>BMAU01021248.1:392500-784863 GCA_019973935.1 Trichonephila clavipes | reverse complement strand
ATGAACAGATAGTGACCAATACTCAAACAATTCTCCTTTTATGAAAAATGATTCTATTATAATAATATTTATCCTGTATGTAGCTCAGATCAATGTACCGAGGCTGAACTAAAATTTTTTGAAAGAAACTACTTTCAAGTGGATTTATCCATATTTTACTACAAAAAGGGAAGAAAATTTAAGGAAAAAAAAAAGAAAAAAAACACGACAATTATTTCAATCGGTCTACTCTCAATTTGATCAACTCTGAAAATAAGGTGAAATTTTCAAAAAATCGTAGTTCAGACTCTCTGGAGGGAAGTCTTTATTTTATGTAAGCAAAAATATTATTATTATAGAAGCATTTTTTTTAAATGAGATCGTTTTGAAAAAAGATTATTCTAAGTTAATTTTTTGCCAAAATACTGTATTTAAATGATTTTGTTTGTCGTAATGTCCTTAAAACAATTTTATACATGTATTCTAATCTAAGTGACACTAAATATCAAGAAAATTATTCATTTATGTGCTTTTTTAAAATCACGGTTCTGTTGGATACCTACAACACATGATATCTCATTGTTTAAATCTCAAGCCTCAGATCTAGTGCCTATGAATCATGCTATCGATCTGAATTCTTGTTTCCCCACTATCCAAATAAAAATAAGGAATATTCCAAATAGCTTTTAATATGACTTCTAGTTCCTTAACATGTAGGTTTGGCATCCATCAGCTCTTGTATTGTGCGTAAGGATTTTCAAAGTTCAGAAGTATGAGCATATCGTATCTATTTAAAAATAATAAGGTAAAAAAAAAACAATCAATAAATATAAAATACAATATTTAGAGAATTATTTTCATGAAGGTAGGAAATGTTGTAGGTATATCCTGAATTAAAATTAATACTTTATGCAAATATTAAGTCATTTGTTATGTTCAGCTTTATTTTACTCAATAGATTTAAATATTTGATTTAATAGTGGAAAAGTAGCTTCTGAAAATGAATTTATTGTTAAAAGCATTTACTTATGAATTAAAATGTATTCCTTGAAAATAGGTGTCACAAAATAAGGATGCGTGAGTATAAATAGATGTTGATGATTCTTTACTTATTCTAAAAAAAATGTTGAAGAATATTTTATAACAGAATTTTTTATTTCTCCGATTTTACTCCCTTCATTATTAGCTCTAAAACATGCTGATCAACGGTAGAAAAAATAATAGCGATTTTAAAAAGAACTTTGTTTAAGAATTATAAGAAATATAATACAAAAAAATCACTTTCGTTTCTTAGTAAATTGAATTATTTGTAAAATAAATTAAAGGTAAACGGATTTTTCTTCAAATTTCGAAGAAAAATTTAATTTAGAAAAAAAATTATTGATTATTATTTTTCGTAACACCAGCAAAACAATATTTTTTTTTAGATTGTACAGTAAAATCTGCTTCATTAAATGTGAGGAAACATTAACAAGAAAACTTTTAGCATAACTTTTTTCTTTGTCTTTTTTAACTCATGATTATAGCTTATGGAGTATTTATTATAACTAGTTAAAAAGGTGGGGAGAAAAAAAAAAATGCAGACATGTTATAAAAAGAATAAAAATTCGAGATAAAAAATATAATATATAAAGGATATTTCAAAAATAATAACTTTAGACTTTAACATCTCCGAGACGTCAAGAAATGTGTCCGGCGGAACTGTCTGTTACAAGAATTCTTCATCTGTTCCGTTTCGTTTCGAATACTAAAGATTCTTCTTTTTCAATGATACAGGAAATCCGCTCTCCCGTTAAAAGGGGAAATGTGCATCAAATTGCATTTTATCTGTATATCAAAGATCTATGGTATTTGCTTCTTATTCACAGCAATCATAATAAATGGATTATATAAATTCAATTAAAAAAAAAAGTAATACGCATACAAAATAATTAAATTCCTACTTAGGTCAACAAATAAAATTTTAGTTTTAGTTACTTTATATTAAATAAAATTGAATTAATATAAATATGTATATTTATACGATAGAATCACTATATAAAGTGGCAAAACAGAAAGCGATTTTCCTTGCTATTTTCCTTTTTCTTTTCTATATATGATGTTGGACTATTAATTTCTTTGTTAATATTTTTTCATGAATTAAATTTAATAATTCCAATGAAATGGTATTGTAAAAAGGTAATCACATTCCCTGAAATTAAGGCATCCCATGTGGTACTTTAACCCACGACCTTTGGATAAGAAGTTCAACGCGCGCGCGCGCGCGCGCTTTCCATTACACTACAGGGATACAACGAGAGGTTTTTCTTTTTACATATGGTTTAAGATTTTTATTCTTGCTTTTTACTACTTATTCAGTAATTAAATTTAATTAATGAATTCCTTTTTGGAAAAAAAAAATTGTATTAACATGAAGTGCCATCCACTAAAAGTTTAAAAAAATGTATTTTAACTTGAGTAGATGAATAAAAAGTATTTTATTAACGATTGGAAATTTGAGCCAGATATTTTTTTATAAATAAATATATATTGGGAGAGTGTGTGTGTGTGTGTGTGTGTGTGAACCACTAGTAGGAACTTAAAAAGAGAGAAACTTTATTACTGGTTATGATATTTTAATCTGAATATATATGCAAAGAAGGTTTCAGAACTTATCTTATTTAAATATATGACAACAATAAATATAAAGCAAATACATACATAGAAATAAATCGAAAGATATGTTTTAATTATCTTACGCCTGAAGAGTTGAATAAATATTGTTTAAATTTTAAACTGTCCACCCCTGCTTACCTAGAGCAGAGGTGGAGAGACTTTTACATGGCACGGTCTACTTTTAATTTTTTCATAGTGTTGCGGTTCACCTTGTGACGTAGGTGTGATAAGCAAAAAAAAAGTTCAATAATGCTTATATTATACCAATAATAAATACAGAATACATAGAATTACATACACAGTATTACCTACAGTAGAAAAACTTACTATTTTAAAACTACGTTTGAAGTAAAACGCGCAAAATACAAACATAATATAATTATATGCATAAATTTAATAATATCAACTGCTGTGTTTTCGAACAATTCACAATACATCAGAAAATAAATAATTTTCAATTAAAATTAGCTCTCGTAGCTATAGTCTCAGTAGAGGACTTCGTCTTCATATATCTGCCCTAATCTTGAATACCTCGATATATAATTACTAACTGCTAATCTTGCACTGGATTGCAAGTGGTCGTCTGTGATACGGGGATGATGTTAAATGAATTGCAGTTTTTTTTTTTTTAATTGGGTTACTTTACTTTGTCTATTAGATTCCAAAAAAATATTGTTAACAAATTACGTCCTTTTGAAGGAGAAAAAAAAGCTTCGTTTTCCTCGAAAGATAAAGGGAATATGTAACATAATTTTAGTTATATTTTTCACATCAACATTACCTAATGGGGGGTCACAGGGGTGTTAAATTTCTCTGGAGGTCTGAAAATGTAAACAATTTTTAAACAGGTATAATTTCTTTACATTTAAGTTAAATAGTTCGAATCTTTTACACAATACTTATAAGGGAATGGGGCTTCAGAAAAGTATAAAATGTTAAAAATATAATCATAATTTTAAAAATTATAAGCATATAAAAATAAGAAACTTTTCTATAAGAAATATTTAGTAAGTTTTACGTCGCGCATGCTATTTTCTAAAAGAGTAGGTTTAATTACTAGCTATATAAGTTGATTTATAAAGACTAATGTATTCCTAATACTTTGTAGCTGATTTTATATAAATAGAATAATAAATTGCATATTTTAATAAATAAAGACTATACATTTTTAAAAAATATTTAAAAAATTGCAATATTTTACAAATATTTTGAAATACAAAAGATTTATAATACTAAAATTAGGTAGGGTTTAAAGAGTATGATGCATTGTATAATTCTATAAAGTTTTATACATCAGAGGCTAATATTTTAAAAAATAGCGTGCGCAAAGCAAAAAAATACTTAATATTTATTATATAATTTTCATATGCTTATGACTTTTAAAATTATTATTATATTTTGAACATTTTATACTTTTCTGAAGCCCCATTCTATTTTAAACAATCAGTAAAATATTCGAATCATTTAATTTAAATTTAAAAGAATTATACGCTTTTGAAAATCGTTTATGTTTTAAGACCTCTAGAGAAATTTAACACCCCTGAGACCCCTTACCCATGAATGCAACTTTTGATTATAGTCTAGTAAATTCTTGAAAACGTCTCCCAAATTTGGGTTGCAGCTTTATTTACACACACGTCGTCTCTTTTATTCACGGATGTTTCCATTATCTTGAAAACCACCTGTGTTTCTTTTAGTATGCACGTCTAGCGTTTTGTGTTAAGACGGCCACCCCAAAATGTCTTGGTGGTTCACCGGTTGATAGCGATCGCGACTTAATGTTTACCCCGTCCCCATAGAGCCTTTTTTTATTATAGTTCAATTTGTTGTTTTTTAAAGTTAAATTGTTTCCCACGTTAGTTTTACATTGCAGTACGTTTTCAGAGAGTTTTTAAATAAATTTACTAAATATTACATTTGTAGAAAACCTATCGATTCCAAATGGCATAATGTAAAGTAAGCATCAGAAATAAATGCAATTGTATCCATACCAGTGTTTCTCAAACTCTGGGGAGTGCTCCTCTAGGGGAGCGTGATAACCCTACATGGAGGGCACAGGTTTATCGAAAAGTTGAAAGCAAAATATTATTTTTAAAAAAATTATTAATTTAATTGAAAGGAATTAAAACAAACAGAAAAATTGACAAAATGAAAAATAAAATACGCATTTACACTGATATAATACATTTATAAATGTATCCGTACTGAACAACGTATTTCAGAATTAATCTATTAGTACTAAGTAAACAACAAGTTTAATAATTACCAGTGACCCTATGGGCAGGTCATAAAATCAAAAACAACATTTAATACTTATCTTGATAATTTTCACGGTTTATATATAGTTAAAGTTACATTGTAGCTTTATATCAAAACATATGATCATTAACTTCAATGCATTGTTTTTGTATGGAGGAGGAGGAGGCGATGAAAATAAGGAAGGAAAATTGGGTCTCCAGTATAGAAAATTTAAGAAGCACAGCCTAAAAGGCAATTTGGGGGCATTGTAGATAAACATACCCATTTTTTAAGTATAAGATCTACTCTATAAGAATTTTTGGTACTTACGCGTAATCACGAAACAACCGCAAACTCTATTCATAACTCGCCAAGTTAAAAACTCCGATTTCCTAAGTGTCGTACGCGCTGAATTGGCCAAAAGGTGTTTCGTTTCATCGAATGTCGCCAATAGGTTGCGATAATAAGTAACTGCCAAAATTTTTATCTGCACAATCGAAAGCTTTATGTTAGGACTTAGATATCAATAATTTAAAAAACTGTACAGAATCATACAACATCATGGAACATACCCGATGAAGGGGGTTGATAACATATAGTATATATATATATATATATGCATGTATATATATATACATATGTACATGTATAATATATACATGTTCGGATTACGTGATTGTTCGATAGCCGGATAACACGAAATCACTGTTTGAACTGGGAGTATTATATATACAAACATTATATTCTGTTCTGTATTTATTCCATTTTAAAATTTGTATATATGTATATATAATATTAAATAAAGAACTGTTTTGATTATTTATATATATTGAAATATATAAAATTATATTACGGTTATCATGTTCGTTTTTCTGGTCGAATGTGCCATTTACGTTACCGTCGCATCAAAGTATTTTCGATTAAATTAAAATTAAAAATAATGTGAACACTCAATATGTCTGTTTTAAACTCTATAGTGTTGTCCTTTAGTGTTGAAGTACATTTTTTGCATTCAATATTTCGCTTGTTGTATGAGGGAGGCGCAAATATTGAAAGTTTGAAAAGCACTGATCTATACAAAATTATAAAAATCCATAGTAAAAATAGTGATATTGGATATTACACTAATAACACTTAGCCCATGTTTTCTTTATCTCGATAAGTATCAAGATAAGTATCTTAAATTATACCTCATAATTATATTTTCAGGCTATAAAGAACACAAAAACAGTGAAATTAATATTTTGTTGTGCTCTATTTATATTATACAACTACTTCCAAAATACTTTTATTCTTCAGTGAATATTTATTTTTAGTAAATCAGTGAATTTAATGCTCTTAAATTACACCAAACTTAAATTGCGTGCATTTTCTTAAATCTATTTTGTTCTATGTTAAAATCACCTCGTGTAAATCGAGTTATGGTGAAACCGCAGAAAGGCATCTCTAAAAATATATTCTTCATTGTATAGGAGAGAAATTCAAACAAGATTCCATACACATGTATCCTCAATTAGTACATTTTTTTAGATGAGGAAATAATAGTTTGTGAAGTTTATTACTTTTTTTCCTTCTGTAGATTACTTAATTCATAAATTAATACGACACATTATTTATTATGTATTATGCTTTACAATATGCATGGTGTCCCATTAATAGCGCCAAAACTACGCACGGTCTGATTGCTTGTTGGAAGTACAAGAATATGTCCAAAAATCTTCGCCAGTGCAATCCATAGTTAGTGATAAAAATACGGTAAATGTTGAAGAAGAACGAATGATGATTAATGTGTCTGATTCGGCGCAGTTCTGTTATCCCATACGTGTTTGGCTAGATGTAGCATAATCAGGCAGTTGGATCTGGTTCTATGGCCACCATAATCATTCCGATATCACACCGTTGAGTTTTGTTCCTACGGGTCAATCTCAAGGAAAGGGTGCATTGAGACAAAGGGACTACACTAACGAACTTAACTGCTCGTCAGCATGTTGCTTGTTGCTGCAACGAAGTGATCCATTCCACTACTTGTTCAAGCCTGCTAGATATGCACGTTAGACACTTTGAACACCTACCTTTTGAAATGTTTACAAATGCGTTGATGTGTTCAATAAGGTGTTTTATATATATATATATATATAGAGAGAGAGAGAGAGAGAGAGATTGAGAGAGAGAGAGAGATTATAAATGTGAAAGCGTGTGAGGATGTTTGGAAGTCTTTCACGCAAAAACAACTGAATGGATTTTAATGAAATTTTACAGTAATATAGCTTATACATCAGAATAACACATAGGCTATAATTTACAACATAGACTATAATTTATAAAGATTTGAGAAAAGTGTCCAAAATATAACGATATTTGTCAAGTAGGAAAAAATTCTGCCATCTGCAAGCAATTCTGGCTTGCGCTGCAAAAAATCCCACGTCAGCATATATCTATCTTTTGTTTATGAAAGAACACTTTTTGTTTTGGCTACGCAAGGCGCTCGATTCTAATTAATTCCTGTAAACAGCATAATCCCTAATTTATTTTATTTCAGAATAAAACTAATTTTTGAAGGAAGAGATTGTTATAAATCTCTCTTTATTTGAATGTTTTTTAATGATTTATTATGCACATTTGGTAGTAAGAAATTGATCTTTTTTCAAAATAAATACTTTTATTGCTTCTGGTACTTAAAGAAGATAAACTTTGTCTTTCACACTACATCATTTGGACATATTTCCATAGTTACTTTGTGGTTAGTAGTTAATTATAACGCTATAATTTTAATTGAATAGGCGGATATTGCATTTTTAAGTATAAAAATAATCATAACTACTGTACTGTATTTTTTGGACTGACTGAATATTAACGTCGCACTGTTCAGCTACCCGAGGGCTTTTGGCAACGGACCACGTAAATTTGAACCATGGTCAAGTGACGTGGACGACACCTGAGCTGGCACCCCTTCTCCTAGCTACCACACCATACCAACGGGAGGATCATTTAGCTTTCGACAGATTTAGCATGCATCGCTGCCCTACACGGTGGGCCTTTAGTGGTACTGGGCCTCGAACCTGTGACAAAGCAAGCCACAGTCCGATACCTATACCACCGATACCTATATCAGTTTGAACTTTTGGATTTTTTAGTTTGACCTTTCTGATTTTTTAGTTTGAACTTTCGAATTTTTTAGTTTGAACTTTCGGATTTTTTAGTTTGAACTTTCGGATTTTTTAGTTTGAACTTTTTGATTTTAGATATTTTTTAATTTGAACTTTCGGATCTCAAATATTTTTTTAATTTGAACTTTCGGATCTCAAATACTTTTTATACATATACAACTATTTTTTCTACCTATACAACTATTTTAAAGATGTGTGCATCATCTTAGGTGCTTGATGGTTCACTTATATTATGCTCTAAATTGTTTTTAAATTTTAATATTTTAATGTTGTAATATCTTTCAGGATGCAATGGTGAATAGTTTAATTTTTCAAGTATATTGGTTTAATTTTTTAAGTTTTAAATTTTTAATTTTTAAATTTTAAATTTTTGAATTTTGGATATTTTTCAATTAACTTACTAAGTTGCAATAGGGGAAGGTTTGAGCCATCAAACTAGTTTACCCCCACTTATCGGTCCTAAGTCCGAGATTGCACTTGGATATTTTATAAATTTTTATTTTATTTTATATTTTTTAATTTTGTTTGAAAACGATGGAATTTTATCTTTTATATTCGCCATTGATATTTTGAAATGGGATTTAGTATTATAAGATTCATATATTTCAACGTGCCGATGTTTCGGTCAAGTGGTCAGTATGACACAAAACTCCCAGTGATCAGTTCCAATGCAAGCTTCATACTCATTTCTTGACCCACTGATAGGATGAAAGACCGAGCTGACCTTGTGCAGACAGAGATTTGAACTCCGGACCTGTGTCGTGGAAGCGGGATAAACTATAACTCAGCATATTGAAGAAACAATTAAAAATTGCTGCATATTGGCTTGTGTTTTCTTGTCCTTCAGTTTAATGCTTCATTTTGTTATAAGCAACGTATAAAATAAATTGTTTTCCCTATATACTACGTTTTTATATCTAGAAGTATTAAAAAGAAACTTAAGATTTTCATGAAATCCTACTATTTATAAAATTCGATTTATTCTTAGCATTATTTAAAGTGTTCTTAATTTTCTAATTAAGCAGTTATTTAAAAGATAAAATTTTCAAATACGGACATTTTTTTTCAACTTACAGTTTTATTTTCAGGAATTATTAGCGAAATACAGGAAGCTATGAAATTAATGAATTTATAATCGAAATAAGTGTGATTATGTTTATTTAAGTTATGTAAAGGAAGGATAAAGGCAGAATAAAATTACTTCGATAGTGCTTTAATACGCATTCCTTTATTCGAAATTCTTTTAATTTATTTAGAAGATTTTTTCTTCTCTTGAGATTAAATAGAATTTCAAGAAAATGAAAGCAATTAATATGAAACACTGGATTCAACATTCTCAAGCCATACTTTCGATTTTTTTCATGTATGCTGTTGACTAATGGTAAGTTATATCATTTAGCAGTACGAGTGAATATTAATAATTCGCTGCAAAACAAAAAATATAATAATAGGAAAAATCACAGAAATTACTTAAATGATTCATTCGAAGGATTCTTTCTTTCATATATGAGAAAAATAATCAAAATTTGTCTTCTAAATCTTTCCATCTTATTACGAATTAAGTAGTATTTCATTAAGTGTTCCATCATTCTTCATTTCAAATGAACATTACTTCGAATTTTAAATCTATTCTCTAGTCAGTAGTATTTTAATACAGTTTGTTATCCATTGATTTAAGACATTTATTTAAAAATACATTTATTTAAAGTATTTTGGTTCAGAAAATAGCAAAGACAGAAAATGTTTTCTCAGGAATCTTAACATATTTTTCTGATAAACAATGAATAAAAATATACATCAATGTCAAGGATATACTCACTAATTTTATGCTCAAATATTTTAATTTTTTTTTCAAATCAATGAACAGTTAAAGTCTTCTGATTTTAAAGCTTCAAAAAGAAAATTATTATGGATATCATCTTATTTATAGAGTTAAGTTACATAATTATAACAATAAAATATAACACATTTCTTCGAAAATATCACCTAATCCAAAAATAAGTCATATCCTGTTTTTCCAGCATGTTCGCAATAAAGGCTCTTTTCCCACAAATATGTCCTAATTAAGATTATCAGCCGAATGAGAGCTAAACTTTGGTAAACAACGAATCGCTTTCATACATATAACACGTGTGCTGTTTTTATTGCTAATGTCACCCGATCTACAGTGTCAGATAGAGGTAGTCAAAATTTATCGTGTCAAGAGGCTAGTTTCTTACATTTGCGTTAGCAATAGCTTTGAGCACCGTAGCTTTTTATTATGATTTGGCTTCTTTCTATACCAATTTTGAGAAAGAAAAACCCTGGGGAAGGTCAGGAGCCCTCCCACTACCAACTTAAGAGGACCTTCGGCTCGACGAATAATTTGAAAGCTCCCATGCCGCGCGGACACTATTAATTTACGACAGACCATACCTTCTCGGGGATTCGAACCAAATCCCTTTGTCCAGCAGTGAGCGTCACTGACCCTTATACGACCTAAGTGGGTCAACGCAAGTGTACATTTAATGGTTAAAGAACATATATATATTAGCCAGAAACTAGCTGGATTAGCAATGCAAGTAACAAACAAAAAACTGTTTAAATACAGTGCTCATAAGAAGCAATGGTTACAACGCCAATAGAACAGTAACAATTTTGAGTACAAACTTTCTGAAGCCTCTTTAGCATTCTAAAACATTTTTAGTATATCCCTATTCCTTAAAATCAAATCGATGAATATTCGTATTACCTATTCAGACTATGTTTCAACGGATCCCAAATTTTCTTGATTACATTAAAAATTGAGGAGCACGCAAGTCACAGCATAAGTTTGAACATAAATCTCGAGTTCTACAAACCAATTTTGTTTAGTTTTAGCAAGATGAGCAGTGCAATTACTAACTTGAAGCTGTACATTCACAAATTTCGTATTGTTTTTGTTTTTTTTAATTAAAAAACAATGTATGCATGAATACACAAGCACGCATAAAATATATATGTTTTTTGTGTGTCCTCTCTCTCTTTCTGTGTACGTACGTGTGTGTTACGCGTGTATGTGGTTGTGTACATATAGCAGTATATCTTTGCCTTATATAAAACCAAGTAATTCATTCATTTTCAGTCATTTGACGTCTTGAGTGAAGACTCAACTCCATCTCTAGAAATTATACTACCTTATACATTGTATTAAACGTTATTCTTTGTATTCTTTCTGTAAAGCTTTTTGAACTCTTTTTAGTTCGAAAATTTCACCAACTCTCTTCGTGATTCTAGAGTGACTATCGTTGGATTATATTCAAATCTGTGTATTATCCTCCATACTATATATTATTCTCCTCTATTTTTAATAGTCCAATCACGATGCTTTTGTGTTCGTTATGGGCCAATTATTTTTCATTTTGCTTTTGTGGGGCTTTTAATTTTTAGGAGTATCCGGAGTATACGTGTAGCTATTCCGGTTCTTACTAATCTCGTTTGAAATTTGAAAATTGAATCAACGTCTATTATTGCGCATATGAATCACTTCTTGGTAAGCTTGACTGACGATTACTAGTTGGTTATCAATTCATATGTATGAGATCAGTTTTTGTTATGACAATTTATATATTCCTCTGTTATTCTTGTAAGATTAATTGTACTTTAACTTTTCCAGTATAAATGGTCACTATTGGTTATAGAAAAATGTACTGCAATATAAATGCTGCTATTTTTTTTTAAAAAACATTATATCAGTTGTAGCTTAATAGCTCAAAACTATAGACCATTTTTTGATTCTATTACATAGTATTTTCTACTCATAATTTAACTTGAAATATTAGTAATACATTAATAGTTAAACACTTTGCAAAAAAATAATAAATATGAAAACTTTTTGTTATAATTGATTCGAGAAGATTATTGATGTTGTTTTTTAAAACTCTTTTTTTTCTGTTTATATATATATATATATATATATATATATATATATATATATATATATATATATATATATATATATGCACAAAGAAAATTGATAAACATATATACATTAAAACAGTTTACTTACATAAACATGAAAAAATTATACAGTTGATTTTAATTGAGTAATTTATATTTATAGCTGTATATATATATAGATAAAATGTATTGAAAGAGAAAATACGAAGATATTTCCTACAGTAAAATATATACTATGTTTCATTTCAAATATACAGTATTAAATCTCATCGTAAAATAAAATGAAAACTGTTTATGATCAAACCATTGTCATATTAAAGCCACTTGGTCCAGATTTATACTCATCCAAGAAACACATTCACTATTTATATTTTACAATTGATATTTATTAAGATATTTTCACAACATGTAGGTGATGGTATGGCATCTCTTAAGACACACTAACTCAGAGACAGAAAGCCAGAAACTTTTGAAAAGAAACAATTACTACAACTCCTCGTATAAAAATCTTATTAACCTCAACCCCAATGTTTTATTCATCTAAAAACATTATCAAAAAGGAATCGAGCCGTTTTAAAATGCTGTTCAACTCACACTCGAATCGAAAGAATATTGAAAGTCCATTGCAAAGATTTATGATTTGCAGTAAAAACTAACGCAGGAAGTCTTCTCACACGTGACATTGCAAAATGATCTTCTATTTACCAACTCCCGTCTTCTCCCGTTCTCGAATGAGAAAGCGAGAGTCAGGAAAGGAATTGGGAAAATAGTCACGTGTTTTATCTCCTTTCGTTACCTGATGCCAACGCTCCATTTTACAATAAGCATTCAGGGCACGGAAGTTGTTTTGGTTTTCCTGCTCATCATTTATATTACGTGTAGGAGCTTACAAATCAGATTTGGACTTATCATTTTGTACATTAACACTGCATTAAAGAAGCGCTTGAATGGTTGCACACGTACTTAATGCAGGGAGTTTAGATGAACAATTTGAATCTACTCTGAACAGAATTTTGCAATCTACTTTTTAGGGTTATTCAGGACGTTAAAATGTTTCAATGCGTTTATTTTCCTGAGTGTTCAAAAGTGTAATAAGTTTGCCTGTATATTGAGATTTTGTTATTCTGCTTGAATAACATTGCATTTAACCTCTCCCGTCCTGCTCCTGTCAAAATGACGAGATGAGGTCTAGCCGTCAATTTTTCTTACTAATGATATTTCTGAATTGAAATGTTCAAAAATAACTCACCAAAAAACCATATCTTAGTCTCGAAAAAAGAAGGAATTTCCTGTTTTACATATCCAATGGTAGTAACCGACTACATTTAATGTGATTGTAGATAGTATGCTTATTATTTGTTTCTTTATTATTAAATGTACTTATTTTTATATAATGTTGTGAATAAAAAATAGGCACTTTTATTACTGTTTTCTTTTTATTTTTATGTGATATCGCTAAAGCGTTAAATTTATCTTTTGTAATATGTATTCCGTTAACATTGTCAAGTCAGGCAGCAACTTAAGAGCTCACATGTAAAATGAATGAGAGAGAATTTTTTGATTATTATTATCAAAAAGAGGGCTATAAACTGGCAGAGCTCCCCGTGAAATTGAGCTCCCCCGAAAGGACCTAGAACTGTAAACTGGTCCCCAAGGGAAAAAAAACCACCATCCCGTAATTTTGTTCAACAGTTCAGTGGCAAAGAAGGCATCTGAGCTGGCACCATCCCCTCCGAACTTCAATATCACTTTCTAAGCTTCACAAATTCAACGTTTTTCAAATTCTCTACACGGTGGGTTTTCTGTGGTACTAAACCTCGAGCTCAAAACACACCGGCCACGATTCTCGACAAAAACCACTTGTTTACCGCGACCTCATCCGAATGTAAAGATTAAGGAAGCAGTAGGGAGATAAATTATAGCTGAAAATTAAATCATCTGTTTATTGCATCATTAACAGTCTCCCCATATAAAAATATTTCAATTTAAGATGGATTTCTTTATTGTGCATAATATTAAAATTAAAATTATATCACTTCATGCAATAAACCAGCAACATTATACACAATTTTAGTACTCCAAAATTGATATACCCATCTACTAATATCATTATCTCTGTGTCTTTAACCGATACTATACTTAAAGACTCGCTAATTCGATTTATTCTAACTTTTTAACATGTATAGTTATATTATTAGATCTAAATTAAATAGATATTTGTATCATTTTCCTTCCTCTATTTTTAAATTTTTTTAGTGGAGACTAGAAATTCGAATGGACGTTTATATATTTGCAAAGTTAAATCCCGATTTAACATTAAGGATGGTATTTGGTTTATGACATGCAATTGCTTAACCATACCCCAATTCTCAAATAATGGATTGAATGTAGAAGCATGGGGTTTAAAATCAAAATATGGCTCGAATATAAATATGGAGATGCAGCTTAGAAGCGACCTATGAACTGCACATTAAAATAACAAAATATATATTGTTTACATCAGGGAGCTTTGTATCAGATAGAAGAAAGTAGCTGAAAAATATTTATTAAACAAGTATAATACTCAGGGAGTTTGAGTCAATATAAAGTGTCTAATTGTATACATAATTGTTTATATACATATTGATCAAGTGATCAGATTTGATATTGGTTGAATAATGATGAAATAAAATTGTTTTTTTTTATTTATTGTTCAATTAAATTAAATGCATAATTTGATTATGTTTATTTTGATTATGTTAGAATGTACCCAAGATTAAACGCATTTGGCAAGTACGTTCGGGACTAATTGAGTTTGAAGTCTTTGCATATTTAAATGGATCAAGGCTCAAGTACGTAAAATTCCAATAACGAAGTTGCTCTCAAAAATGTTAAGATAAAGTTCAGTAAGAATGTTTCTTCTTAAGATGCATCGATGCCAATTTGAATTACGTGAAGCTTAAGTTCGGAAAAGTTTGACTTAATGCAATAAAGTTTAAAAATGATGCACCACTTAAGTACAATTTATTAAGAGGGAAGGGGAATTATGTTATATAATAATTTTATCATTTTGTTATACTTTTAATGTTTATAGGAAGTTGTCGAAATGTGCTGTGCTGGTGATTTAAGTCTACATATTCCAATTTAATTTTAGATTATTAAATAATAAAGTTTATAGATATGGAGTAAATTTTAGCTTTTGCAAAAGAAGAAAAAGTATATAATGTTTTCACACCAGTAACATAAGCAAATAAAGGGCATTGTTGGCACCTTGCAAATATTTTAACGCACACACGCATGCATATATAATATATTATATATATATATATATATATATATATATATATATATATATATATATATATATATATATATATGATGAGAGAGAGTTTATATTTTCTCTACAATAGAGACCTGAATTATTAAGACTCCAGAAATTATTTTTGTTGTTAAACACAAAAACACTTTCAAATTCACCTAAGTAATACTGTGTATTCGTATGAGCTTTAGAAGAAAGTAAAACATATTTTAAGGAGTGTGAATTATTTTTTTTTACAATTGCCAATATTAATTTAAAAAAAGAAACACTTTTATGCTACTAATATATACATAATTTATGATTTTCTATACATGTGTATATACTGTTAATCATTAAAAAAGAAACACACACAAGACAGGAAGTTAAATAACCAAAATTGCCGTATGCACATATACAGCAGCATAGGCGGAAAATATAATTTGCTGTGCATTTTAAAGGTTTATAAGGTCTGAAATTAGCACACACAACTGAAGTCGTTGGAAACTAAAAGGACACTAATTCGATATGCTGAAAATGTTTGGATGATAGACACGGGCAAGTCAATCCATGCTGCTTTCAGTGTATGCCACTTTTATTCAATTCCAGGGGAATTACATAGCTGGCAGTCCAATCACTCTGCAACCCAAGACTAGATGTGTTCAATTGCTGAGATATCTGGAGAACATTCTGGATAATACAACAATATAACGTCTTCTGCGTCTAGGATCAAGACATCGAAGTACAACATGAATTGTTGCGTTATTTTGTTGAAATATGATATCTCCAAAATCTCTAAGATAGGGCACAGCAACTGGCTTTAAAATCTGAAGAACGTTAACCAGGTGGCTCAGTTTATTTACGAAATGAAAGATGGTGTTCGTTTCGGGAATTCAATTGCTGCCCATACCCCCACACCAGATAAAGAGTCCGTATGAGGATATTGAATGCAAACATAACACGTGCATACTCCTCGGTGGGAATACATGCATCATGACACATTCGTGGAACTTGTTTGAAAAATCTATATGGTGTCATTATTGTATCAAGGCTTACCTGACAACTTGTCTGTCGTCTCAAGAGTTAGAGATTGAAGACTACTTAGATTCTGCAAGTTGCTTAGTGTGACTTTCCAAAAGTCATTGGCTTCATATTCGCATATCATTAAATGGATTCTGATCAATGAAATTAGCAATTCGAGGAACAATGAACATCATTTTAGGTTGGCCACGATACAACTGCTTTAGAATTCCGGCGCATAATGGCAGTTGTTTCTTCTTACACAAGGCATAATACAATCTTCTCACAACCAGACAACGGTGAAATGCGATTACGAAATGAGAAACCCGCTGAGTCTCTTTCCTTTTTTTTTTACAGATTATGAGATGGTGTTAATTCCTCCCGCCCTATCCGAATATACTTAAATGCTATTAATTGACATTTCTCACTATCTTCTTCCTTTCATTCGAATATGATTCTTGCATCATTCTATTTTGTGGTGTTGCAATTTTAGTTACCACCACTGTATTGTGCATGTAAAAATAATCTCCATTTTAAGAAATTTTGAAGACATATCCAATTCAAAAGGGAATACAAATGAGTTTTTTTTTAAAAAAAAATTCTAAGAAGATATAAAAATGTTGCATTATAAACTTCATGATTTAGTAAAAAGGAATCTACTACTATCTCAGAAATATTAATTGATAAATGTTATAAACTTTTGATAAAGTTGAATGGTAGCTCAAATGCAAATCTAGTATTTTCAGTGTGTGCATTTCCCATTCTGCTATAATATAATATTATAATATTCGCTTTAAACTACTAATTGATTTTAAGATAATGTATTACTAGATCATTGCGTTATCAATTTTAATTCCAATAATACCTAATATGTGCGAAAGCTGATTATTTTATAATTAATTCAAAGTATTCAGGTAGGCATAATATGATCATGAATTTATAATGATGTAAATTACATAAGTTAGCCACTTATGTTCGGAAAAGGGGTCATATATAAGTTAACAATTTTTAGCTTTTAGAAAAGTTATAAATATTTTCTACAGTTTGTTGACTAGAGTAAAACAAAAACAAAAATTCAGTTGAATTCTAGATGAAATAAACGAGCTTTTTTGATTGTTCCCACCTCAAAAAAACATTTGCGCCTAGGAAAAAAAAAGGTTGATATAAGAGCTGATGTCGAATTTTTTCCACAATTGTTAACGGTGATTGACAAATATATGTATTTGTCGCGGAGAACTTGCAAGATTTTGTACATTGACGTGTATAGTTGTCACGCATAAACAGCACTTGTCATCTGCCAATTAACTTGTAATTTTTGAGAAAAATAAAACATACTCTCAAATTTCATGATATTTAGAATATTTCGTTGCCCCGGAGAAAAACAAACAAAAATAATGTATCGATAAAAAAATTAAGATGAACTTATGTGTTCCCACATATACTGGCTGAAATGCGTATAAAGTCGCATAATGAATTTAGTTGCGATGATAATGTTTCTTATATATTAGTTTAAAAGGGGCAGAGGCAAAAAGTCGGAAAGTTGATTTATAATACGGTTCCTTCAGGTATGGCCAGCCGTAGAGAAAAGGCTTTGAGTACATTGATAGCTGTGGGCCCGAAGTTGCCTAAATATCGAGTGGTATAAATGCCAACTGATAAAGATTACAACCATGTGCTGAAATCAGAGTAATGGCTCAATGGTGTTCTGCCTAAAGAACAGCTATTTTATTGGGGTGGGAAACACAAGGATGCTTTCAGGTAAAAAGACGGCGATCATCCTTACAGCACCTACTCCACAATTTCCTTAGTGTCAAGACAGGTAGAAAATATTTTGTAAGTAGAGAAGGAAGTAAAACAGTATGTGTTTAGGTCTCTTAGTCAGGGTCACTAAAATTCATAGATGTCCATAAAATTTACGGTCGGAAGGACCATCGGCCTCATGAACACGTGACTAAGTTAAATTTCTTTAAGGCTGTTTCGGTAAATGTACGAGAGCCTGCACTAAACTCGGAGCCTATTTTCAAACAGAAAAAAATGTCTCAATTTTCATGGAAATTTTCAACATTGTAATTTCTGCATCTGTTTATAGTATAACGTATTTAAAAAATATTAAAAAAACCATCCATAAATATTATTTTGGTCTCTTTATACATAAAGGCATAATTTATTTAGCATTACAGTATACGAGAAAAAATACGAAACACATTTTGTATTGTAAAAAAAGGGTCTACTTGGATAAAAACGAAAAATATGATAAAATATGCTGCTCTCTGTAGAATAGCTTAGCCAAACTATAATATATGAATGTTATAGATCTATTATATCAGAGAAAAATATTCCGAATTTTGGGCTTTATTCATTAACATTGAGCAAAAACAGCCTTAAACCCCGTACAATAAGTATTAGTAATAATAAATAAACCTAGATTTTTTTTTTCATCTGATATTTTAACAGTGACACTACTCTGGGATTGACGAGTATATTCGTCATCACTCGATATTCGTAACAAACAAAGCTGTATGCTCTCAAATAGATGCACCGCAGTTACCTGGTAAATAATCCAAAATTGTTTTTTGACAATTCTCATTTGTATTCAAGTAAATGTTGAAGAAACTATGATTGGAAGCATAATTTAGTTTGTTTTGATTTGTTTCATTTACAGTGGAAGTTTGTAACAAGAAGATGATTCTTCAGAGAGTAATGTGCAAGTGTTTAAGAGATGTTTCTAAAAAATTATGAATCATAAATGATTAATAAACAATTATTTGTTTTAATTTTTGATTTTACTCTTAATTTGAATAGTATTTTTTTACTGTCATACATTGATAGTTGTTATAAAACTATGTTTAATTGAAATCTGATTAAATTCTTACTTGCGGACAAATTACATTAGCAAATTAGTTACATTGGTATTGCATGCAGGGGCGCATACATGAAGTTTCAAGGG
Organism: Trichonephila clavipes; assembly: GCA_019973935.1. Classification (NCBI taxonomy): domain Eukaryota; kingdom Metazoa; phylum Arthropoda; class Arachnida; order Araneae; family Nephilidae; genus Trichonephila; species Trichonephila clavipes. The sequence goes on along the minus strand of BMAU01021248.1, from coordinate 765,665 downwards.
CTATGGGATCATCCGGTTCCATGGACTTCCCCTTGTTTGTGCGGCATTAATTATATAACATTGCATTGATTGCATAATATTGCATAAATTTTAACATTTTACATAAATAAAATGATATTTATACTGTCCCGCAGTATTCTGCAATATTATAAAATCTAATTTTGAAGGGAGTTATGTGTGGGGGGATGGGTGTGCGTGGGTGGATGTATAATAACATAAATGTAATTGTTTCCTACACTCCTCACTTAACTGTAACTGAGTGCGCCATACTTCCCCGCCTTCCTACTCCAACTGAAACTTTAGAACCCGCACCGGGACATTCTGTAAACAGGAAGCGAATTGGACAGACGTAAGGTCTTTGTCTGCATCAATCCGCAGCACCTTCGAAGTTGCAATTTTCATTTAACCGCATTTCTACTTTTAAGTGTAAACTTTAATTGCAAATATTTATTTTCTTATAATACAAACATATGTACTATCTCCATCTCTGGCTGTTATTCGAACTCAAGCAACGGCATCAGTAATTTTAATTTAATTTATTTGCTTGAAGTACGGCGACTCAGCAATATTTCCCCAAATTTTTAAGATGGAAGGAAACACTTCAGTTACCGTCTATTGCTTCTTTTTAAAAAAATAGCTGAGGCATTGACAATCACGGAAAGGGTATAATGGTCTTTACAGCTACTTGTATAGAATGAAGTATAAAATGATCAACTGCGAACTAGTTTATATCAAAATTTATAAACGTATTTTTTACAAACTTTAAATGTGATGAAACCAAAATACACATGTAAGGGAACCAAAATTTTCCCACGTAATTATAGATCTGTTCAATACTCTTTGAACTGAAGATGCACGTGAGGTTGTTATGAATGTGAGTCATATTGAGGATAAATTTTTCTCCCTGGGTTATTGAGTTTAAACTTTACAAGACTAATTTGTGTGTTCATTTTTTTAACTCAAACTATTTACTTGGGACAAAAACTCTCTAATATTGTATCTATTCCATTAAAAATGTAATAAACTCATGCAGTTATGCATGCATTTCATACTAATTTTTTTTAAAAAAATGTTTGGCAATTATTTTGTTTATCGGCATGAAATCTTAATTTACACAAGTTAAGTGTCCATTATCCAATATCAGATTACACATTAAAATATTTAATATTCAAAAATAGAGGTATAATGCGATAAAATGAAACATTTTTTTCCTCTTAATGGTTCGTTTAGTACTTAACTGATCATATAAAGATGAAGTACTAGGCTGGGAACTTTCAGTGTTTAGTCGATTCTTAAATTAATTCACACCGTTTACTAGAAAAAAACCCATTCATGTTTTAGGTTTTCCTATGATTTCAAAAGTATAACTGCATTTTAAAAAAGCAAGTAAATAAATAACTGATGTTGAGTTCCATGACCATTTTATTTACACAATTATCAGTTATATAGGGGTTTTTTAGAGGTATAGAACTTTAAATTGCAATAAAACAACTATGTATTATTCGATTGACATGAATTTTTTTTATCCGAAAGATAATCTTGTAGCATTACATTTTAAATATGATCAAGCAAGGCGTAGATTCGTCGAATGGGCCCAAAACGAGATTGCCGTTGTTCCCGATTTTCATAAGCGAATTTTGTTTAGCGATGAAGCGCACTTCTGGTTGAATGGCTACGTCAACAAACAAAACTGCCGCATTGGGAGTGAAGCTAATCCACAAGTGTATGTCGAAACAACGTTACATCAAGAAAAACTGACTGTTTGATGCGCTTTATGGGCTGGTGGAATCCTTCTTCAAAAACGATGAAGGCCACAACGTTACAGTCAATGGTGATCGGTATAGAGCCATGATTACTAACTTTTTCATTCCTGAATTGAACAATTATGATGTCCAGGAGCTGTGGTTCCAACAAGACGGCGCACACATGTCACACAGCTCGTGCCACAATCGATTTATTGAAAGACACGTTTGGTGACCGCCTAATTTCACGTTTTGGACCTGTGAATTGGCCTCCAAGAACTTGTGATTCAACACCGCTAGACTATTTTCTGTGGGGCCATGTAAAGTCATTGGTCTATGAGGATAAGCCACAAACGCTTGACTATTTGGAACACAACATTCGCCGTGTTATTGCCGATATACGGCCACAAAAGTTGGAAAAAGTTATCGAAAATTGGACGCCCAGATTGGACTACATTCGAGCCAGCCGTGGCAGTCCTATGTCAGAAATCCTATTTAAAATGTAATGCCACAAGATTATCTTTCGAATAAAAAAAATGCATGTCAATCGAATAATACATCGTTGTTTTATTGCAATTTAAAGTTCTATAGCTCTAAAAAAAACACCCTATAGTAGCATTTTAACCTTATTGTTTTTAGAAATGGAATATATCAAAAACAATTATGTGCATTAAATGTAAATTAAAACTTTATGGATTATAAACTTTTATCTGGAATGCTTATGTATTTAATAATCAAATGTAACATAATTTACATAGGTAAAATAAATTTAACAATGACACATTTCCATAAATATTGAAGATAAGGAAATGTATAATAAGTTTTATGTTGTACCATAATAATAATTTGTCTTTATATGAATATATAATGTTAATTTTTGTACATTTATACAGTTATTTGTTTCTATATAAATACATTGTAAGGGCACCCCCCTCCCTTGGGTGCACTTCTCTTTCATTATCAGCCTGAGCTAGAGGTGTAGGAATAATTGAAGAACTAGAAGCTGCCATAATCTTAATATGACTTTATTAAGATCTTAAACTTAAACATCTAACAGATTAGATAATAATATGATATGTGAGAGAATCTACGGTGGCTAAACACACAATATAAATAATACAGAAATAGTGTAATCCGGACCACTATCAGTAACTAACTTGCCTAAGCTCAATTCCCATTCGATCACAGATCCGAATATTTAAATAGTCACTCCAACCTTTATCGTCCCACGAAGTATCACTCTATTTAATCCTATTTGAAGTTGCGGTACACTGGCGTGCAGTGGTATGCACCTTGACCTAAGGGCTCTCTATCACGGATAACTTCTGTTGGCTGTCACTTAACCTCTCAAAACCTCTTCACACTTGAATCACGGACTATCATATCATTCCCCAAATGCCGCACTGTTTACTCTAGACCTGTTATTTAAAAGCTTCCTAATTTGAATCTTTCCTTCACGCTTCACTTCTTGGTTTGGTTGGAAAAAGTTGCCATTAATTTTGGCCCCAAAGAACCCAAAAGGAGTTGTTAATGAAAACACGCGTGAGCCCGTCACAACATTAATACTTAAAATTATAGTATATCCACCTCTTTTTACAGTCTTAACCGGTTAGATACAGGCTGCATGTACCTCAACTAAATCAAGCTTATAATAAATAGAGCTTAACATTTTCACACTAATTAGTAGTTAAATACGTTATGGCTTGAAAAATATCATACACTGTATAACTGTATTCATTTAATTAATTTATATAGTAAAATATTTTCTTAAAAATAATTACAATATATTTGTCTTTAAATAACTTAAAATCAATAAAATGCTCATAACTGTGTCATTTTAGAGATAGATGACCCCCTTTTCTAATCTTTATTTACAAAATTTTGACATATATATTAACACCTCTCAATTCGAAGTCTTTCGACGAACTTCAACTTCGAACGCTTTAAGTAATGTAAGTGCGTGGCACTGGTTTATTATAATTACCCTTTAATTAGTTGCTCATATGCATACACACTTCTCAAGTTCATTAATTAAAGAAGTTTCTGCATATGCATTTATTGATTTGTAGAGGTTCCTCTTTTAATGAGACTTTAAGAATATCCTACTTGACGTGCGGAAATAATTTATTGGAGACCAATTCCGTGCCTTTTCAAATTAAAGAATCCGGTTATTATCTATTGGGGAAAAAATTGAAAACCCACAATTATGCATATCATTGATAAGAATTGAGTTAATGTTTTAATTTAGGTAATTTACACTTTTTATGTTTACTTCGTTAATCATTGGAATAATTTACTATAATGAATAATGATGTAATATCATATTTTGTTTGAAGAGAAATAAATTCAACTGCGGTGTGTTATTTGGTGCCTGACAAACTGGACAATCAGTTTGTAGTTACGTATTTTATATATATATATGAGCATTTTGTTATTAATGCAACGTTTCTCAAACTGTGCGGTGCGACCCCCTAGGGGGCGTGATAACCCTACGAGAGAATCGCAAGCATATCAAAAATTCGAAAAAAAGAAATTTAAAAATTACAAATTTACTGAAAAGAAGCAAAACAAAATTCATTCTAATATAATAAAAATAAAATACACTGTTGCTTTGATACAATTTACTTATAAATGCACCAGTACTTTGCAATGTATTTAATAATTAATTTTTCCATACAAAGTTAAGAACAATATTAATAATTACTAATTAACTCCCACGGGCTTGCCATTTTCAAAATTATATACAAAAATTTAATGCTTATCTTAGTAATTTGTACGCTTTATTTTTAAAATCGTATTGCAGCTTTAGTGTCAAATTATAGTATTTTTGAATTCAGAACATTGTTATGGAGAGGGTGCGATGAAAGTATTGATTGAAAATTGGGTCGAAAACATTGAAAGTTTGAGAAGCACTGGATTAATGGATATGTTTTAATCAAAATGTAAACGAAAAAAAGTGAAATACTGGTTAATTTACATGTGATATACAATTTTACATAGATAATACACCCAACGCAAGAGTAAACGCAAAAAAGAGAAATAAAGATATTACATGACAAAAACTTATTTCTTTACGATAAACTTCACAAAAGAAAGAAATTTCAAACATGTTAATATAAGTAAAAAAGTTCTTATATCAGTTTTAAAATTCACCAAAGACTTAAAAATTCCATACTCAGATAGATCATTTTTGTAAGGTAATAGTTTTCGTTACTTTAGAAGTAGCATAAATTTAGAAAAAAAAAACCTCACAACGCAATTTTAAAATGTAAAATGATTAATTATATACAAATAAAAATGAAGGGATATATTCTACAATATGTATATCTTTTGTCATAAAATCATCAGAAATGTATTATCAGAAAAATTAACAAATGTTAAAATAGGGCATTAATTAAGAACTGAAGAGGAAATTGTAGATATACATAACAATTATATTTGTATATTAACTTATTTTTGGATGGAATTTGTGTGTAATGTCTCCATTGCTTGTCATAGTAGTCATAATACGTGTGGAGTGGAACGAAATTCCACTAAAAATGAACTTCTGCTGTGGAATTTGAAAAAACAAGCAAAATTTGATTTACTAATATCATAATCTTCTCATGAACCTAAATTAAAAACACAATAATCTTTTTTTTCAATTTGGAAGCTCAAATGGAAATTTATAATTTAAGTATAGATATCGCAAAATTAAAAAGGGAAATAAAAATAAGGGGGGGGGGAATCGGAATAAAATAAAAACTATTATTATTGGTTTTAGGTTGAAAAATGAAAAAAAAATAGACCCTAAAGTTTTTACAGAATTTTTTAATAAATTATAAAATTTTACGAATTGACAAAAAATTTATAATGAAAATTTTTAAGTGATTACTTCCAGAAAGACAACTTTTCTCTTAGTTTTCAAAATCTTACTTCCGTGTTGTAACCTTACATAATAAATATTTTTTTTTATTTTTAAAGGGCTGTGAATTGATTATTAACCATTGCAGACCTAATACAATCCCCGGAAGATGGTATCACTTTTTAGTGAGGTGCCCTATAGGCGGATATCAATCGCCGCAGGTAATTTTGACGCCCAGTTTCCTCCCTAAAGGGAGGCACCTGAGCTCTGACGATGTGGACCTGTACCAGGATTTAATTTTGCCGAGAGCATCAAAGCCAAACATACACTCTAGGTATATTTTACATGCTTTATAATCATCCGAAATGGCCGCAGTCGATTTTCTGCATCACGAAAATCCACTGATTTGGGCCGGGCCGTGTCGAAGAAAAAATTATCAAAGAAGACAAACAGCTTTAGGCTCGAGATCAGCATAGATATTTTTTGAAAAAAAATAAAGGGGAAAATTCTTTGAATGGGGGGGCCTTCTTTCTATTAGCTTAACGTTATAATCTTACGGATAGTGACAATCATATAATGTAAAATTATTTTTAAAATAAAATTTCAATTAATTATCTTATATAAGAGTGCTGTAGAAATTACTAACAAATCCCGATTCTTAGCTTGAAATTATGTTGCAATATCTTCAACACAATCTGTTACAAGAACACTTTTTATGTTAATATTATTTAAAACCATTTAAGATTTTGTGTATTTTTCCGATCACTTTTGTTTATATTAATTTTTTTTCAGAACCAAAGCTAAGCAAAATGTTCTGGAATTAATTTGTAACGCCTTTGAAGGTTCTCATTTCAGAACTGTTTCATATCGGCTTCCAATTCAATTCGTGACAAAAATAAATATTTCAAAACTTTTTCGAAATTTCTAAGAGGGTCATTGGCTGCCTACAGCATCTAGCAATGGGTTTTTCTGTTATCGTATTCACTGCATGTTTCGAGCATAAGGCTGTCTACTGGTTGTGACGTTTTGAGTCATTGCTTTCGACGTTTCAATTTTCCGTTTAAAGTAACGGACATATTTCTTCCTGTGAGCGATCATGTTAGAGACAGCTTTACATAAGAATATTTTAGTGTCATAACGTTCAATTGAGTCTTAGAAGCAATCGTGAACGATTTTAGGTTCAAGTCATAAGTACCTTATTTTTTAAGGAAATATAGTGCTCAGTGAAAATTAATAAATATTTCATTGACATATTCTATGACTCGAAAAAGTTATCAGTTCCTCACTGATTTTTTTTAAAATCAATTCATATAAAACTTATTATAAGTAGGTTTTTATTCTCATTTTACTTTTCTAAGAAAGGGTTAATAACGAATAAGACTTATGCTTTCTTAAAATTTGAGGCAGAAAACATGATAGTTCATGTATATAAGTAATATTTAACAAAAAGGACATTTTATTACTTTAATATTACTCATGTAATTGTTGCTTTAAGAACTATACAATCCTTTTAAATAATTTTTATAAAATTTTTAATAGGCTGAGAGTTGGTGTTTTACCATCGCAGACCTAGTGCATTTCCCGGAAGCTGTGATCTATTTTTAGTGTGGCACCCTGTAGGCGGATACCAATCACCGCAGTTAATTTTGACCCCTAGTTTACTACTTAGAGGAAAGTACCTCAGTTTTGACGATGTGATCCTGTACTAGGATTTAAATTTTCTGAGAGAACCCAAGCAGAGCAGACACTCTAGGAATCTTTTACATGCTGTATATCCATACAGCATGGCTATTGTCAATTTTCTGCATCATGAAAATCCACCGTCTTGGGCCCCGGTCGAACCACGCGACCTTGGGTGCAGAAGGCCAGTGGTATGTTTATAACATTTATCAACATAAAATGTTCAGAACATTGTAGGAATATTAAAGGTTTGCTTATCAGTATCATTCGTACAGTACTGAGGTTTGCAAATGTATATATTTTCGTAGAACACGATATACAAATTTTCATTAGAATGTTAACCCAGATATTAACTTATTATAATCTTGTTAATATTTTATTTAGTTAGCAATTTCCCAATTGCTCCTAAATTTTGATATAATACATGAAAATACTTTTAAAATAGTATATATCTAGATAAGAGTTTATTCTTGCATGGAGTGTACATGTCGCTTTTTAAGTTTTGCGAGAGGCATTGTCTATTTCTAGTCACTACTGTTCTCACCTTTCGGGAAACTTAATAATTCCATGATGAAAGAATAACTTTTCTATGGAGGGAATCACATGAATTTACCGGGGTTTTTTTGTATTCTTCGTAGGAATGAAAGTGCTGCTTAGAAAAGTTAAGAATCACTGTTTGAAACAAAAAGAGTCAGAAAGAGCAATACCTGGAGAATAGGGTGGGTTGGATAATATATCCATTTTGGCATTTCTAAGTAGCCTTGGACTGTTACTCCAACAAGTTGTCGAATATAGTCGTTCTGAAAAATTACTTTGATGTGTCTTTACTTTTATTCCAGTCATTTCTCAATTACTTCTTGACTCAAACATATCAGTTGCAGTCGGAGGTTATTCCCGGGATGGTTCTATTAGTTTTTAGCATTTCCTAAATTATTCTATCTAGTTGATTCCATCCAACATAGAACATGAGTATTGTTTCATAAATATTTAGTTTTTTTCTTTGATGCTCATGTATGGGTGCTATTTTTTATGCATTGGATTGTAGTAATGCATCTAATATGTATCACCAGTTACAATTAGATGGAAAAACAATCCTCCACTTTTGCCTTTAGAGAAGCTGTTCCGAAGGGAAAAATCCCATTTCACATTTAATGACTTTAATTCCTATGTTATATCCAATTTCCTTGCTTTTAGATCGTTCTAAAATGATTGAGGCGAAATAAAATTTCTTGTTGAGTCACTTGAAAAGGTTCTGAAAGTTATCCTTGCCTTTGGAACTACTTTTCGTTCTTTATCGCCTCTAATTCTTCATTTATAAACTCTTCTGTGTTTTCTTCATGTCCCATATCATCTGTGTCATAATAACTACTTTCTTTAACACTCTAAACCAGTACTCACTAATTGAAATTGAGGGAGCGTGATATTTACAAGCCTTTCACACAAATCGATGATTCTTCAGGGTTTTTTTTCTTTTCGTCCTGAAATAGAAGAAGAAAAATATAGCTTTCCACAAAATGCAATCCACATTGGCCAAAACTTTGATATACTTAGATTTCAATAAAACTGTGTTATTAACTCTTTAACAAAATGAAATGTATAAAAACGTACAGCCTGATAAAGACGCTTTAACACGAAGAGAGTTCGGCATGGTTTAATTATTTTATCTTTGTAAATATTTTTAAATGTCCTTGTATTCACAGTAAAAAAAGCCTTTGGATTATGATTTTCTATTCAGTAAACTAAGAAAAGAAGAAAAGTCGAAATGAAATTTATGGAATAGGAATAAAAATCATTTTATTCTTTTTAACAATTCCATAAGCACTCTATATGCATGAAAATGAATAAAGGTCATTTTTTTCATAATTATGTACCTTATTCAGAACTATGATCAGGATTAAATATTCATTTTTCGCAGGAATATAATTTATTTAGAGACTATTTTAAATTAGTTTGAGAATGAATTATATATACATTTAAAGGATATTTTTTGTGGCTTAAAAGTATTCAGTATAATCGTTGAAAATTGGCATTTTTCTGTCTATCTTAGCATTTTAATTCAAGATAAACGCTCTCGAGAAATAAAAAAAAGTGTTGAAAAACATTTTTTTCTCTGAATATTACACTTTCAAATTTTATAATTTACGTGAATTGAATTAAAGCCATAACATTTTAGAATGCTTTCACTCCTAAATCAAAAACTGAAATAATTTTTTTCTTTAAAAAAATTTATGTGTTTATGAATAAATAAATAATATATATTTTTCTTATTTATTCATTAAAATTTTGAGTCAACAGGATCTTAATTGCATTGTTTGTGCACTAATTATAATCAGCGCTTTCATAGAGATTATCAAACTTAAAAACAAGTTTTAGTTGCATAATATAAAAATTAATTATTGTTATTTGAAAATCACAAAGAATTAATTAACCGTTACTGATGATAAGTTAAAATACTATCTCTGACCTTTGAATACATCTAAGTAATTTTTAATGAAAACTTTAACCGACAAAACTTTATTTAGAATGTGGGTACTCCCATATTGTGCTTCCTAAGACTTAAAACCTCTCCTTTTTATTTTTCAGCTGTGTCATCATAACTGTATATTAACTTCATAAGGTGTATATACTAGAATTTAAAAAGAAAACATAATTCATTCTTATGAACCTGCAATATATTTTTTTTCTTATTTTTACTTTTCATCTGTAAACCAGTGTTTCTTAAAGTTTCAATATTTTCGACACAATATTTAATCCAAATTTTCATCGTTCCCCCTCTTCATACAATAACAATGTTTTATATTCAATTATACTATACTTAAACGGTAAAGCTACAATACAACTTTAAACTCTTAAGTGCTACCGACGTACATAAACATTCTCGCTCAGCCGAAGCGTTAACTGCCCCGGGCTTATATGTATGTCTTCACGAAGTACGATCTTTTCTGTGCACTGTTATCCTTAAAATTATACCGAAAGTTTTGGAATGCAATGAAAGGACCCTGACAGTGTTTGCGGAGGATTTACTTACTTCAGAGTATTTTCATTTATATAATTATTATTTTCTCCCTCACCCCATGCATCACATACACGTGCCTACGTGGAAAACGCAGGCATTGGTAAGCGAATGGCGTAGCTATTAATCGATAGTATAGTTAATTATAAACTCTATAAGTTATCAAGATAAGTGCTAATTGTTGCATATTATTTTCTTTTGAACAAGCCCACAGGGTCTTTGGTAATTATTAATGTTGTTTTTAGTATTGTTAAATTACTTATAAAATACATTGTGCAGTACCCTGCATTTATAAATGTATTATACCGGTGTAAATGCGTATAATTTTTATTATGTCAGGATGTATTTTGTCTGTTTACCTTCAGAATATTAATATATATTTTTTTAAATAATATTTTGTTTTCCATTTTTCAATATGCTCACTCACTCCCCCCCGTAAAATTATCCCGTCTCCCAAGAGTAACGCACACCACAGTTTGAGAAATACTACAGTAAATAGAAAAGAACCATTTTGCCATTCATTTCTTAGAATTGTTAGCTTTAATAACATGAAAATGACTCAGTATTTGAGTACTTATTAATATTAAAAAGTCATTTTATTGCTTAGTAAAAGCATGGCATACATTACAACACACTTATTATTTCTAGCCAATAAAGGACTTATTGAATAAATTGAATATATAGTGAAAGAAAATAAATTCGAATAAATTCTATAAGGTCATTATACTTGTTTGCATTTAATCCATTATAAAACAAAGAGTAGAATAACTTGTGTTATAGTTAAAGTTTTACTTTACCAGTAATTTAAATTCATGATGAATACCCAGTAGTATAAAAAAAAATATCCTAGTATAGTAATCTTTGAAGATTAGTTCGAAAAAAAAACACTTTCAATTCAAATGTACCTTACTGCCAACAACGAGCTCAATTCTCTAGAGAACATCAATCATTCGTTTATCGCGCTCTCTTGAGAACTAAGAAAATTACTTAAGGTGTATTGAGGATCGTTTAGGAACCCCGGAGTCATTCTAAGAACGTTCTAATTAGGTTATAATGGTTCTCTAAAATTTTAATGATCGATTTATTGAAATATCTTATCGAAAGGATTGTGAGAGATCGGGGTTTTGAAAAGGTATAAAGAGAGTTGCACAAGTTTCAGATTTACTCACTTATCTTGTAAAATAAGTTCTCATTTTAGTTCAATATTTACCAGTTGATTATATTGATTAATAAATGCAATATAATTTAAAATATGTACTTTATTATATTTGACTTTTTAAATAATAAAAAAATTGTCTACATTTTCGTCAAATAAAGATGAAAGTTTAAAAAATTTTATTTGATAGTAAAGATGATTTTATTATTTGTATTTAATAATAACATTTCATAAGTTCCTCCGAAAAACAAACATAGAATTTTTTTTAGGAAATTCATGAAAATAAATGCAAATTTAAAATTAAGGAAATCCTATACTTTTTACTAATTTGATGTATATTTCATAAAATTAATATTTCAGCCTCATACCCTTATATTCCTATACATATCGAGAGAGAAAACAAATAAATATAAATTAGACGAAGTTAATAAACTAAGATATAATTGAATTATTTAAAGTTGCTTCTTTATTTTTTTAGGAGAATGGTGTTCGTTTTCCTTTAGTATTTAACAATTCATTGATTAAGACATTATAAGGCCGCTAAGTTTTTTCCCCATTTGTTGAGCTATCCCAACTATTTCCTTTCATTTAAAGGCACAAAATTTTGGGCACTTAAAATGGAGAAAAAGGGAAACTACAAGTTAAATGTAAATAAACATTAGTATGTATGTATGTATGCGTGCGTGTATGCGAGTGTGCGTGCATGCGTGCGTGCGTGTATGCGAGTGTGCGTGCGCGTGCGTGCGTGTGTGTTAAACTTTATTATAAAGGGAGAATGGTTAAAATATCTCTGTTATGGCTATAAAAACATTGAACATATAGAATAGAACCAGATAACAGTTACATTAGCTTCTAAGTAAAATTATCGTTACCTTACAAATAGAGAAAAGTAACTTTTCTCACAATAAAGGGACAGACATATTCTAGTTTGTGGGAAAACTCCCCATAAATATAACATTCAATGAATATGTTGGTGCATTTCATTGTTAAAGTTGTGATACAAGAAAAAATCATCTGTCTTATAGACATATTAATGGGTAGACATATTCTAAATGATTAATGAAAGTTATATCAAAAATAAACTTTATCTCACAGTACAAATTACTCAACAAGCGCATCATTTATATTTTCAGCATTTTCCTTTGTTTTATATCTTTTTCGAATAGTAAATACATGCGCCACACTATTTAAAGGCGTCTTTTAACAAATTGACACCATATATACACATATGTAGTGAAACGTAATTTAAGATCCGAACACGTTGAAAGTGACCAAATTCCGCCATGACAGATATTTTGGTTTTTTTATTTTATTGTATAGGGTTTCTTTTGGCTGTCTTAAACATACTTTTGTTTTGATTCTACGCTACCTAGATGCCACGCTACAATCCATTTTATTAAGTTAGAAAAATCGGAAGTGCGTTTTTGATCTATCAGAAGTGGGCATTTAAATTGTTCAAACTCTATCATGGCGAGTCTGATAACTCAAAATATTACAAATGTATTTCTATAAAACATTTTAAACCAGATATGTATGCTGTTTTCTAGAGAATGTTCTAAAATATTTCTTATTGTATAAATATTTTTTGAGATAGGGCATGTTATTTAAATAATGGTCTCAAAAAGAATGTGACTTTTCTTATTAAGTTTACTCAAACAGCTCTAAAATTTTCGAATTTTAATAAAACATTAAAATTTTAGTACATTCTCTAGATAAATGTATCTAATTTGTTTGAGTAATAATTTTACTAATATAAGTTTATTATATTTTTCTCTAATTGCTTTGGTGTTTTGCAAAAATATTGCTAAAATTTCACTTATAATTGAGATTTTTGTGAAATTTAGGCACTTTATTTTAAATATTGTTGGTTAAATATTAGCATTTACTGCTATTGAGTCCTAAAAAAGCATTTATAATGTTTATATATGTCATTTTGACAAAAAGTACTCCGAGCGTGCTTGGATACCTTAAATGAATCAATGTAAACTATAACAGATTTATTAAACTGAATAAAATAAAGGTTGCATCTTTTTATATACAATCCTATCACATGTAATACATGTAAATATTTTATTTAACTTGTGTGAGCATTCTGAACACTTAATGAGAAGGCATCTAAACACTTCCATCATAATAAAGGTATGAATTCATTTCACTTGGAAAACTTAAACTTAAATCACAATCAAAATTTAATTGATTTGAATTAATACATTAGAAATACAAGAAAATAGTCAGGAACTATGTATTTTAGAATTATGTTTTCTTTATAGTCTGTTTTTTTGCCTAATCTTATATATTTTACAACATACCTGTATTTATATTGATATTAATGATACCCTTTTTGCACTTTCTTAATAATTCAGGTCCATTTAATCAAGATGACAGATATAAAATGCGCTGTGAAATAAAAAAAAATCTTGTATAAACGAAATAAGAACGTATATATGCATATGTAATAAGCAATCATGAATATTAAAGATTCATTTCAATGTATTTACTTTTATAATATTATCGTTTGTTATCAAATTGTAGTCCTATTCTATATATTTATTAGACCATGTAAAATCTTTATGCTTATTAGTTTAATCCAGAAACAAAGCTAGTTTTTAATTTTTTTTCAAAAATATTTAATTAGTTTATAAGAGAGGGTACAATATCATGTGCTTAGTATACTCTTCATATAAAAGAACTAATTCATTATATCATGCAACTATGTCATACTATTCTTAACTCAGTGATTCTCAAACATTCATTATTTGCTACGAAATATTCAATTACATTTTTCATCCCCCCCCCATTCTCCATACAATAATAATGTATTGAATTCAATAGTTCTATACTTTGATGATAAAGCTACAATACGATTTAAATTTGTTAAGTGTCACCAGTGTATATAAACGTTTTGCTCAGCCAAAGTGTAAATTTCCCCGGACATATATCTTCGTATTTCCGAAGTACGATCATTTCTGTGCACTGCCATCCGTAAAATTATACTGAAATATTTGGAATGCATTAAAAGGACCTTGACAGTGTTTCCGAGGGATTTAATTATTTCAGAGGATTTTTTTTATTTAACCCCCCCCAATACACCCTTTACGCATGCATACGTGCAACACGATGCCATTGGGGAGAGAATCGTGTAACTTTTAATCGGCCGTTAAACCAAACAAATTATCAAGATAAGTGTTAATTTTTGAATATAATTTTATATATGACATGCCCATACGGTTACTGGTAATTATTAAACTTGTTCTTAACTTGCTATTGTTAAATGAATTATAAATCCATTGTGTAGTTCTGAAACATTTATATTATATCTTTGTAAATGTATGTTATATATTTTTATTATGCCCGAATGTATTTTGTTTAATTTCAGTAAATTAATATTATTTTTGAAAAAAAAAAATATTTTGTTTCGACTTTTCAATAATTTATCTCACCCTTGTACAGTGATTATGCCTCCCCTAAGTGAGAGAGTACACCCCACAGTTTGAGAAACACTGTGTTAACCTATATATTATAAGCTACACATTTTTATTTAGTGTTAATAATTTGTTAAAAGTATTTAACAAATTAATATATGAGTGATGAAGGCAAGTGTAAACCTGTGACATCACAATTATTTGTAAAAATAAATCAATTATGTGATGAAACACGTTACTTTCAGAATGTTATTAATAATGATATCCTTAAAGATATACCTCTGAGCTTCAAATGATATAATTTTTAAATTTACTTTAAAAATTACAACTGCAACAATATACAATCTCATTTTGTTTATCTTCGAAAAAAACTGAATTATTTATCATCAAACCTTCTAACACTTAATTAAAAATGGATATTTATAATAAAAATACAGGATTAGAACATAAATTGTAAAAAAAAAGGTCTATACTACAAATGTTTGATTAAAAATCGTATTAAGCTATGAAAAGATCTGTGCAATCTGAAGTTAAAAATTTTAATAAGGATATGATTAATTTTTTTTGGCAAAAAAAATACTCAGTTTAAATTAAGTAAAAGTCGTTTTTTTTTTCAAACAAGCTTTTTTAGGAAGTCTATTTTTTAAAACAATGTAAATTTCTAAAAGAGAGAAAAAGGTATTTTTTGTGGAGAAGGGAAACAATAACATAACTAGAAAATCAATTCAAAGTAAAAACTAAAAGTTCGGAGATTTTTCATTATCAGTTGAAAATCCATCTTAATTAAAGCGTCCAAACAGAAGCTTTAATGAAAGCCAAGAAAAGAGAGAAAAAAAATACGCTGTTAAAAATAAACAATGTCTTTGTAGTTACAAAATTAATCATTCTTAACAAAGAAAAACAGAAATAAACTTTAAAAAAAAAGTAAAAATCTCCAGAAGGAAAAGATTGCAGCTAAAAAATTAAATTAATTTACATTTCATCATTTTAGATGTTTTAATTCAGAACTACGACAAAAATTTAACTGTTACTTGATGGGAAAAAAAACAAATTACTTAGTTAACTGGGAACACAATATAAGCTTGAAAACGAAACATTTGCACTGAATTTTCTCATATTTGAATTGGGTCAGACACAACCATTTTTAATTTTTATAGCATGTTTAGAAATTTTAAAAAAAATATATTTATATCCAAAATATAAATCTAATAATATCATACTCATAATAAAAATATCATTTTATATATATTTATTATCTACATGTATGCCAATTTTCATTGTTACATTATTGAGGTATAATCTTACGTGCAAGTGTATCTTGATCTTATTAAGGAAGAGAAGAATTACAAAATAATTAAATTATGGAAAGTAAATAAACTTGGCTATTGATTTTGTTCATAAAAATACTTAAAAGATACGAATCAAAATTTATTATGGCTATTTTAGTTTTTGTAACTAACCATTACAGTGTATTTTATTTCAAGGAAAAAGCGCAGTTTTATTAAATAAATTTTTACCGATTGCCACAAGAATAATTACATAGTCCAAAATTAGAAGAAATTATGTATATAAGAAAATGCAAAACAATTCTTATCTATTCATTTATCATTATTATTTCGTAATATGTTCTATATTTTCGTATAATATTGTTATTTAGATGATTGATTCTACGCAATAAAATATTCTACGAGCTGAAGTACTTGTCGGTCAAACCGGGGAATTTTAAAAATGAATTTATCATTCTTAAGCTAAAAAAGAAATTTCTACTTTAAAAGTCAAAAAAATTATCTAAAACACAAAATAAACCTAACTTTAATGAAACTCTATAAAAGATAATTCTGGATAATATCCTGATTTAGTCCATATCTTAAGGAATAGAATAAAAGAGAAAAATTGTTTCAAATTGCGCCAAAGGATTGTTTTCTGTATTGGACTTCCCTCCAATATGGCACCAGTAATTTCACAAGAGGGCTGCAAATAACGTAGACTCTGAGCAAATGAAAAAACATAAATCAAATAGTCTTAAACTGAAAAATAAATTAAAACAATAACTAAATTGAAAAACTATCCAAAAAAAACTCATATTAATTGTAATTAAATATAAATTTGGGGGTGGGGAATGCTACAGTAACATTGAGTGAAGTAAACGGCTCTCCGAGAAGTACAAAATAGGCTTAACTTTGATCAAACTATCATCAATAGTGTAAAGTTGCAACAGTGCTTCTCAAACTTTCAATATTCGTCACCCAATATTCAATCGTCATTTTCATCGTGCCCTCCTCCTTCTATACAATAACATCGCATTGAATTCAATAATACTATACTTTGACACTAAAGCTACATTTCGAATTGAACCTCTTATGTGCCAAAGACGTATATAAACATCTCGCTCAGCCAAAGCATTAAATTTCGGGACGTATATATACGTCTTTCCGAAGTACGACTTTTTTTGTACACTGCTATCCATGCAATTATTCCGAAGACTTTGGAATGCAGTAAAAGGAACTTGACAATCTTTGCGAAGAATTTACTAATTTCAGAGGATTTGCTTATTTATTCCTATTTTTCCTCCCCCCCCAAAAAAAAAACATCAAATTATGCACATCTATGTGGTAAACGGTGGCATTGGGGGGCGAATCGCGTAACTTTTAATCGGCAGCTAAGGAATTAATTATAAACAGTACAAATTATCAAGATAAGTAGTAATACAAGTCCATGGGGTCACTGGTAATTTTCAAAACTTGTTCTTAAAAAAATAATACTGTTAAATTAATAATAAAATACATCTTACAGTACTGATACATTTATAAGTGCATTATATCCGTGTAAATGTGTATTTTATATTTTATTATATCAGAAAGGATTCTGTTTGTTACAGTTATCACGCCCCTCCCCAAGGGGAATGCACACCACAGTTTGGGAAACGCTGGTGTAAAGACATAGACTAAAAAAGAAATAACAATTACACGTTGACTTAAATTACTATCTATATTAACAGAGCATTACTAAAAAAGACAAAATGTAAGCTTAGTTTTGAATGATGTTAAAACTGCAAAAGGAGAATTCTCTTTTAATTCTGCTGTAAATAACAAACAAATGAGTAAATTTAAATAAAGGAAAGGATAATTAAAATAGGGTACATTCGCTAAAAAAACCCATGAAGTATAATTAAACAGTTCAGAGATGGACATGATAATCACCAGAGTTATGAGTAATCACATTACAAAGCTACATTTTTAAGAAAAAAATAAATCAGTTTCAGACAAATACTTTCGAGGTGTAAACATTTATTATCCACAGTTGTAATAGTTAGTTTTCTGCTACATCGCAGAAACATGCACAAACATACTGGCTGTAATTTGTTTTAAAAAATAATATTGAACTTGGTTTTGCTTTTTTTAAAGTTAAATCTGTGACTCAAAAATCTATTGTTTTTACAGATTGTTCAGATTTAAGACTAAAATTGCTTAGTATCTTATATTGATACAAAATAAAACAAATATTTTTTTTAGGAAAATGATTTATGTACGTTGTTACAATGTGATAATTTCTAGTTTCAAGATATGAACAAGAATAAAGTTAATTAATTTGGAAATATATATATTTGATTAAAATTCACACACACACACATTTTCAAGACGTCATGTAAAGTTAATTTCTTTGGGAAATTATTGCATTTCTTTTTTTTTATATTAAAAATGAAAGAAAGTTAAACAAAGCATGAACTAAATCTGCACAATAAGTGAAATTCGCTTAACATGAGTACAAGAATAAGATTCAACAAATATTTATTGTTATACTTGAGAAAAAGTTTAAATTAAGTTATTCATTTAATGCGTTAAAAAACAATCAATCATCATCAACATAGCTCCAAGTATATAAATTCAGACTAGATATAAAAATGAATTTTGTTGCACTTGTGAACTTGTTTTTTCTTGTATATACAATGTACAACTCTATGTTATGTAATTTTATTTCAGTTAAGCCACGCAAAATCATCCAATACTAGACTGAATATTTAGAAAAAATCTCTTTTTAAGAATAAAAATGGGGGGAATACATTATAATCACAGTAAAAAAAGAGAGTAGAGCTTTTCAAATCGTAGAGAAATCCCTTACTTAAATCACTACACCCTTCTAAAAAGTTACGCCTTTCAAACCCCAAACAGCATAATCACCGAATTGGGTACATTCGTAATACAAATTTTTACAATTGCGACAACGATAAATCATTCATTCCTTTCGGTTCAACTCTTGTGCGTAGCTGAATTTATTCTGCTTATTACCTACCCCAATGTCTTCCCCATGCATTAACTTCAAGTTCCGCCACCAGACTGCAAAAAAGGACAACTGCAACACAAACAAGGTCTTCCTCCCTTTGTACCATTCTCTCCCATGGTATTTGTTTAGAAGAGGCATTAAGAAAACTTGAGTCTAAGGGTTAGAAAAGAGCCTCAAAGTGATGTGTGTTCTGGAGGGTGGTTGAAGGGTTCTTCCCCTCCCTTTCACTGAAGGGTGATCAATGGTTGAGTTCTAACTAGAGAGACGCACTAGAAGGATGGATCTTCCAAGCTATCACAAGAGAAGACTCGTCTAATGAGTTTGGAATGACTCTCTGGACGACTACAGGCATTAGCTAAATAGCATTCGTTCTTTTCTCTTTCAAAGCAACGTAGAAGGCCACTTGCATGGAATTTTACTTTCGCGAATAAGCATGTACCATTTTGTTTGGTTGGAGTTTATTTTCCAATTCTGTGGATGGTCAGAAAGAGATTACTCGAGAGAAAAATTTCAGACAGTAAAGGAGGTGATAGTAAAGGTCCGAATGGGTGTTATGTAAAATAAAAGAATACTTAAAAGCCTTTAAAATAAAAATAAAGCTTTTAAAAATATGGAAAATAAAAAAGTCAAATCTAAATTTTTTAAGAAGTGACGTATTGTGTGAACGCTAAGAAATAAGTGTGTTATCTAAAATAAAAGAACGTTCAAGAAGGGTAATATAAAAGTAGACGAGATAATTTGAAGGAAAAACTAAAAATGAAACTCAGATCATTCTTTCCCTATCTCCCTATTGGCATTTTACTCATTTAATTTCTACAAAGAAAAGTTTATTTTAAAATAAAGATATTTGTTATATCATAAAATAAACTGTAATTAATATATTATCTTAATATTACTTTATTATTATATTAGTTATTATTAATAACATGAAAGGAGAAAATTTATATTTGTAGTAATATGTCAAAATTTAGCATAATCTAATTAAGGCTTTGAAATCTTCTGTATTTAAACTATCATATAGACTCATTAACAAATGCATTTTTAACCCTTTAAATTGCTTTCGAATTCTGATGAATAATAATATTGAAAAGCATAGTTCAAGAAACAAAAATTGATTGTGCGTATTTTTTAAATAAAAAAAAGAAAGCGTGTATCAGTGAGAACACGCGTTAGAAGTTAATTTCTTTGGCTTACATATATTGAATTGTATAATAAAGTTTTATTTTTTGAAGTAATCTTATATATAATAAACAAATTTATTATTATCATTATTATTTCAAACTGTATTTAAAAAATAATTAGGATGGAAAAGGTATAAGTATAGACAAAATTTTCATTTTCAATACATAATACTAAAAAAAATTTATTGTATGTATTTTGAGAAAAGTATCATCATTCTTAGTCTATTTTCATTATGCTTATGGGTGCTTCAGTAAATACTTTTGTTATCAAAGGCTTGTGGTAACTAAAGTAAGAAATGTAGGTTTTGCACTCAATATCGCTTAAGCATCTCGAAAAGACTGCATCAATCGTAGTATTTTATTTTGTCGTTGATATTATTCTGTTGTTTTGTAAAGATAAGGTGAAATTGTCTTTTAAAAATTCAATCAATTGTAGAGATTTGTCTAAAGCAAAATTGACATTAAAATCTTCACTTAAAATCTTAGGTATTTTATCATAATTTTTATTAATTAAAGCAGAACCTCTTGATGTGTATGGTAATAATGATAGATGAAGGAACTCGATAATGTCATCTAACTTTTTGTTCGGAGTAATATATACTGCTACAATTATAATTTTTTGTCCATTATCTATTACGCATTCAGCCAAGCACAAATCCCCCACTGAAGATTGTATGGTACCATAAATATCGGATTGACTGACAGAACATTCTCTGGATGGAGTTCTAATGTTAACAGCATCACTAGAATTTTGATATATCACAACTCCTCCTGCTCTCGTATTTGGTCGTTTATACTTCACAATGCAGTTGAAATTTGGAATAGATATATTCCTTTCATTGCCCAGCCAAGTTTCTGATAAAACTAAAATATTCGAAATTCTTATTACTGAATCTTGTAAGTCTACAGCGTGAGCTGTAAACATCGATAAACCTTGTCTGTTCATTATGAAATTAATCAAATCTTCATTGATAGTTTTTAGTTTGTGCAATGAAAGTCGTTTAAATTCTTCTTGCAAATCAATTGTTGTTGACGATCGTCTTCGACAATGGTAAAATGTTTTATCATTATTTTTTGTCGTAATATATAATCCTTCAATACTTGTTATACGTGATAAAGCAACGTATAATAATGATTGAGAGTGACGTCGATCGTATTCGTAAACAATTTCTGAGTATGTGTTGCCTTGAGATTTATGAATTGTTGTAGCACATGCACAGACCAACGGAACGTGCGTACGCTTAACAAATATTGTTTTCTTATTGTTGAGTGGAATATTGGAAAATCTCAGTACGATTGGTACAGTCATTCCACTGACGTTAATTTTTGCCATGTAACCTGCTGCTTTGCGTCTTAATTTTTTCCCTATTCGAGGTGAATCTGGAAACTCAAGCCATATTGTCTTAACTAATCATTCAGAATTTGTTTCTACATGAACTAGCTTTCCAACTGCACCATTTGCCAATCCATCTGTCACATCAATATTTGTAGTACAGTACAGTCCCGATAATCCGAACAATATCGGACCGACCCCTGTTCGGATTACGTGATTGTTCGGATTAGCCGGAGTAACAGCGAAATCACTATTTGAACCGGGAGTATGTATGTATGTGTCTATGTATATTGTCGTAATGTGAGCGTACGCGCCCGCTTTTTTGCCGCGTGTACTGTACTCCCACTCCTCGACGCGTGTGTCCTCCCTCCCCCACTCCTAACTTAGTGTGTCAGTGTGACTGCGTGTGCGTGTGCCCGTGCTGTTGACCGTCAGTCGTTCCGCGCTCGTTCTATACTCGTCCGCTTTTGTCTCTGTGTTAATAACAGTGTTACAGTGTGATATTCTACAGTGAAAACAGTTTGTTGTGTGTTTTGGACATTTATCTGTGATACAGTGTACGTAAACAGATTGTTATGGCGAGTAAGCGTAAACACTCAAAACTTACTCTTAAAGACAAACTAGGGGTTCTAAAGCGTTTAGATAAAGGTGAAGGTGTGACAAAATTGGCTACAGAGTTTAATGTTGGCAAAGCATCAGTTGGAGACATCAATGAATGGATGGAAGAAGACGGGGAAACAGCCGAATTTCTGACTGATGACGACATAGCTGCGGCAGTTACTCAAGAGCCAATGGAGGAGGAGGAGAGTGACGACGAGACGCAATGCGATAAGAAGGACGTAATGTCACATGCAGACGGCGCAGCTGCCCTTGACCTTGCCCTGCGCTACTTGAAGCAACAGCCCGACACTACACCAGATGATGTGTTATTTATGAGGCGCTGGCGAAATTACGCATCATCGAAAAGACTGTCCTCGTTGCGTCAGAAAAAAAATAACTGAATTAATGTAATAAGGTACTTGTTCACTACATTATCAGTACTGTACTGTACTGTACATATTTTATATTTAATCTTATGTTGTACAATTTTTCATACTAAACATTAGTGTTCTGTTCTGTAGTTTATTCCATTTTAAAATTTGTACCATAACTTGATGTACAGTGCGTGAATATTAAATAAAGAACTGTTTCGAATTAAGGTTTACACTGTTTTATATTGAAATATTCACCGATTTTTTTTCGTCGTTAAAATTATAAAAAAATTTTCCGCGGAGCCGTTCGGATTAACCGGATGTTCGGATTAGCCGTGTTCGGATTTGCAGGACTGTACTGTAATTATGTAATAAATATTTTTCACATAAACTGTTTGATAAGGCTATCAATTTGTATCAATTAATGACATCTTATGTAATTTTTGACGCACGAAAGTTTCTTGTTCTTTTGAAATACAACCAAACTATACATCTGTTAAAGTTGAAGTTAATTTGTCCACGTAGGCGTTCAATATTTTATTATTATACTCATTGACGGAATTGTTAGTGTTGAATAATCGTATACCTTGAGAGCATCTTGCTTCAGCTTCTTCCACAGTACAAAAACGAGACTCAATCAGAGTTATTTCCATTTTATCCAGTTGTTCGCCGTTTCCAATCTTTGTAAGTATAGAAGAAAATTGTTGATTCGCTTGACGCATGATTTCATTTAGTTCATAAAATTTTAGATTTTGCCATAAAATCGGTCCAACGATGGTCTGTTTTAGTTGCTTATAGATGGGTGTAGAACGAACTGGTAGTAATTGACGTAAATCTCCAATTAAAATAATATGCAATCATCCACGAAAATTTGACTGAAAATGTTACACTTATTGGTAAGCTAATTTAAATTTTGCAAAGCTAGCAGTGAAATTTATGTGTCGAGGAGGCATGAAGACGAAAAACAATTTCTTAAAATTGGCCTTTAATAATCAATCATAAAGTCACTACGCTCGTTACTGGAGCGATAAAATCAATAAATCCAAAAAGCAACATTACCAGTGACATCCGATTCGAACCGTCTTCTAATATTATAAAATTAATTTCTAATCTAAAATGGTGATGCAACCTGCAGTTGCATTGCCAACCAGTTGTTCTCTCCCTCTAAGAGTTAAACCACTCGCATACTTCTTATATTTCCGTTTCTCCTTCCTTTTTCTAAAAAACTAACATGAGCCGAGTTTAAATACTCGCTCGATTTGCATGGTAGTTGCTGCCAACCACAAATCACGAAACTCAAAAAGATCGGGTTCGAATCGGTGTGCTTACTTTCATTGAGATCATGGAACGGGATTGGAAAAACAACACAAGAAGATCATAAAAATTTGGATCCGATTTTTTTTTAAATGTCTAACAATCGGCCCCCTTTTTCCAATCTCGCACCATTATCTCTTACAAATCAGTAAATTAATTTTAATCTATAATCACATGTTATACAATTTAACACAAAAAAATACATTTTATTCACAATCTTTATTGTAATAAACAAACTAATATTTTAATCTTAAAGAAACAAAGTCTTAGTCTCTAAAAAGAAATAATTTTCTACAAAAGTCTAACAATTTTTCCTTTACCATGGGTTTGGTAAAAATGTCCGCCAAATTATTTTTGGTACCTATATATTTAATTTGGAAAACCTTGTCGTATATCAAATTCCTTAGAAAATGATAACGAACATCGATATGTTTTGTTCTATAATTTTCTACCGGTGACTTTGAAAAACTTATAGCAGCTTGATTATCACAAAACATTACATTTTCACTTAATTCCAAATTTAAACTTTTATTATCAATTACATTCTTTAGCCAAATGAATTCCTTAGCTGCTTCTGTTAAACTAACATACTCAGCTTCCATGGTCGACAGACTAACGGATTTTTGCTTGAAAGTTCGACATGAAATTGGAGTTTCGTCTATAAAAGTTATGAACCCTCCCATTGACACTCGATCATCCCTATTTGTAGCAAAATCTGAGTCTGAATAAAATCTTAGTTTTAATGATTTAACTTTTGAAAGTTCTAATTTATATTCTTTAGTGTATTTTAAATAACCTAATAATCTCAATAAGCAATTCCAATGTTTTATTCCCGGGTTTGCTTGGAATTGAGATAATACATTTACTGCATACATAATATCGGGTCTCTTGTATCTAACAATTTTATTATTTTTCATCATATTTAATGGTATAAACCCAACGGTTTTCTAAAATTTTTATATTATCCGGATGATCAACTAAATCCCAAACTTTACGTTCCATCATTACGTTAATTTCTTTATCCATTGCATCATGCCATTTAGATGCGTCTCTGGATCTTATCGCCTGTTTGTAACAATTAGGAGAATAGTTACTTCAACCATATAAGAGCTTCTTGTTGCTCTGACAAATCTGAAAATCCCTGGGATTCGGTATTATCTTTTCTAAAATTAAATAAACTAGGATCATACTCAATATTATGCCTCTTACAGTATCTCTCTATTTCGTTAAAAGATTTCAATCGGGTTATTTCCCCTTCTATACTATAATATGCGTTTGATCCAGTTACTTTCCTACCTATATTTCGAATCCACTTAACCTCTGTACATGGGATCAAGCTATGATTATCGGAAGATACATCTGGTTTTTCCGATGTTGAGGGCATTTCCGTACTTGTCTTTGAAACTAAACGACTCGTTAATGAATCTTTTACTCTATCAAAATCATCCTCATCATCATAATAATCAGGAAGGTTTAAATTATATCCAAGGTTACTATTAACTTTTTGTCTAAAATTAATTCCCCTCTTATTTTCATCGAATCTTACATTAATAGTCTCGACTAATTTATTTTCATCTATCAAGCATATTCTATAACCCTTAGTACGTTGTGCGTATCCCATCATAATTCCCATTTTCGCACGCATATCGAATTTTTTTCTAATTTGTTTTGGCACACCAGCATATGCCAAACATCCAAAAGGTTTTAGATGAAATACCGATGGTTTTCTACCTGAATATTTTTCGAAAGGCGTTTTGTTACTGTCTTTGTGACAAATTCGATTCCACGCATAAGTGAAACAAAGTAATGCTTCTCCCCAAAACTTATGGGGAACTTCACTAGACTTAAGCAATGTTTTGATGCCATCTAGAGCGGTCAAATTGAATCTCTCCGCGACCCCATTCATTTCTGGCGTATATGAATTTGTTACCTCATGCTTTATACCCAGTTCTGTCAAGAAATTATCCATATCTTTATTACAAAATTCTAGTCCGCCATCAGTTCTAACTGTTATTACCTTTCTACTTAGAAAACGTTCTGCTCGTTTCTGAAATCTTATAAACGTATGAAATACGTCAGATTTATTTCGGATGGGAAATACAGTCACCTTTTTTGAATAATCGTCAATTATACTCAAGAAATATTTATTACCGCCTTGGCTTTCAGTTGGCATTGGACCACAGAGGTCCATATGCAACAATTCCAATGGACGTTTTTGATCTTACGGCCCCCATCTTTTTGAATGAAACTCTCTTGGACTTTGCTAATTTACACGGTATACAACGAGTCTTACCATTATCAGTTAAGCGTGGGAGACCTTTTACACTATCATTTTTACTAGTGTTTACCAAGTAATCGTTATTAACATGACAAAAGCGTTGATGCCATATTTCTATTGATCCGTTTTTGTTTTAGCGGTTACATCACTAAAAACTAATTTCTTTACTCTTTGGTATAATATAATGATCCGGCTTAAAAAAATACAAATTTTCATGGCGTGTCGCCGAGAACAATTTTATCCAGTCTTCATTAAAAACATT
Source organism: Trichonephila clavipes (assembly GCA_019973935.1). Lineage (NCBI taxonomy): Eukaryota > Metazoa > Arthropoda > Arachnida > Araneae > Nephilidae > Trichonephila > Trichonephila clavipes. The sequence continues at coordinate 739,188 of BMAU01021248.1, read as the reverse complement.
AATTTTACCTTTTAGTACCCACAAAATGCGCACCTTTACTTTCTAATCTGGAACCGATAATAAATTTCTCCTCAACTTAGGATTAAATAATACATCAGTCAAAGTTATTTCATGAAAACTCCCCTTATATTTTACCCGAAATCTAAGTGTACCGATTCCTTCTACGGGACAACTTTTATCCTCCGTTGCTAACGACATTTTCATGTTAGTTATCGGCTTAAGATCTAAAAATAAACTCTTGTCATTACAAAAATGACTCGTGGCAGCAGTATCTATTACCCAAAGACCTTTATCAAACTCTGTGTTAAATGTTTCATTTACAGTTGAAGGAGATTTTTGTAGAGACTTTTTCTCTTTACAGTTTACTTTAAGATGCCCGTACTTATTACATACATAACACGGACCTATAGTCTTAATAGATTGTTTAACATTTTTAATAGTTTTACAGTTAAATACCTTACCACTTTTCTTTTGGTAATCATTCTTGCCATTTGGATCTCCATGAGCTGCAGCCGTAGCACCAGGTAACGTCTTCGACTTCTTCGAAGTGAAACTGTTCAAGTAAGCATTCTCCGCTTTCTCCAAATCTTGTTTCATCAACTGAAGACGATTGGCTTCTAATATCAGCTTTGCTTCAATTTTGACAACTCTGAAGTCCTCTCCTTTCCATCTGTAGATTTGTTGCACGGTAGACTGGAATTCCTGATTTATTAATTGAAGTCCTATGTACAGGTCGTCCAATTTATGACCCGCTTCTTGTAGTCTGGTTGCCGCTGTCTTTACACGAGATATGAAGATTCCAACATCTTCCCCTGGTTGGTATTTGTTCCAAAAAATTGATCTAATAGTTGAATTACTCTTGCTCTTGTGACTGGTTCGAAGTGATCTTTTAATATCTTCCATGCCGCTACTCCGTCAGTTGTTTCCGTTATCAGATTTTCAAATCTGAACTGATGTTAGTATAGATCAACGTATAACATCTATCCTTACGAAGTTGTAGATCTAATTTTTCCTTGTATGTTGCCTCTTCATCAGGTTGCTCTGGCTTGGTCTGTATTATAAACTGCCAGCAACCATAATGCATTAAGAGTACTTGCATATCATGCTTCCACGTGTCCCAGTTGTTTTGAGTCAACACTGATATCTGGTTGTTTAACTCCATATCTGTTACTCGATTTAGCGTACTAGCAACAGAGTTCATAAAAAATAGTTCTAGACTGGAACAGTATTTAAATAGACAAAGTTCATGGCCTGGTTCAACCGTTTAGCCTGCCTCAACACAGTACATGGCCTGGGCCCATAACCAAATTTGTTACACTTATTGGTAAGCTAATTTAAATTTTGCAAAGCTAGCAGTGAAATTTATGTGTCGAGGAGGCATGAAGACGAAAAACAGTTTCTTAAAATTGGCCTTTAATAATCAATCATAAAGTCACTACGCTCGTTACTGGAGCGATAAAATCAATAAGTTCAAGAAGCAACATTACCAGTGACATCCGATTCGAACCGTCTTCTAATATTATAAAATTAATTTCTAATCTAAAATGGTGATGCAACCTGCAGTTGCATTGCCAACCAGTTGTTCTCTCCCTCTAAGAGTTAAACCACTCGCATACTTCTTATATTTCCGTTTCTCCTTCCTTTTTCTAAAAAACTAACATGAGCCGAGTTTAAATACTCGCTCGATTTGCATGGTAGTTGCTGCCAACCACAAATCACGAAACTCAAAAAGATCGGGTTCGAATCGGTGTGCTTACTTTCATTGAGATCATGGAACGGGATTGGAAAAACAACACAAGAAGATCATAAAAATTTGGATCCGATTTTTTTTTAAATGTCTAACAGAAAATATCATGTTATTTGTTTTAATCTGGAATCAACCTTCAATAATAATTGAACACTGATCATACTTATCTCATCAATGATTATGACTTTTATGTATTTGAAAAGAGTTCTGTATTGTTGTGCAGTTTCAGAACTTAACGGAAGTTATCTTGATAAAGAAATTTTTAAAGCTGTATGAGCAGTCGTTCCTGAAATAGCTACTGCTGCTTTACCGGTTGAAGCACAAGTCATATATGCATTACAGTATCCATCATTATCCGTATAGCGATTATAAATTTCCATCAAAAGTTTAACATCACAAAGCTCAAAGAGGAAAGGCTTGTTAAAGCTGCTGTTGAATGAGGAGGGGGGTGCTAGCTTATGGCTAATAGACGAAAAACACAGAATAAATTTTAAAACCCGTAATTTTTAATCTATTTTTTCAATCTTTGAACAGATTACGGATAATACAATTCTACATATGGAGAAAAGGTTTCGTTAGATTATTTTTTATAAATAATCAAGTTATTAAATATTTAATTAAAATTTTGAGTATTTTTTGAAAAATCGCAAAAAAAAAAAAAAAAAAGATTCCGTCATTTTTTTTTTATGACTGATTCTAAAAGAGAAAAGCATGAACTTATTTAGAATAAAATATGAAAATTCATTCACTCGAAAGGAAACTTAAAGGGAATGATTTAGAAACCATTTTTACAAAAGTGTATCAATTTTGACTCATTTTTAAAAAAAATCGTAAAAAATAGAAAATATCCATATCGTTAAAAAAAATATACCATATCGTGGCGAAAAAAAGTATCTTTCTGATTCTCTAATTATTTTTTTTTTGTCTCAGATAGATAGTATGAGTTAGATGGTGTTTTTTAAAACGGGGGAAAATTCGGAACTTCATACATTTCTACCTTACGTTCATCGCTAACCGTAACTGGTAACGCGTTTTAAATTTCTCCCTTCCTTGCCATAAGAGTTAACTTCAAAAAGATAAAGTATAATTTAAAGTAAACAATTAAAAATATTTTTTAAGAAAACTTAATTTTTTATTATATTATATGTACAGTAAGTTAAAAAATTCACTTGGTTTAAGTCATAAACCGGAATTAATCATTCCACCACGCAAGCTAATGAATTTGAAACTTTTCTGGATTAATCATGACCTGGGTCTAAAGGTTACTCAAAGTAATAAAGATACCTTTAGACAAAAGCTCTCTATTTTGAGAGCCCGCGCTCTTGAAGTATTAAATATTTTTTTATCCTGAACCAGAGTCGCTTCGGATCTTTACCGATGGATCCATCCGCTCTGATAGCCCTAATGCATTTGCCGGTGTTTTCTCCCAAATCTTTTCATTCTACGTCCTTGTGGACCGAGGTACTGCATTTGAATGAGATTGCAGCGATTCGCACAGCTCTGTCCCAGCTGCAGTGCTACTTAGAAAATTTACAAGGGCTGTTATACTCAGCGATTCCAGAGCTGCTCTGTTGGCTATCGTTTCTGGTAACGATCTCATAACACATCATGATCTTAATACCTCTGATCTTAAATAATCATGATCTTAAATACCTCTGGTATCATTTGAGAAAAGTATAGTCTTTTAGTAGGTTTCTGCCCACTGTGGAGCTCCAGGTAACGAGAAAGCTGACTCCCTAGCTAAAAAGGGTGTTCTTATCATACAGAAAAATACTCGTACTATGTCCTTCCATTCCATTTAAAGTATTATTAAAACTTCCATCAAAGCCTGTGATCAGAAAGATCTCTACAACGCTGTTTCCCCCAAGTCTTCGAAGAATGATATTCTGAATTTGCGTAGTGGCACAAGACGTAGAGTGGTCACTGAACTAAATCTAGCCCCTAGACATGAATGTCTGCATAACCATCTTTATGTACTCCAAGTTTTTACTTCCCCGATATGCACTCTGTCTAGATCTGGAGAGGCCATGGAATCCACTCAACTTCTACACTGCCCTGCTATGTACAAGACGTTTCACTCCGAGCATACTTGGAGACTAGATATATGTTAGATTAATATACTTTGTTTCAGTTTTGTTATTGCATTCTGCTTTCTTTTTTCTTTATACGTGTTCTCTGCTGTAACTGTTCATAATATACAACTAGTAAAAAAATATATATTTATAGTAAGTAATTCTTAAAGTAATATATATATCATTTTGAAAACATAAGAAATTTATTCTAAAATTTATGTACTGGATTACATTGGTGAAAATTTTTAAACACAGTTTATTAAAAAAACATTATATTTTCTAAAATATTTTTCCGTTTATTCTGAATACGAAATTGAACATTTAATATTTATAAGGAGTAGAAAAACGAATTTAGATTTATTTTTTAAAATGTAATAAATCTATTCTCAGCAACAAGTCTGACAAATATATTTCAACATTTTGAAAATAAAAAGAATTCAAAATTGTCACATCAAGGGAATATGCTGAAACAATAATGTTAAATTGATAAATCAAAAGGTAATGGTAACATTTGATGATGAAAAATTGTAAAACAAATTATCTTTGGATTAACAGATGTAAAATTGTTAATTATTAAATCAATATAAACTATCAAAGAGAATACAAGAAATCATATAAAATTAAATGTTTGTATGCATTAGCTAAAAATATTGTTAATTTCTTAATCCTTCTTTATGCTTTGAAAAAGTCTGTCTCAGCTCTTTTTATTTCATTAATTCAAAAAATCCATTAATGTAAAATCATTAATTCATTAATGTAAAATCTATTTTAAAAAGTTGAAACTGTGAATCAATGTTTTTTTCCATATTTACGTAAATATACATTTAAATCTATATTACTTATAATGGCCAACACGAAACATTTTAATCTCAAAACTCATTTAAATATGAAAGACGACAAACGACTCATATCGAAAAAAATCAAGAATTTCAAGATATGTGAGTGGTTTTTTTTTTTTTTTTTTTTTTTTTTGCAATTGGACACACTCCTGGTTTAAATCGAAACAGATGAAAACATGTGTTTTATTTTCTCATACTTCTTGCAACAGATAATTATTTATTTTGGATACATATTCTATTCATGAAATAGCTGATATATCTCTAATATTTGAGCGCTTTTTAAAGAATTTGATTAAAAATTTATTCATTTTTATTAAAGTAACATAAGGAAATAAAAATGCACAATTGCTATTAGTAGCGGAATCATAATTCTAAACTGTGACTAATTGAAGGTCTTAGCACCTGAGCTATCACCCAAATCTCAAATTTCCTCTTCACACCAACGTGAGAATTCAATATTCGAAAATAATTACTGAAATTTCATGAAATATTTGTCCATATATTACTCCAAACTTCCGTTAAATTTAAATATTACATAACAAATATAGAATAGGGAATTAAATTTATGGAAGAACAATAGAACACACTTTAAGCACGAATTTATTTCAAAGGTATTAAATTCACTAAAAAGTACAGATATAACAGTTAAAAAAATAATACAAATAATGATAACTACTTAATCTGGAAAAAAAGTTATCCGTAATGAATCGAAAGTTTTGATACACTATGGGAAAATTATGTTAAAAGATGCAGAACATGCAGAAAAACATCACATCTTAAATAATTACTCAGCGATTTCTTCTCTTTTAGATGCACTTATACACATCACAAATAATTGACTCTAAAAGTTTTAAAAATTGCTTAATGTACTTAATTTACACCTCTTCGTGACGATGATGGGAAGTTATTGCCCTAACTTAGCATTCCTAATTCTTTATTTAAGAAACCACATTTGGAGTATTAACAAATACCACTTTTAAGCAATAACGCGCAGTAATTAAACAGTTATGAAACGAGAGTCGTTTAAAATTTTCGATAATGTACATTCAAATTGTATCTCTTAGTAATGGAGCTAATTTTAGATCCCAGGCTTTAATCGATACAAAAATGAGGGACTTTCGGTAACAAGTACGAACGTTTCATTCCCTAAGGATTTCATAATGACTTTGAAATGACCTCTGTGATACTTCATTATCATTTTTTGATAATCTTTTATTTTTCATATTAGTTTTTAATCTCTTTTGTGATTCTTTATTAATGATTTTTGTCTTCAAAATGGCCATTTTTAAGTATATCTAATAAGTTTATCTTTCTTTATTTTCAAATGCTTCCACGTATTAGAAAAATGTCACGATTTTTATCACGTGGAGAAATTTTTGAGTTAAACTTTGAAATGTCTTAGTAATTAGGCATAATGGAAAAAATGCGAGGAAATGTTCTTGTTAATGACACCCAACAAATGGAAGAATTCCCGGATAATATTTTAATTTTGAATCTTATCGCAATTATTTCATTCATTTCAAAATTTTACTTTTTTGAAAATTCTAGTTAATGGGCTTTCACTTAAATAAATTAGTAGAAAATGCAGACGCTTATATATTTTATTAGACGACCCTCTGCCCTTTCCATCTTAGTAAAACACGTAAGCATTAATAAGTTTCATTGAAAAATTCATAAAGCGTGGAATATATTTGGTTAGTAAAGGATTAAATTGTTACCATTTTCAAATTGAATGATTATTTATTAATGACGCAGTATAAAATTTCACAAGGGCTATTACCTTTTTGAGAAATCTATACATAAAGTACTTCCTAAAAATTTATATAGTTTCTAAAATTAAAAAAAAATCCTTTTTATGTAATAAAAATTTTAAAATTATTTAAAAAATTACGTATGCATATCATTTAATTTATTACTTAACTATTCCATTTATTTCTGTTTATTGATTTTAGTATTTAATTTTTACTGATTTTAAGAATTCGATACTTTACATAGAGATATTTTACACAGTAATCCAATTTCAATACCGTGTTTATAAAATCTTTATGCTTTATAGATATGCAAGTATTTAAAATACACAATCTAATATTTTATTTTAAGTAAGAGACACAGGATTTATTTTTCTACATATTCGATAATAAAGCCAGTCTTAAAATACTGAATTTTGAAGTAAGCTCTAATTTATAAAAATATTATTATAATCTACGTTGAAAATTCGCATTTGTAAGTATTTATGACAGTGCTATATTTTAAAACTAATCTTCTGTAAAATTCGGTGACTCGTGTTTGAAGAAAGCTAGAGAAAAATGAGTAAATGTTTTATAGCTGCATATATTGATAAATATTGTGAAGTATTAAAATGATAAACATCACACCACTATATATAATGTTAATAATTATTTAATTCAATTTATTTATATTCAATTAGATGTAAGAGGGCACTAGGAAAATCAGTTTCTGAATTTTTTGAAACGATGGATATCTTGAAAATTTTAAGCCATGTTTTTTAAGAGATGCATATCCTTTAAACAAAAATTCTAATTTCTAAGAAATATCTATACAAATTATATTTCTATACAAATTATATTTGTGTATGCCGATATATAATATTTCTTAATAACAACAGCCTTAGATATCAGATCACTACAAATTTAATACTACTTTGGTCTTTAAATTCAAATCTATGTGGTCACGATCGCCAAATGGCTCTAGTTACAAATTCCCCACTGAAGTTATTCGGTAGTTACGTATCATCGCAACGTATTGGCGACATTATATGAAACGAAACACCTGGTTGACAATTCGGCACGTACGACACATTGTGCACATTTTGCACACATTGTGCACGACCGAGTCAACATTTTGACGCATACTGTGTAAATAATGTTAATTATAATTGTTTATTTACAAATTTACTATCAACAATTCAAAAATATCATCACTGTTAAAAAAAACAATAAAGCAAAATATCTATGAATATTTTACAAACAAAAGTATATACTTTTGCAAGATTTCTAAGGCACAAATGACTTTATTTTTTGATAATACAAAGAAAACTCTTTTGCTGTATATCTACATTTTCTTTTTATTATTATTATTATTTTTATTTGTCAAATTTTCATGTATGAAACTACAATCAACTTCTTGAAATTCCAACAACTGCAAATGAAAAATTTTCACCTAATTTAACTAATCAAAATTATTTTACAGAAAATAAATTTTGTAACAACTGTGAGGAGCTTCTTATAAGCAAAATGTATAGTTTCAGATTCAAACATTATTGATATTGTATTTGAGGGATCTTACACTTGTGTGAGATCAGATTTTAATAGTAATTTAAAAAACTCCGGAATTGTGAATTATTTCCCCTCTCCTTCTCTCTATATAAAGCATTCGGGTATTTTATCCTTTGTGCTAAACAGTTCAACCAGTTTTGAATATGCCTTCAAAATGTGAATTTATGCAATCTTGTTGGAACTCATTACACAAAGTAAGTGAAACAATTTTTTTTCCATGCAATTCATACAAAAATTTCAACAAAGAATTCTGTCTTCGCTTTATTTCTCGAATACCCTCATCATTTAATCTTCCATCAAATAACCTGTACAACACTGCTTCTAAAACCTTCAATATTTGCGAACCAATATTCAATCATTATTTTCATTGCGGTTTTTCTCTCTCCTCTATACAATAACAATTAATTAAATTCAATAATACTACACTTTGACTCTAAAGCTACAATTCGAGTTTAACCTCTTAAGTGCCCCCAACGCATATAAACATCTCGCTCAGCCGAAGTGTTAATTCTTCGGGACGTATGTATACGTCTTTCCGAAGTACGAATTTATTTTTGTGCACTGATCTTTATAATTTGTACAATTTATAATTAATTCCTTAGCAGCCGATTAAAAGATACTTGTTTCACTCCCCTAAGCCACCGTTTTCTATGTAGGCATGCGTGTGTGATGTATTCGACAGGTGGAGGTGGGGGGTGAGGAAGAAAAAGAATAAGTAAAAAAATCCTCCTAAATAAATAAATCCTTCACAAACAATGATCAGATTTTTTTCTGCATTCCAAATCCTTCGGAATAATTTTATGAATAGCAGTGCACAAAAAAAATTCGTACTTCGGAAAGACGTATATATACGTCTTTATACGGACGTATATATACGGAAAGAAAGGAAAGAACTTACATTTATCAATGACATTCCTGCAGTTTTGTTTTTAAAATTTGATAACCCAGCGTTTTTCAAACTGTGGGGCGCGCCCCTCTTGAGGGGCGTGATAACTCTACAAGGGGGGGCGAGCATATTGAAAAGTTGAAAACTTAAGATTATTCAAAACATTATAAATTTACTGAAAGTAAGCAGACAAAATACTTTTTGACATAATAAAATATAAAATACACATTTACACTGATATAATACACTCATAAAAGTACCTGTACTGTGCAATGTATTTTATTATTAATTTTAAAATAACAAGTTAAGAACAATTTTGATAATTACTAGTGACCCCATGGGCTTGTATTAACACTTATATTGATGATTTGCACGGTTTATAATTCCTTCCCTAACTGTCGATTAAAAGTTACGCGGTTCGGTCCCCAATGCCACGGTATTCCATGTAGACGCGCGTATTTCGATGTTTTATTGGGAGGGAGTAGGAGAAAAGGAATAAATAAGTAAAATCCTCTGAAATAAGTAAATCCTTTGCAAAGACTGTCAATGTTCTTTTATTGTATTCAAAAACCTTAGGAATAATTTTATGGATAGCAGTGTACAGAAAATATGATACTTCGGAAAGAAGTATATATACGTCCAAAAGATTAATGCTTTGGCTGAGTGAGACGTTTTTATACGTCAGTAGCACATAGGAGATTAAAGTCGTACACACACTGTAGCTTTAGTGTCAAAGTATTATTGTATTCAATATAATGCTATTGTATGGAGGGGGGCTCGATGAAAATGATGATTGAATATTGGGTCGCGAGTATTGAAAGTTTGAGAAGCACTGTACTAATAATCATTTTATCTTTATTAATACTTTAAATAAAATTGTTTAGTAAAAAATTGTCTTTTTTTAAAATTTTAAGAATATTCTTACTTGAGTACATCTTTGTAACGTAAAATCTCTTACAATATTTCTAATATACAATTTAACTCCCAAACCCCAAAGTATTTCACTCACACCAAAAACAGTCCAAGGTTCCCTTTTTCTTTACCTTAACCCTATCCAGAGACAAATACCTTGATATTAACAGCATTCTTCTTATGATAACAGCACCTTTCCCCTTATAGCCTCTCCCCTTTCACACAAGGGAAAATAGATATTATGAGCATTACACGAAAATGCCATCTGCGTATGTCAGGACGCTGACACGTCGTAAATCCTTTCCGTAGTGAGAGAAGATCCTGAATACGAAGTGGGAGGAAATAGGGAACACGCAGCGGGAGATGTCTAGTGGGGTTCTTAAAGAATACATTATAATTTAGGGGAATCTCACAATCCCCATTGATTTATTTGTCAAGTGAAGAAATTGTGAGATTTTTGGATTTCGTGATGGATTTTGTTTTTGTGTTCCATCCTTTTTTTTTTCCCCTGTTTGTTTGTATATTGCAAAGAAATGTGATATTTTTGGATTTAGCGTTATTTTCCTTGAAATAACCTAAAATGACAGAAATGTTATAAGTAATGTATTTGTTTTGTGACTTTTATTCTAGTTCAGACATTGCAGTTTATATTTATTTATCTAATTTTCAATTTCTTAAATCAAATCGTGCTTTTTTATAATTCATTTAGACAGCACCGCTAAATGAATTTTAAGATGTGTATTTCAAATTAAATATTTTACTTTACTCAATGAAAAAGCAATATATATGTGAACCTTGCATTTTTTTTCTTTTAAAAATAAATATTTCAAACTTTCTAATTTCAAAAGATTTTGGCAAATTCTTTCTTTTTTCTGAATATTTTTTTAGAAAAAAAAACACAACTAATCAAATGTGTTTAAGGTATCCAATTACCCTAAAAACATTGTTTTTTCTTAAAAATTGTATGCATTTATTTTATAAGTCATCTTATTAGATTTATATAAATGCCAAGTTTTTTTTTTATTTTCCATTCACTAGAACAAAAAGTACAAGTGTTTAAGTAAAAGCGGATGCCGTAACTTTACATAAGATTTCAAACTTTAAAATGCATTTTACTCGAAAAGCTTAAACGGGGACGGTGATCGCTCAGAAAGTTTTTAAAATAATTTGCTGAAATTTGTGCATCCTTTGTGTAATCATAGAAGTGTTTTAACCTTCAGATTTATCGATCACTGTTTTATTAAAACATTTACCTTTCTTTATGTGAATATAATCAATGTTTTTTAGGTAATTTTATGTAACAACTATATATAAGATAAAGTGCTCTAGGTTTTTCAAAAACTAAAATATCTCTTATTCTGAAGATCATTTCAAAAAGGAATAGCAAATTAATACATCGAAATGGAAAAATTGAGTATTGGTTCATTTACTATTTTTACAGAGCAAGCCCCGTGTATGTAATTTGTTTGTCAATTTTTACCCATTTGTTCCCATTTTAGTAGTAATAATATAGTTTTCTCTTGTTAATTTTAACCTTTTCATCTTAAAATATGTACTAAATAAATTTAAAGAACCCAAAAAATCTCCATATCCCCTTTTAAAAAGTAATAATAATTGTCGCAATTAGTCGGATAACTTAAATAAAAAAAGGGAAATGGCTTAGTGTTAATATTTTATTTCTACTTAATGTATACTTGAAGAAAAAAATAAAATAAGTAATTTGCAACAATTATATTTGAAAAAGCTTCATTAAAATATATTGTGCCTTTAAAAATGGTTTAAGGTTTAAAAAGATAAAACTTCAGTGTAGTTTCACTTGTGCTATTTGTAATGTATTTCTTAAAGGTATTCAAAAAATTTTAAGAGAATTTTAATGTAAAAAAAATTAATAATAACTATTTTTTTAATAAAATAATGAGAGCCTTATTTGTATTTTGTAGGATTAATATCAAGCGTTTTAAGTGCTCTAAATGAAACATTTTCTTATAAACTAAACTTTAAGAACCTATTTTTTATTGAATATAACTTAATTTCAAAACGTAATTATATTTATAAATAAATTTAGTATAAAACTTGTAATCCTCGATTGCACGATATGCTTGCTTAGTTTTTATACAGTATTATGTTTCAATATTTAATTAATTTGAATGGTAATTATATTTATTATTTTATTAGTTAAGGTTCTTTATATTACTAAGCTTATCTTTATTTTTTTCCCTTTTTTATAGAAGCAGCTGAAAATTAATTTGAAAGAATTATATCGCAGATGAAATGTTTATAAAGAACAAATTATCCATCTTTAAGAACTGAATAAACATATTTAAACATTGATAATTTTATAAAATAAAATGAAATTTTAAAATAGAACTGTTTTTCGTTTAAATTCTCCGATGTTTTTAAGAAACATGCTTTTTTTGTACTGTGTAAGCCAAGTATATTTAGAATAAAGATTATTTTACACCAAAATTTACAACATAATGAGGAATCAATATTTCGAGTTATAACTAAAAACTGTGCTTGAATATTTCTAACAAAATTTGCTCAGTCCCAAGGAGAAACATAACTTGAAAATTCTAGAAGGAACCAGCAAATTCAATTTCAGTGAAAATAGTAAATAAATTAACAGAGCTATATATATATACCTTGTAAATAATACGTCAAAACAAACAAATAACAAAATGAAAATTAAATTTTAAGGTTTATTCATTACATAGAGAAAGAATCTCTGATGAGAAATTTGAATGTATATCTTATCATCTTAAACCTTCCCATTTTTCCTTGTTTCGCAGAACAAATGCGCGAATTCAACATTTACGAAGAGAACATTTCTTTCGGAACACCGAAAACCCATTTTCTTCACATCGAATTTCAGATTGCAAAGATATTTCTCTCCAGTGTAAAGAAAATGTCTATTATATAATATTGTTCTTTTATCAAAGAAACTAACTTTTGAAGGTAAATCTAACTAAATGTGAAAGGATTTTGGAATAAAACTTTGAGGCAAAATGAGACAAATTTTGTAAATGAAGTAGTTTGTATCTTATAAGTTTTAATTAATTTAAACGTATTTCTTTCTTTAAATTCTTGATATAAAGAAAATAACAATTTTTTATTCAAAAGATGTATTCTTCAGAGGACGTGGGCTGTATTTTATATAACCACGAATAATATTATTTTTTAAAACTTAAAGCCTTAAGGAAAAAAATTAGTTTTCTTTTTTAACCTTGAAGAAATTAAACCCTTAATGTAAATAATTTATTTGGATTAGTTAATAATTTGGACATAAATTCAAATGCTAAAAAACTACTTTATTTTATTTATTCGATATGTTAAAAAAATACGTACAAATCTTTAATCAAAGGTATCTTAAAATTTTCTTTATTTTAAAATCTCACTTCTCAGATTTCAGATGGTGATATTGTACAGATTATAGAAATATGAACTACACAATATCTATATATATATATATATATATATATATATATATATATATATATATATATATATATATATATATATAAGAGTGCACGCGTGTGTTTCCTTTGCAAGGATGACAAAATATTTTTTTAATAGATAGTGTATATATATACGTATTTATAATGGATTGTTGAAAAGATGAGATTCAATTTTCCTATTGTAGTTGTCGCACGAAAACAAAACTTCTTAATACTGATAACTTTACGCTTATTTCATTTTAACCTCGTGAGAGTTATTTTGAATGTATGCTTTGCTCATGTTCCACAGTACAAGAAAAATAATTATTCACATTTTTTTATTTAAAAATTGACGGATAAGCAGAGAAAAATATAATACAAAAAAAAACATAAAAACATGTTAAAGTGAAGGGAAATCATTTGTTATTAATACAAATTACATCATCATATTTTGAAAAGCAGAAACCGCTTTGTAAGGCACGATGTGTCCCAGCAAGTAATGGTCTGTCTAATATTTATTTACACTATTATATGAATGAAAAAAGTAACTTTAGATACTTTCAGATACATCGATGTTACTTTTTCAGACACATCGATGATTTAATTATATTCAGTAACAAAGTTGACTTTACTCTTATTTTTAATTATTATCCACACTACTTTAAATTAATAAAAACCAATATAGTTTGCAACATAGAGTCAGCAAACTTCCTAGATCTCCAATTAAAAGTTGAAAATAATAGTCTAAACAGTAATATTTTTGAAAAAAAGAGACTCTTTTGATTTTAATATTATAAAAATGCCATTATAGAACAATAGCCTTCACATTTCAATATTTTTAGAAATATTATTCTAAATTATATAAAAAGAAATAATGATTAAGTATCTGAAGAAGTATCAAGGATTAACAATTATAAAAAATTCTTTCAAAGTTGCCTAGACTATAACTATCCAGCTAATTTTATATAGAAATATATGTCTTCAAAATTATAGCTAATTAATTATTATTATTTAATATGTTCATTTCTATTTATAGTTTAAAGTATATAATTTTCTTAATATGTTATAATAATTTTTGTTACTAAAAATGTACAGAGATGTCCCCATTATTCTTAGTTTTGCTGGGGTTTTTTGTGTATTGCGTCAATACACTCATGGAATCTTTCTACATTGGGTAAGATTCTAGATTCTTAGCTCATTTACCTTATTATTAGTTATAGTCATAATCATTTTTGACCTCTTTTGCAAATATTTGTTTTTGTTTATGCATATTTATATATGTCTATTTCTCCCGGATTCCTATAGTAATTTAATATTCCAATTCTATTCTATTGTTGTTATATTCAACCACGTGGGTTTTGGGCATTTGCCTTGGTTTATTTCCTGGGCTATTATGTCGAAAATTTCCAATGTAGGGGAAGGTTGAGGTCTCACAAAACACTGTATAATCATGTTTCACTGTCCTAAACCAACGACAGCTCGGGAAATCATAATAGCGTTTTCCACTATAGCTAAATTTCTCTTCTTTGGTTTGTCATGGTTCCATGTTCTTGGTTCTTTCGGTTTGATCTTAAGATGTTTTAGGATTGTTTAGTCTTATTTTTAATTTATTTACTGATATATATATATATATGTGTGTGTGTGTGTGTATGTGTGTGTGTGTGTGTGTGTGTGTGTGTGTGTGTGAGCGCGTGTGTGTGTAATACTCCCTGCCAGTTGTCAGTATTTCTTAACTAAGAATTATTTATTTGTTGATGTTGCAATGACTAGACAGTAGATTGCTCAATTTTAATCCTGTTTATTACATGTAGAGACACACAAACATATATGGATAGTAAAACAAAGAAACCACATAACACGAAAATACACACACGCAAGGCTTAGCCTATTACATAAGGAAAAACCAAGAGCAAGAGGGCAGATTTTCCAGAAATCTCGATTTTTACACAAAGCGGGAAATGAAAGCTCAAATCACACGATCTGTGTGGATGGATAGATGAAGTTCAAAATATTCCCGTTTGGCGGCAAGCTAGTTATTATTTAAACGTAACTTCTGAAGGAATGAACCATCAATAGTTAAAAAATTATTAAGAATTAAATTAATGGGAATTTTATACACACACACACACACACACACATATATATATATATATATATATATATATATATATATATATATATAACATTAAAATTGTCTCAATGACTATTAAACGTTTTTTGTTTTTTTTTTTTTTTTTTTTTTTAAATTGTAGGGAAATCATGTTTTGCCAAGATTTTTACATGGTTTTAATATTATTCTTTTTTTCCAATATTTATTTACTAAATAACAAGTATTTTAAAAGTAGTTAAGTTACATTGGTTCTAATGAATGAGATATGTATATTGTTATTCCAAAAGGGAAAATTAATGTCATTAATTTTAAAAACCTTTCTTATAAAAAAAAATGCTGCTGTTTCATTTATGATCTGAAACATCTTTGTTAATAGATATTCAGCAGTAAGCTAATTTTTGTTATTTTTAGTAAAGTTGCTGAATAAAAATTAATCTTGGGTATATATTGACTATTTTTACTAATAAAATAAGTCATTAATATGTGATATATATTAAATTAGAATGATGCTAGGCCTTTTTTTAAGTTTCTGTTGAAGTAAAAAAGTACTCGGTCCATTAAAATTTTTGAAGAAATTTGTATCACTGAATTTGTAATTTACAATTTGTCCTTTTAATCATAAAACTAGCAAAAGATTTTTTAATAGATCGATTAAAATAAACAATATTTTATTGCTCTTCAAATAAATTTGTATTCATCGTATTTCAATGCCATATTATTGGTGTACATAAAAAATAACAAATAGGAACTAATTTTTTCATTTGAAACAATCCTAACACCACTGATTTCCACTTGTTTGCTTTGAAGTTCACAATTGTTAACTTCAGAAGACTGAACCAACAAACAGACCAATTCATTTTTTAAGTCTACTTTAAAATTACACTTGAAATTTATATTGAGAATATATTTAAAGTTACTAAGATTAAAATCTTTATGCATCATAAATCAGTTTTAATCGGTAAAACTTTAAATATATTCTCATTACAATTTTCAAGGTTAATTCAACTTGAATTTAACAACTTGAAAGCACTTTCTTAGAAAATATCCAACAACATTATACTTCAATAATAAAAGTTTTATTTCTATTTTGCAACAATTTTTTTTTTTAGAATTCCTTAAAGGATATTACTTTAAACTTTTATTCTCTCTCCTTAGAATTGTAAAATGATGAATACTTTTCTAGCTAGAATAGTACTATATACTAGACATTCTATTGAAAAATAAATGTAACAATACAAAAAGAACTTTCTAAAGCGTAGCGAAACTTCCTTTAAATGTGAAAAATATTTCGTTTCTATGGAAACTTTTATGTGAAAGAAATTTTACTTCGCAGTTTTAATCTTCTACCTCTTATTGAATTGAAAGAATGATTTTAAATGTTACAATTTTGTCAGAAAGTAAAAGGTACTCTAGATGAATTTGAAAAGGCAAATATTTAATGAATGTAACTGTAAAGTCTTAATGCGAATGAAATTTTACATCTAAATAAGAGAAAAAGGCTTAAATAAATGTTAGTAAGGAAACGTTCCAGCGTAAATATTGTTTAAAAAATTATATTACAAGTTTTTCGTTAATCATTTAAACTAATTTTATGGACACAATTACTATAAAATATGTTACGCTGTAATAATTATCTTTATCAAAATAAAATCAATCTATGTATATATAGGAGAAAAGCACTTATCACGAGATCTCGTGGACCATAAGAACTATATACTTGTAATTTGACAGATACTATTCTTTTTTTAGTAGAGATACGCTAAGAACGGATTTTTTGGAAATTGACTATAGAGGGAGGGGGGGACATTATGCATAAAATTTTCGTTTTTAAAACTTTAGTCATACAGTTTTGAAATTTGCCGACATGTTACTTTTGTAGAAGAGACGTCCGCTAAGAACATATAGCCTAAAAGAGGTTGAGGGTAATGTAGGTTTTAAACACAAAAAATCCCATTTTTGAATTATAAGATGTATAGCTTCAAATTGTGCTAATATGTTTTTTCGTTGAAAAAAGACTAGTTTTAGGGAAATTGAATCCTAAGGACTGGGGAGGGGGAAATTCATCAGCATTATAAATTAAAAAAAAATTATAATTCCTTTTTAAGTACTATAAGGCACACAAACTTAAAATTTCTTAAGAATGTCTCTATTGTTGAATACAGATTTTCTATGAACACGTTTAGCAAAAGAAAGATAACTCTGAAGAAAGGATAACATTTCTGATAAGACGAAAAAATAAATATTCCTCAATTTTAGAAACCCATGTTGTGTTATTTTAACTCTAGAGAAGAAACTCTATGATTTAAATATCACTATATATATATATATATATATATATATATATATATATATATATATATATATATATATATATATATATATATATATATATATATATGATACAACATATATATATAGTGAATGCCCAGCAACGAGTAACGGCTATTTTATATGCCAGATATATGTTCTAAGAGAATAATTAATAACAAGTTGTACTCTAACTTTAACTATATAACTTCTTATTTGATTTAATATGACAAAGTTTGTGTATAAAAGTTAATATCTGTATGTTTATCTATTTGTGTAATGTTCAAATTCACACTCCAAAGTTTTGCGTTTAGTTTCTCTGATACTTCAAAGAGGCGTAAACATGTGTCTACTAGAAAAAAAAGACGTTTTCAGTTATTACATTATTTTGTTTCATACGGCCAACATTTTTGCCTCTGCTACGTGTTTCACCATCAAAAAAAAAAAAAAAAACGAACGATAAATACTGCGTACAACAGCCGTCGAACAGTAAAGTAATTGCAATGTTTTCACAAAGCAACATTCCAGTTGCAAGTTCTTCACGGCTTGCCTTTGACAGAAATTTTAAAATCTCAGCCTTGATCCATAATAAAGGCACATAACTCTTTAAATAAGAATATTTCATAAATTTTCACCATTACCCTCTAATTAATGTAGAATTTAATGCCATAGAGATTTAAAATTTTAGCACCATCAAAAAAGTTAAATTGATTCTTCGACATAATGCCTTCAACCACAATTTTTGAAAGTAGTATTTTAAGAGGAACATTTTTAATTACTTCGCATTAATATTTTTAAACGGTTTTATGCATATATCGTCATAATATTTATATAAGAGATTTTCCAAGGTATGAAACTTCTATGTGTACTTATAGCTTATTTAAATCCGGAGAAATAAAATGCTTTAAGTCCCAAAAAGCCTTATTTAAATTTAAAAATTTCAAACCTCCAGTTTTATTTTTCTTCGAGGTTCCTTATTATGTGAAACTACAAAAAAGTTAAAATAAATTTTAAAGATATTCAGAGCTATTATTCTCTAGTTATTTTCTAAGATTGTAATTCAATTATTGGGAATTGAACCAAAATTTTATCTATGCAGTAATTACTATTGACGATTACACGTACATAATTGGAAAAATTTTAAATCTTTTTTTAATTTTTTTTTGTAATTCTACATTAAAACGTTATTAACTAAAGAACAATTGCATAAAAGTTAATTCTTTTAGAAAAAAAGAATTGCATAAAACTATTCATTTGCAGATTTTTTTAAATGTATATTAAAAATCATCTTATGTCATTTCATGTGTTGTGACTAATGCCACCCACCTGACGAAGTTAGATCGATGCCCGCGAAATTCATCGCTGCTAAGAGCTAGAATTTTTATGCCTGTCATTAGCCTTAGCTTTGAGCACCATGCAGATGACAGCACGATTTAACTCTGTTGCATCCGATTTAGCGGGAGAAAACCCAGGGTGTGGCCAGTTGTATATATTGTTATTGTACTGAAGGGACGGGGGTGCGATGAAATTTATGATTGAATATTGGGTCGCAAATATTGAAATTTTGAAACTCTGTGATCTATGCTGTTGCCACTCATTCTTATTCATAGCTTTATTATGATTAATCCTGCTGCGGAAATCGCTCTTAGTTTCAGTTTAAGACTTAGAAGTTGTTTTCAAAGTCTCACTCAGTTTCATGTTTGAGAATCGATTTTCAGTTAATTTTTAATCAGTCCTCAATCAATTGTTTTCTAATGTTGGTACTAAGAGATAAATATTAATATACATATAAATACTTCAAAGTTTATTTGCTGCTGAAGTAACAATCATGTACTTTAAAAATGTGAATTCCTGTATTTAAGAAATTGTGTTTATGCAACTTATTTCTTGTTTATGCTATATTTTTGTTAAATTAAAATAACCAAATAGTTATAAAAAAATCTCACACAAAAGCGTGGTGAAGAAAAATGACAAATAAGAAAATTTGTGAATTTTTTTTTCTAAATATTCTCCTCCATACTGTTTCAGGGTTCAACCCCTTCTTAAAACTACTGATTGAATTAAATATTTTATAATGAAGACAAGTATCCGAAATAAGAAAATTAAATAATTGGCAGTTTAAAAGGCAAGTACTTACGTTATCAGCATAAATTCAGATATTACAGTTCAACAGAAAAGTCGTGCTGGCAGCCTATGAAATGATGTTCCTTTGAAAACTAAGATACTTTTAGCTAGCAAAGTGATGCTCGACAGACAAATAGGAACTTTTCAAGACAAATACTACTCTTTCCTACGACAAGCTTTAAAAATTATCCTCTCAGCTCTGCATCTTTTATTACACTATTACCCCAGTACTGGGAGATATTTCTCCTTCCAAGGAATTCGGGGTACCTGATCACAAATTGCAGCCGGGCAGTCAGCTAAACATTATACCGAAGGTTGAAATCCACAATCCAGTCAGAACTAGCTACCTCAGATTATTTAAGCCTCAAGTCGTTCCCAGGAACGAAGTATAATTCTCGGGAATACAAAAGTTTGAAAATATAATGATTTCCCGGGAATCCGGGAAAGAAACCCTAATGGACCTACCTTTCCGCAAACCCCTAACCCAACTCCCGGGATATGTCGCACAGAGGTGGTCACGCACCGCAATCGAAAATTGAGTTGGTACCCCATCATGCATCAACCACAAGTCCTGGTTCGTAGTGGCTGGTACTCCCTGCAGAAACTCCAGGAGAAATGGGAAATTTACATACGCACAAGCTTCTTCTATCCTTACCACGGTTCTCTTCTGCCACATTGTCTTACCGACGTCTACTATTATCGCGATTTTCACCGACTAAATATGGCTTGCTACCCCATGTTCTATGGGGATTTGTCGTCCCTATGAGACGTATTATCCGCCCTCTTAATTTGTCGGTCGAATTTGGCAACACCCTGAAATCCGTATTTCAATATTGTGAGGAATATCCAGAGCCTGATACAGCTCTAAGAACGACGTTAATTAAAATAAAACATTATATTTGTATATATTTTTGATTGTGTATTCATAATGTCATAGACAATTGTTTCTTTTTTGCTCATTAAATGTTCTTTTTCAAGGTCTCACAGAACCCTTAACAGATATCCGTGCACTTGAAAAAAAACTTCCTTCTTAAAACCAATGTAATTAGCAATAAAACAAAACAATAATTTGAAATTTTTACCACATGATAATCATATATATTTAAAATATTTCTTAAATTTTCAGAGAATTTGATTTAAAATTTAAGAAGTTATTAGGAAATAAATGTTGGAAATTTTTTTTTAAAAAAAAGTTAAAATCAGTATTTTACACCACATAGGATTCTAAAGTACAAAATTGGTCAAAATTTACAAAATTAATTTTACTTGGTATAAAAATGTACACGTTTAAAGTTATACTATCTTTTAAGAAATTTAGAGGAAAGAAAATATTTTTTAAATACAATTATAACGAAAATTTTAAAATTTTAAAAAACAAACAAATTATATAAAATTCAACTAAAAATATTCTACTATTTTTTTTTGAAAATTGATGTTTAAGTTATGGAAAGGCTTATTTTTAACACGTGTATAAAATTTAAAATTAGTATCATAAATAGCTTCTGAGAAATCCTGCATGGAATCTAAAATTTTTTGTTTTGCTAAAAATGAATCAAAAGATAAGAAAGAGATAGGGTTTTCGTTTAAATTTCCCTACTTATTTCTCACTAACTTCAGAAGTTTTCACAGTATCAACACAATTTTTGTACCAAAATGCTCAGAAATATATTGAGACTTTAATATATAATGTTTTCAAAAAATTGAAAAATTTGCTATTTAAGAGTCCCGTGACACCTTAATTCCTTAACTAATATTACCTGAAGAGTACTTCGCAGTTTTGGAAAATAAAGTTTTCATTTTCTGCATAATTTTCGAAATTCTGAAAATGTTCACATATTTATATTCATTAATGCAGCGTAATCGTTTTAATTAATTATGGCATGTTCTATATCTGATTCAAAATCGCATTCCACACATACTGAGATGCTGTTGAAATATATGGTTGACAAATACTAGCGATTTACACTATCCGGAAGAAAGTTCCACAAAGAATTTTATGCATTTGGCAATTGGAAAAATATCAACTATTATTATACATGATATGTTTTATAATGAATTTTAAAGCATTATAACAACTATTGTTCTAAACATCAATATACATTTGGTAAAAAAAATATTTGAGACATGATTGCTTACAGAAACGTTGATTTCCTAATAAAAATAATTTTTAAAAACTCTTTTACAAAAAAGAATAGGCATAAAATAAATTGCACTAGCTGGATATAAATTTTGTAAAAATTTCATCTTATTTATTTTGATTGAAATCAAAATTTTAAGCCCACTTATAAAAAAATGGTAACAATATGTGCTTGCGGTGCTCTGCTTGTTTAAGGTATCTGACTACGTTCGGAAGCTTGATTTTGCAAAAGCGTATAAACGGATAATTATTATGATATTTAGTGTCTCTTTCATTAGAAAAAGAATATAAAACTATTTTAAGAATAGTATTACAATAAAAAATTATTTAAGTACAATATTTTGACAAAAAATGAACATAGTTTGACCGATTTTCAAAATATTCTCCTTTTGTGTGAAAAATGTTTCTATTATACTAATATTTTGCCTGTAGATAGCTCAGACCTCTGTACAGTGGCTAAACTAGAATTTTTGAAATATTTAACTTAGTGGGTTTATCCATGTGTTTTAGAACAACAAAAGAGAGAAATTTTAAGAAAAAAACGCTGATAATTATTTCAATGGGTTGTAACTCTGAAAATAATATGAATTTTTCAAAATTCATAGTTTAGCCTCTGTACAGAGGTCTGAGCTATATACAGGTAAAATATTATTATAACAGAAACATTTTTTACAAAGGGGGGAACATTCTGAAAATTGGTCATACTAAGTTAATATTTTGCCGAAATATTGTATTTAAATAAAAACAAAATGTGTCAAAATGTCCTTAAAACAATTTTATACATGCATTTTAATCTAAGTGAGACTAAATACCATGAAAATTATCCATTTATGCTCTTTTTTAAAATCACGGTTTCGAACGTAGTCGGATACCTTAAATAAACTATTTACCCTAATTTTGTAGTTTAAATTTACAATAAAATTTCATTCCACCTCCTTTAAAAAAATTAAATATAGATAGCATTTAAATTAATTATTTATAAATTATAATTTTTAAAAAAGTACATTTTTATCCCTTATTACTATTTTGACTTTTGTTAAACATGAAAACCTAAGAAAATAACTTTTAAAAAGACATTGCAAATATTTGGAAAACATATTCAAATTCACTTCTACGAAGTTGAAAATCAAACTTCGCATTACTATACATTTTTATTAATGCAATACTTCACACAACACTACAACAGAAATACAGACACATAATTTCAAGGACTTAGCCATAAAAGATATTCATAAACCAAGGGGTGAAATCTAGGTTCCAGAAAATGTGCTCGCTTCAATAATCCTGTATCACATGAAAGAGAATAATACTTTCGTGTAAATATTTCTCAACGTACAAGTTTTCCGAATCCGACGAAACTAAATATTAAACTACATTCCCTATGTTGTACATTGTAAAGTTTAAATTTGAGTCAAAGTTTTATTGCGAAAGTGGGAAGTTGTAACATCTCGCGGTTTAGGTGGATACTTCAATAGAACCATTCTTGTGTACTGTAACTACGGTATGCTGTCACTCGACTAAAGATATCTGTTTACACCAATATATAGTTATCTAAAAGGAACGCATTCATGGCAATATGTCGAAGAGCTGCAACTTGTAAGAATATCTTGAGTATAATACTTGTTTGAAATTCACGTTAGAAACTGAAATCCGACATTTTACCGGAATTCTGTAAAGAAAAATATTTTGTATTGATGGATGTATTTTTATGTATTACTTCAGTACAAATGCAAGAATTTCATTTATATTCCGCTTTGAAGACTCAAAACCCGAATAATTAAGATTGTTAAAAAGTATATACTCTCGGAAATAATTTATTTTATTTTATTTTATATTACTTTATATAAATCCCTCGTTTTTTAATTAAAGAAATTTATTAATTTATTTACACATGATTAAGTTAGTTATTAAGTTACTTATTTACTTAGATCAGTGCTTCTCAAACTTTCAATATTCGCGAACCGATATCCAATCATTATTTTCATTGCGCGCCCCCTCCATACAATAAAGATGCATTGAATTCAATAATACCATATTTTGAAGCTAAACCTACAGTTTGACTTTTACCACTTAAGTACCACCGGCGTATATAAACGTCTCACTTAGCAAGTTATATACTTATTTCCGAAGTACGATATTTTCTGTGCTGTGCTATCCATAAATTTAGTCCGAAGGCTTTGGAATGCAATAAAAGGATTTGCGAAATATTTGCTTGTTTCAGATTATTTGTGTATTTCTTCCTTTAACCTTCCCTATCCCAATACACCAGATACGGCTCATTTACGTGTTGAACGGTGGCATTTGGTAGCGAATCACGTAATTTTTAACCAGCATTTTTTTTTTTATTGAAAACAATTATAAAATCCCCGTGCACCACAAAGTATCACGCGGGGCTTACAGAAGTAAGTATTAAACACACATTCAAGGGAAATAAACAATTTTAAAAAATGAAGTTAAGAAGGATTACAAACAGTTACAACAAATTTACAGAAATTATTGAAAGCACTTTTGGTGAAATGAAGTTGGTGAAAAATTCGGTGGCCAATTAATGTTGAGTCTCTTGAACGCCAGTCTTATGATCTTTCTGACATACTTGGAACACAGAAGGATTATGTTCTACATTTTCCTCGCCACCAATATTACAGTCACAGGAAGATGAAGGAGCTAAATTAAATTTTCAGGTAGCTTTTGAATGACCAGTGAGAAATAATTTAGTTAGTGTAAAAATGATGACATGATAGTCTTTTTATTAATGGTGGGAAAAAAATTCTTTGTTATGCTCCCCTTATTAGAAATGAGCTATTCTTGGTTCCAAGACTTCATCATTATTTTATTCGTGATCTTCTAGTAAAACGATCTAGGAATATTAACGTCAATGTCAATTTTGCGCTTGGTTGCAGCTTTTGCAAGCCAATCGGCTCGCTCATTTCCAAGAACTCCCGTGTGTCCGCGAACAAATGCAAAATCTATTGAGATGTTTTTATCTCTTAGGCTTTTACGGATCTCGACGATTATATTGTTAGATGAAGAAATACATTTAAGAGAATCCAAGGAGGAAATAGAGTCAGTACAGATGAGGTAGTATTCTGAGATGACACTATTTTGCTCAGTGATCCATTTAACGGCGGAATTTAAACATAAAAGTTCAGCTACAAAAACTGCGCATTCATCACGAATTCTAAATTGAAAGTTCCCGGATTCAACACCACTCCTGAACACAACAAATGCGAAACCAACTCTTCCATCAATTTTACTGCCATCAGTATTGCAAATAACAGGGAAATCTTCTGTGCTTTGTCACTAAATTGAACAATATTGATGGCATTCCAAGGATGAGGGATAAAAAAATGGAGATAGAATACAATCATAATTAGAGATGGAAGAAGCAGAGAGATTTTCCCTAAAAGCAATATCATGAAGAATAGTAATGTCGATTGGAGGGGGAAGCCAGAAATAGCATAAACTGAGTCGTAACTTATTGTGCGATAACCACATATAACCCGTAAAAGTATCCTTTGTTTTAACCAGCATTTAAGGTATTAATTATAAACCCTTTAAATTATCAAGATAAGTGTTAATTTTTGTTTTTAATTTTATATATGACAAGCCTATGTGGACAGTGTGTGATGATTGTTAAACTTGTTCTTAACGTAGTATCTTTAAAAATGATTATAAAATTCATTCCGCAGTACTGATATATTTATAATAATGAATTTTTTTTTATTTGTTTGCTTTTAGTATATTGGTAATTTTTTAAAACATTCTTTTGTTTTCTACTTTTCAATGTGCTTGCGCCCCCTTGTAAGGTTAACACGCCCCCTAGGGGGTGCACCCCACAGTTTGAGAAACACGGACTTATATAAATTGTACTGGAGATCATTTACATTTATTTTACAAACGCTCAAAGGAACATTGAAACGAGGCAATGCTGTGACAGATTAAACTTTAACCAGAATGGACTACGAGGATGCCTGTCACGTTACACCCTTTTTAAAAGTTGTTTGTCCTATGTACTGCATATTGGCAAATAAGCTTTTACACAGACGGCAAGTACCCTAATGTGTGAGCCATTGAATGATGGCACCATCTATTGGCGGGCCCCGCTGCCAAGTTTTAACACTTGAATTAGTTTTAATTCAAGCTCTCGTTGACAGTAAATATTACCATGATGTAATTTTGCCAAAAGTAACAGTGGAATTGATACTCATAGGATCTTTTACATGCCATATAAATATATGACATACATGCCTACGATTTTCGTTGAGATCAAACTCATAATCTTAGGCATACGAAGTAGGCAAGCTACCTCAAAGCCGACAAATCAACTGGTACCCTCGGCGGGATACCTGAGACCCAGTGGCACATACAAAGGGGGGGTCCGGACTCCCCCCAAAGCCCTTGATTTTCCCGATTGATTATAATTCTATGTATATAGTACGAAAAATGTAATTAAGTATCTGTTATTAATGATTAATTTTATTAATTAATGCTAATTATGCATTCAATAGTTTTTTACTATATTTTGTTCCAGAAAATCGACAAAATCAAAAGGAACATGATACAAGAATAGCGAACTTTTGACCCCGCATCCCCTCAAAATTCCTGTGTGAGCTACTGTTGAGATCATTTACATTTATCTTACTAACTCTGAACAGTTTATATATGCAAGGACTGTTAAATATTTTTTATCTGATATTATAAGGATGTTTTGCTAAAACTCAAATCTGATTTACTGAATATTGAATTTTTGTGCTGTAGCACGTTTTGTCAATTGTTCATTAATGCATTGCTTAAAAGCAACACGAGGACTATTGGAAACCAAACCCGTTGTTTTTAGCTATGTTAAAGAACCGCGGTAGCCGAGCGGTATAGGTATCGAATCGTGGCTTGCTTTGTTACGAGTTCGAGCCCAGTACCACTAAAGACCCACCGTGTAGGACAGCGATGCATGCTAAATCTGTCGAAAGCTAAAGGATCCTCCCGTTGGTATGGTGTGGTAGTTAGGAGAGGGGGTGCTAGCTCAGGTGTCGTCCCCGTCACTTAACCATGGTTCAAAATTATGAGGTCCGTCGTCAAAACCTCCGTGTAGCTGAACAATGCGACGCTAATATTCAATCACTCACTTAAATATGTTAAAAAACGACACTTATAAGTTTGTATAAAAATCCTTAAAATATATTTTAAAACACACACAGCCATATATCTCAGTTTATATAGTCTCTAGAATTTAAAAATTTCATCACCACTCCATGATCATCTGAAGTATGAAATGACTGTCGCCCAACAGGTATAGTGGTTAGCGACGCTGACTGTGGTGCTTTAGGGACATGGATGTTTGTAAATGTATAGTGCCTTTGCGGCATGGGTTACTCTTAAATAGTCGTCGAGGCGCAAGTCCTCTCGTGTGGTTGATGGAAGGGGAAGAGAGGTGAGAGTCTTTTCAGGTCACCCCCTGGGTTATCTCCCTCAAAATTGGGGTGGAACTGAGCACAATTGTGTTGTCACCTGCATGGTGCTCAAAGCTAGGGCTAACAACATGCATAAAAATTCTAGCCCGTAAAAGCGATGAATTTCGTGGATCTCGATCTGACTTCGTCAAATAGGTGGCATTAGCCACAACACATGGAATGACATAAGATGATTTTTGATATACATTTAAAAAAAATTGCAAATGAATAGAATTTGATAGAATTTTTTTTTCTAAAAAAATAAACTTTCATGTAATTGTTCTTTATTTAATAACGTTTTAATGTAGATTTAAAAAAGATTAAAATTTTGTCAACTATGTACGTGTAATTGTCAATAGTAATTACTGCATTTATAAAATTTTGGTTGCGTTCCCAATAATTGAATTACAATCTTAGAAAACAATTAGAGAATATTATCTCTGAAAATATCTTTTTAATTTATTTCAACTTTTTTTGTAGTTTCACGAAATAAGGTACGTCAAATAAAAATAAAACTGGTGGTTTGAAATTTTTAAACTTAAATAAGGCTTTTTGAGACTTAGAGCAATTTATTTCTCCTGATTTAAATAAGCTATAAGTACACATCAAAGTTTTACACCTTGGAAATCCTCTTATATAAATATTATGACGATGTATGCATAAAACCTTTTAAAAATGTTAATGCGAAGTAGTTAAAAATGTTCATCTTAAAATACTATTTTCAAAAATTGTGGTTAAAGGCATTATGTCGAAGAATCAATTTAACTCTTCTGATGGTACTAAAGTTTTAAAGCTATATGGCATTTAATTCTACATTAATTCAATTAAAAGTACGTAAAATATACCGTAAGGCCGATTTAAAGAAATATGTTAGTGGTTCATTAAGTGTTTGAGCATAAAATTATGTGCCGAATTTATTTTCACATAATCTTAATATGTTCGAACATTTCATATATCTTATGACAAATTCCCTTTTTTTATATTTTTTTGTAAAATTCATTTTTTTATGTTAATGAATTCATTGAATATTTGAATATTTATAAATTCTTTGTGGTATAATTTCAAAAAATTTAAATACACGTAAGAATACGGTGATTCCAAGTTTGTTTTGCTACATTACAGAAATAGTGTGATAAACATTCATTACTACATACACTATTTTGTTTTCATAGATGTAAGTATTAAATAATAAAAAGGAGTTTATATCTAGAAAATTAAGTTTCAGATTTTTAGTAATTAGTTAGCTGTATTTTGTAACTGTAATTATACTGCAGCATTCTTTTTAACTCTTACAATTTACATTTACTTCCGAACATCAATGTAACGAATTCAGCGGGACCTAGAATCTTGTTCATTAAATTAGGATTATTTGTAATATCGGGGGTATAAAAAATACAATTTTTTTACATTTGTCTTTTCAAAATTCTGCAATAAGCAACTGCACACACAAAAAAAAGCACCCATATATATATATATTTATTTACATATCTGCTAAATGTATTGAATGAGAATGATACCATTGAATGAGATAAGAAATTAATTCCTTATCCTAAACAAAACTCACGCGATAGGTAACACTCATGATTCATCAGCACCTGCAAAGTCTAATAATTAGTTTCACCCTTTACCGTCAAAATTTGCATCTGTGCTGAAGAAAATATTTTTTTTTCTTCTTTTTCGAACAAAATGGATGTCATTTGAAAAGAAATTGATTTCTTCTAATCAAAAATAATTCAGTTATTGAAATAATTTTTAATTCTGGGTTTATATTATTCGTTAAATCGGGATTTGTGCTTTAATTTTATTTGGTGAAAAAGAAAAAAAATTCGTTAAATCTCGAAATTCATTAAATACGGGTTCGGTCGATCGGGGCTCAACTGTGTTGTTTTGGTTACATTCAAAACAATTTTGATCCCTCGATGAGTAAGTAAAAAGAAATTATAGAGCTTTAAATAAAAATTCGGCAACACATTAATGTATAATTTCAAAGATATGTTAAATATACAATATAAAACAAACACGTTAAATAAAACTTATTGCTAAAACAAGTAATAAAAAAATTTTTACGTCGATTCCTACTTAGATCAACAAAGAAAAATTTTATTTTAGCTATTTTTTATTAAATAGTTACAATTAATAGAAACATGTATATACATATGACAGAATCACAACATTAGATGGTAATTAATTTTTATCAATTATCATTAAAATATCGTATTGTCATCCAAAACAATCGTGTAAATAAAATTTCATTTCAACCGAATGCTTTAACACGTGAGAAAAAAACTTTTTCAAGTTTTGACACAAAGTCGCCAAAATGGTCGCTATGTCACCAAAATTTATTTCAACGCAGCTGTATTTGTAATTCTGTAAATAATTAGTTTTAATCAATTAATTTTTATTAGTTATAATTTTTATTGCTGCATTGCCATCCAAAATAATCATGTATATAAAATTTCAGCTCAATCGAGCATTTTAAAATGTATTTTATTAACTGTTGAAAATTCCACCAAGATAAATAAATAAGTAAATAGAAAGTGTGTTATTAGTAGAGGAATTGAAAATATATAATATATAATTATATATGATATATACTAGTAAGACATGCTTTGAACAAAATTCTAATTATCAATAATTTAACACATTTTTTAAGACGAAAAGAAGAATCATTTTCCGAATATCAATGATCTGAAAATGAAAATCTCTTTATTGATATCCTGAAGAAATGAAATAACTCTTCCAACATCTCAGAAGGGATGTATTAAGAGCAAACGAACCATCTTGATCGGCAGACTCCACAGAGGGTTCCTTTTTCAATTCCAGTCTTAACAAGACAACAAAGTTTCCAAAACAGCTGTCGCTGGCAAACGATTATTATTGATTCATTACAGGTCTTTTGAAGCAATGCTAATTAAGAACTTCCATTGAACTGAGGAACAAAATAGTTTGACATCCCAACGCAATTTTTTGACATTCACGACGGTCCAACCAGGACTTGTGATGTCTTGCCATTCAAAAGGTTCTATAATGAATGACTTCAGATAATGAATGGATTGTATAATTTTTTTTACGGTTCATTGATTCGTTAAAAAGACTTTTCTTCCCTCCCTCCCTTTCGAGGAGATTTCTAGTAACAAGGGTGGCTGCATTTTGATGTGCATGCGATAGCGTTATGGCAGAGAAGCATTTAAAAATAAATTGATTTTGACGAAATTGTTTCGTTCAGATACCGCAAGATATATTTATATGCATATTGAAGAAATTTTTCTGCTTGAGTTTACGGGAGAAAGATTGATTAGTTTCTTATCACCGGTTTGTTTATTAAACAGACAATGAGTTTTATTCGTTCTATTTCCTTTTCAGATGAAGCAAGGAAAAGGGCATAAATACAGATATTTGTATGCTTAAATACTGAAAAGTAAATATATTTATTTTTTAGTTTTTTGCAGCGTTTCTCAAATTTTGGGGGGCGCACTCTTAAGAGGAGGCAAGATTATTGAAAGTTAAAAACGTTTAAAATAGGTATTAATTTACTGAAAGAAAGTAAAACAATATTCAATTTGACATAATAAAAATTGAGTATACATTTGTACTAATATAACATACTTATAAATGTATCAGTACTTCACAATGTTTTGGACAATCAATTTATCAATATTAAATGAAAAACATGTTTAGTAATTACTAATACCCCGTATGGGCTTGATATAAATAAAACTATAATAAATATAAAACTAGCTACATAGCTATTAAAACAAACCCTTATTTTATTAAATAATTTTATACTAGACGAGAAGTTGTGGAAAACTTCAACCATTCAAGTACATTTAAATTCGAGATATTTTACATTTTACTTTCGGAAAATGTACTGAAAAATCCCCAAACACTAATATGTATGTGGGAAACTAATAACTGTACGTGGAAACACACAACAATCCATATTTTAATTTTAAATAGGGAAGAATATACATGTAGTGTTTTATATTTCTTTTTAATTTATAAATACTGATTTAATTGCATTCCTCTAAAATTAACTAGAAGAGATAATTTTACTAACTTATTCCGTTAGTTAATTTTTATTGAATTGAGCTTCTTTATTTTGTAGAATTTTCGTAAAACTAATATATATATATATATATATATATATATCCTAGTTCCTAAGGCCAGAAATTTGTATTTATACTATGTGCCTCCTTCCTACTTTTAGTTATCTTAGGTATATAACTATATGTCTATTTTTATATTTTTGTTTATGTATTTGTGTATATGTATATATGTATAAATTTATCTATATGTGTATGTATATGTATATGATTATATATAGAAAATTCTTTTATATTGGATTATATATATATATATATATATATATATATATATATATATGCCCTATGTGAGAGCACTGAAAAATAGGCGAAATAGTTATATCTGTTTTAAAAACTTATATAATCAAAATAAATGAGTTTCCTTAACTATAAATTATCTTCATTAATTTATTGTTTAATTTTTTTAATAAAAAGTAATAAACAAATGAAGCACATTTTTTTTATCACTGAAGGGGAAAAATGCCCCATTTTATTAAGGAATCATTTTACGCAAAAATGTTATAGGTTCGTTTATATATAGAACATAATATTTAGCTGCTACTCTTTCAAAATTGTTTAAAGTTTCATTTAAGAAAAATAACAAAAATTAGGAAAAAGTTTTAGATGTTAATTAACACATTCATTTAAAAATGTCATTAATTACATTTTTGAAAAACTCTTTATCTTCCCAGAGTCATCTTAATTTCTAATTATTAAAGCCTTTTATAAGTAAATGCATTAGAGAATGTCTCTTCTACTTTTAAATTCTTTGACAACTTAGAAAAGTTTATCCAATTAATTAATTTTTTTAAATATTTTTCCTAATGAAACGACTATTAACAGCAAATTTCTCTGAAAGAAATAACCGTCAATCAATTGTCATAAGTTTCCAATTGTGAATTTGATGGATGGTTTCTTTCTTATCTACCCAATGGCGGTTACATAGTGTTATTTTTAATAGGAATTATTTTTTAAAGAAAAATATCTCTCTCTTTGCTTTAAGGGAGGTAAAAAGAACTATTTTTATAATTCATGTATAAGAATATTTCACGAATTAGTACGTTTCATATCTTGTGAAATATTCATAAGGAAAGAAGCAAAATCACAATAATTTATTCTTTTACACACATCCATAATGTTTAAAACATTAGATATAATTTTTAACAAATATGTATACTATAATGTGTTATAAGGTTGTGATTTTATCATATGTTTTTCAAAACACATTTGTGAACTATTTTTTTAAAGAATTGATCCTAATAATATTTGCGAAGGAAATATAATTTTCAGAAAATTTTTATTAGTTTTTGATCAGAGAGTTAGAGCTCATATATGCATATAATTATATTCTGGAAAAGTTTGTACTCTTATTTACGTAAAGCGTAGTTGCGAGCGCATGATATGATTTCTTACTTCTTTCTTGAATGCTATAATTTTAAGTAATATCTCTGTGAAAATGTATAATAAATAATAAAGCATCACTAAACTACTAAATAAATATTTTCTGTTTTGAAATTATTATTTTTTTTGCTTTTGTGACTGTTGAAGTAATGCAAAATATTGTTTAATATTTACATATTATTTTGGTGATAGCGAATGAGTGAAGGGCAGTTTTTTTTGAAGAAGAAGAATTACACAATATACCAATACATATGATTTTATATTTTAAAAACATATCAATTTCTCTTGTGATTATTAGAAGAGCTGTAATCTCAATTTCTTGAACTCGAAATACAAGGTACATAATTTTTTCCTAGATACACTAACAGTTCAAATATAAATCAAATCTAACACCAAAACGTCTGTTTTTCCTCCATGAACTCAATAACTTTACTTTAAATAGTAGTTCCATTTTGCATATGCTATGGTTATTTTGTGACGAATTTGTACGGAACCTTTCCTCTAATCTTCTTAGGCGTCTTTCTGGGGAATATAAATTCGTGTTTATATTTCCAATCAACTCCAAAAAGAAGTTTGGGATATTTAAATTAGATAAGGTATTTAAGTCGAGGGTTGCGAGTTAGCAAGAGAGATGATGGTAGGCTATTGAGCCAACAACGTTAAAAGCAAAACTTGATGATTCAAAGAGATTAGATTCATGAAGACGTCGTGCTGCTAGACGTACCAGAAAGCTGATATAAGCCAGCGGTAAATATAATTCACGTACGCTTAAAGTAAGCGTCAGTTTGAGCTACTTAGTTAAAGTTAATGACAGTTAAGAATTCGAATACGTGGGTTTCTCGGATCTCCTATTTCGGTAAACCTTACTTGAGTTGAGCTAGATTAGTAATCAATCGTATTCTTAGTAATTTAATTTAATATTAAGGCAAATCCCTTTAGAAGACGTAACATTATTATATTATTTGTTATCAGAGATTTTTGTGGAAATTATAACAAAATAAATAATATTATTATTCAAGATGGCTTTTGGTGGTTCTTTGCCTCAAATTAATCTTGGTGTTCAAGGTGTGACCCAGGGGGGTCATCACAATTTTATAGAAACATGTTTTCAAATCCAACAACTTATTTAATGTGTTTCCCCTTAAGGATTACTATAAAGAGCGAAGAGAACTCATTACACAGTTACTCTATATAACGTTTTAGAGGTTTAGGAACCTTGAATCCCTTTTACTTCTTCTTATAAATTTAAATAGTTTTATAAAAAATATACATCGTAGGGGGAGTTGCACTAAAAGTAGTTAAACCCAGCATTAAAAGATCATCCGATGGAATCACCAGTTTACGTTTTTTTACGGCAGGGTCTAACACTGTCAACACAAAACATATAAGAGTATTGATTAATAATACGCAAAAACAACATTCACTTGCAAATAAATAATAAATATTACTTTAAAAAAGGCATATATGCTACTTAGATTTTGCATCGAATTTATGACCTATTTAATTTGCAGAATGGTATGCAATTTATTTTTTAATTTGCATCAAATAGAGGTTTTAATTTTTGCATGCTAGAAGATTTATAAATTACAATATATGATTAAAAACAGCACTACATAATTTTTCTTTTTAGTTCCTCATAGAATTAAATAATCATTTAATTGAAAAATCAAGAGATTATTTTTTTTAAAAGATTGATTTAAGCGGTAAATTATTAAATGTTTTAAAGCGTAACAAAATGAAAGAATATAAATATTGTTATAAATCCTTACTTTTTAATGACTAGTTAGAGCAGGACACTATATTTTTTTGTTTTTGTATCGCTTATAAAAAAATATAATATTGGCACAATGTAATTAAAATTAAATTTTATATGTATTCTCATGACTAAATATTTCGTAAAGTAATACCGATAAAAATATTTTGTCATTATTTTTTGCTTTAAATTTAAAAGAAAATCTATTTGCGTGTTCTTGCGATTTACCCGGAAGAAACATAAAATTCCGAAATAAAATTATATTTTTAAAACCTTATAGTTTTATTTTATACTAATAATCTGAAATATTATTCTTAAATTTGTTATAATCCTCTGAGAGTAATATAATATTTGCATGCACACATATTTAAAGTAAATATTTATAAATGTCTGAAAAGTTTTTATATCCTTTGAAATATAAAATGCCATTTAAGTTTTCTAACATTCTACAGTAAATTCCAAATTATTCCTTATATGTTTATGTTACTACTTTATGTGCTGACAGACAATAACTATACTTAAGAGCGACAGAAAAGAAATACTTATATTAAAACAAATTTATGTGAACCAATTGCTTACAAAAGTCAGAAATTTTGTATATTTCAATAAATAAAACATTATAATATAATGTAAAATTTTGAATAGGTATATAATAAAGCATAATTTAATTCTATTTAATCTGAATAACTTGTGAAACATTTCCCTTTCAGCTACGTTTAACAATTAATATTATTCATTGATGTGTTTTTAAAAATTATTTAGTGCTTAACTCCTACACCATTGAGCTCTACATTCATCTTACATTCCAAATAATGATTTTTCTTTTGGCGTACTTAATAGTTTAAAGTTAAAATAGTTAATAGTTAAAATAATTTCTGTAACATCTAATTATGATAAAATCTATAATGGACAATATTTTGTTCATTATACTTATTGTTTACATATTATATCCCTGCTAGATTTAAAATATTTCTGATGCTGTTTCAATAATTGTAATTTATTAGTCATGAATGTTCTCAACTAAAGCAACGTATATTTCGAAATGCAATTCTCAAATATTTATGAAAGCATCAAGACAAAATAAAGAGAAGAGATTAAAAATGTTTAAGTGGAAGAGAAAGCACTATAATGCATACATTTAATTTGTAATCATTTTATTTAATTGTTTTTATTTCATAATTGTGCCTATATTATTTACATTTTGGAAAAATCTGTTTAAAAGTTCGGTAAATATGCATGCATCACTTAAGCCTACACATTAACAATGATGATTTGAAATATTTTCTCTTAAAATTACATCTTCATTTTAAACAAAGCAAAACACTTAACATTCACTCTGCGGTTAAAAAATTGTTCTTAATTTGCTTTTTCAGAGTGTTGTTTAAGTCAAGTATTATTGAAGAAGTAGTATTACAAAAAACAAGGACACAACGATAATTATATTTTAATTTTCTAACAAAGTTCTGAAGCAGTTATGTACATAAGACCTGGCATACATAGTTCTGGAAAATATCCTGTGGAAATTCGTTTTAAGTGTTTTTTTTATTTTAAATATTCGCCCAGAGATTCATAATGATTCATTATAAAATCACTATTAATCTTACATTTCCATTTGCGAGTACCATATTTTATATTTGAGTATTAATATATATTTCCTCATTGTGAGAATAAATGTTTAATATTCGTCATTCAGTCGTTAAAACGTACTGATAAATGTAAAAGATTTAACTGTAATGATCCATAGCAGAGGTTTAAAAACGATTCTCTTCTAAAATATGTAAGCAAAAGAGATAAACCTAAATACCTTTCCCTCTGTATGGCAAGATAAAAAACTGTGTCTCTGAACGTGCCATTGATGTCAAAGATTTTGACGTTTTCGACATCAAACAAACTATCCTGTCACTCAAATTCGAAAAATGATGTGTGCTTGAACACGCGCGAAAGATAACAAATCGCATCAGAAAATGTGTTTCCGAAATCTATTGGATTTTTAATGTCGCGAAGCCCTATATTTCCTCGGAAAGTTAACAGCTGTAGTCTAGAGGCAGAGTTGCTGCACAATCAATGATTCATACATTCAACAATACGGATGGAAATACTACAAATTAACCGGAGCTTAGAAGAGGGCATATAAATAATATAAAAAATTAAGTCTGTTCCTTATTTGAATGGATTAATAGAAATTATTTTATTAAAGATTGAAAATTTGAAAAATGTATATATATATATATATATATATAGAGAGAGAGAGAGAGAGAGAGAGATTGAACTAATAGTAGAAATTGAAAAATGAGCATGATTTGTCTGCATTTTTGTAACAATTCACACCCAATTTGGCCGAAAAACAGGTTTTCGACGCAAACTTCTGTCTTTGTTTTAACAGTTACATTGTTACAACAGAGACGAATCTAAGTTAGCTTCAAAAACCAGTAATTAGTTAAATTTAATTAAATTATTTAATTAATATTTGAAAAACTGTATTAACATCAAGTGTCATCCACTACAAGTTTTAAAAATATATATTTGAACTTGATTAGATGAATAGAAAGTATTTTATTAATGATTGAAAATTTGAACAATATAAATATATAAATAAATAAATGGAGAGAGTGAGCTAATAGTAGGAATTAAAAAAGATGGTTTGTGATAAAATAGGATCAAAAGTGAAATGAGAAACTATTTAATTTTAATTGAAATATATGTAGAGAAAGAGAGAGATTAAAAAAAAACTAAAATGCGGTATTTTGACTATTACTAATTGAAAACTAATTGAGATATTTTGTCTAATTATTAACATTTGCTACCATAAATTATAATTCCATACATAAAATTTTATGAATGGAAAATTATTGTTTTTTAACAAACTTTAACATAAAAATACGATTCATAATTTTAATCATTTTTAAATTAATAAACTATATTATGCTGAATTCCAGTTATAAGACGACAAAAAATGAAAAAAAAATAGCAATCAAAACCTATCTATGCAGAAAAACATTTATTTCCATACATAAATTCTATATGAATAGAAAAGTATTGTTCTTAGCAAGCTTTAACATAAAATTATAATTAATAATCTTTATCATTTTTAAATTGATAAACTATATTAGACTGGATTTCTTTTCAACCTATCTATACGGAAAAGAAGTTTTATGGTATGGAGGTTAAGAGAATATAATTAAAAAAAATTATTTTCAAAATTAAATATTTCCACAAAAGGGTTGAATTTTCAAAAAAATGAAAAATGACTTAATTTTGGTTAGATGATTTTAGACTAAAAAAAATTATTTTTTCTATAATATAAATAATCAAAAGTGATGATTATAAATTGGTGAGTACTGTGAATAGTACAGTGGAACATCGCCACATTTTAGAACACAACTATCATTTCCGGCGTCATTGATTCCGATCTGAACTATTCTCCGTTTTTCATCTTATTGCGCACTGTTATTACGAGTGTTGAATACAATTTAAAAAAAACTTGATAGTAAATCATCAGTCAAATATTCTTAGGTTTTTTTTTTACTTGTAACTATTCATTATGTATCGTCTCATCTCAATAATTTTTAAGAAATATTAAAATACGCTTCTACTTTTCTACAAAAATTATTTTTTTACCGTAAAAAACTCAAATTCCTACATTTCACTACCCTTGTAGCAGTACTTAACATACAAATTTTTCTTATATTTTGTTTCTTCCTTTATCTACACCGTTGGACATCTTTTCCACATAGGTAAGTTTGGAAATTCTGAATAGAAATTTTTTTGATTTATCCTACTCCATTAAAAAAAAGAAGTATCAAAGAAATTATTCCTTTCATAAATATTTCTGAGGATAATTTATTATTGATATTCAAAAATATACATCATAACTATAATACTTCGTTTAGATATATAGTTTATAAACATGCAAAATGATTTCATTCATTTTAAACAATAAAATTTTTCAATTAAATTTCGTTATATCATTAAATATTTCAAGTTTTTTTCATTATTTTGAAACATTTCTGCGAAAAATCTCATTTTGTTACATGCATAACAGTTCTTAATGTTTGATTATCCAGAAAACTACAACTTACAGAAAAAATGCATTGTATAGTATTTTTCTAATTAAGAAATTTCTTTAAAAAATATGTAATTATTGCGTTATATAATATTTACAGAAACGTTAAATGTCATATGCTAGCACAATGTAAAGTTAACACACAAATCAAAATTCGATACTGCAGCTATAATATTAGAAAGGAGTTTTCTAAGCATTTTTTATCGGGGCTGCATTTTTAAAAAAATTCAAATTTTTCTGTTTTTAACCATTATTTTTCCTGTTTCTTAAATTAACAGTATCTTATTTTAAACAGTTCAGTGTTATAATTAAATTTTTAAAAAATATAAAAATTCTCAAATGGTTTAAAATACAAATTTAATAATATTCTTCTACTTCAAATACAAATTTAAATTATTCTACTTCAAATGCACACACACAAATTTAAATTCTACTTCAAAAACCTAGTATTTATCAATGTGGTTACTCTTCTACAAACTAAATCTTCCTTAACTATAACTTTATCTGAAGACACTTTTCTACTTCATTTGTTACTCAAGAGGCAATAAACCCTTTCTGAAAAAACAGCTTTTATAAATTACCATTGTTCTTCACAGCCACAAATGGCCAGTTCTCGTCCTCTTCCTATCAAAAGCAGCGAGAATGAGGAGCTTGCATTAAGACAACTTTAAAATCTATTTTCAGCGTCGCCGGCCGACAATTTAACGACATTTGAATCGTGCTCACTGACGACTGTAATTAAAAGGACGTTTCATAATTAGCCTAATTTAGGTGATTCATTAAGCGAGGCGCCTTCGCACTTGCTGCCGAAGAATATGCCCTCTACTGAGTTTAAAAGATTTGCCCTGGATGCCCGGGATTTGCCGGACTCCGACAGGAAATTAAATGCTGAGAAAGTAGAAGCATTTCAGATGGGGATTAGGAGATGTTGTGGTCACCGGAGGATAACTTGACAAAGCTGGTTTGGATAAACTAAACGATACATCGTAAGTCATCTTAATGTCAAAGGGATTTTATGTATTTGTGCTCTTCTACTTTGGACTATTTATTGTACGGAAAATGCTGCGATAGTATATTGTTGAACAGATTTTATGTGGGTATAAATTTGAATTTCTTCAGTTTGGAAGGATTTTCGTGAGTTAAATTTTTTTGGTATGAAATGATATTACTAATAGAAACTTTGTTGATGTATATAAAAAGAAAAAAAAGGGAAAACTCTCAATGCTTACAAAATAATTTCATTTTAAATACCCATTGTAGTATATACGAAGCATTGTCCGGAAATTAAGTTCCGCTTTAGAAAAAACACGCTAAAAAACAAAAAAATCGAAACAAAACCTTTTTTTTAC
Source organism: Trichonephila clavipes (assembly GCA_019973935.1). Taxonomy (NCBI): domain Eukaryota; kingdom Metazoa; phylum Arthropoda; class Arachnida; order Araneae; family Nephilidae; genus Trichonephila; species Trichonephila clavipes. The sequence continues at coordinate 699,229 of BMAU01021248.1, read as the reverse complement.
GTGAAGAGGAACTATTTTTTTTTGTCAGAAACTATTTTTTTACATAGTTAATACAATCTTTAAATTATATTATATTTATATATAATATATAATATAATTAGGGGAGAGGCGACGAAAACAAGATCTAAAGCAAAGGTTATTTCAGGAAAAATTGTTCACAATTTACGAGCGCTTCGATAAGCCACTTATGAAAGTAATATTTGATATGGAGAAAAATGGAATAGTATTTTCATATCTGGGAAATAAATTGTCTATAACTTCTTTGAAAAAAGCTGATGCCAGGGAACAGTTTTTCAAATTAGTGAAAAATAATTACACACAACACTGTTTCTTAAACTTTCATTGTTTGCGACCATATTTTCAATCATTACTTTCAAGGTCTCTCCCCCCATCATACTATAATATTGCATTAAGTTCATTAATAATGTACACTTAGACATTAAATCTACAAAACTGCTTTAATTATAATCTGCACAAATTATCAAGATAAGTATTAAATTTTGCATATAATTTTGTTTATGACATGCCTATGGGGTCACTATTGATTACTTTAAACTTGTTCTAAATATTGATGAATTAATGATCAAATGTATCGTGCAGTACTATAAATCACTTATAAGTAAATTATATCATTGTAAATGTGTATTTTTTATTATCTCAAATTGTATTTTGTTTTGACTCATTTCAGTAAATTAATAATTTTCTTAAAAATCTTTTATTTTTGACTTCTCGATGCGTTCGCACTCCCCTGGTAGGATTATCATACCTCCCTAAAGGGCGTTCCCTTCAGTTTGAGAAACTTTGCATTACAAAGACATCTTATTGTGAAATCTGTGTGTGTGTGTTTTCACGAATATTCTCATTCACTTTTTCTCTCAACTATACCAACATTGACAACAGAAGGCTGCCCAATCCATGCTTTGTGTTCCATTATTTGTCATGTGCACTGTTTGTCCATCACTGAATTGTTGACCCTGCTTTCTCGCCATTTCATCATTTGTATTTTTTCATCTAAAATATCTACAAGTTAACGATGAAATTCAATTAGATTCACATTCTTTGCTTTCAAAAAATGAATAAAGGGCTCATAGGACTCTTAAATTGCAAATGTTTCAATTTTTGAAAAAAATATATATATGTTAGTCTCAATATTTCTGAGCATTTTGGTACCAGAATTTTGTCGATACTTTGTAAACTTAGGATGTTATTGAGAAATAAGTAGTGAAACTTAAACTAAAACCCTTTCTCTTTCTTATCTTTAAGTTCATTTTTCGCAAAACAAAAAAAATTTAGCTTCCTCGCAGCATTTTTCATAAACTATTTATGGTATCAATTTGAAATTTTATACATGTGTTCAAAATAAGGCTCTTCATAACTTATGCATCAATTTAAAAAAAATGGAATCTTCTTAGTTTAAATTTTAATTAACTTTTTCTGGAAATTATAAAATTTTCGTTCTCTATTATTGTATTTAAAAAACATTTTTTCTCTAAATTTCTTAAAGTGTGTATAACTTCAAAAGTGAACATTTTTATTCCAAATGAAATTGATTTTTGTAAATTTTGATCAATTTTGTACTTCAGAAACCTGCGCGGTGTAAATTGTCCAATTTTTATTTTTTTATAACTCTTTAATTGTCTTCTCAAATTCTCTGAAATTTTTAGAAATAATGTATATATATATATATAGATATATATATATATATATGATTATCATGTTTCGTTTTATTGCTAAGTTACATTGGTTTAAAAAAGGATGTCTTTTTCGAGTGCACGGATATCTATCTGTTAAGAGTCCTTTAAGCCCTTAAAGAAAATACATTTCCCAGTTGTTCGTAAAAGCAGTCATCTTAAACATTTTGAACGCCTATTAACATGTGTAAAAATGACATGAATTGGTTATACTGGTGTTACTGTACTTACAGTAAAAAAGACACTTATGCGAAAGTGATGAGCTGTAAAACTACCACTGTGATGCGGTAGAGTGAAACGGTGCTTAATTTCCAGACATTCATCGTACTTCCAAACTTTGTTAATACCGGGTGGGCAAAAAGTCCGTAAAAATTTTAAAAATTCATAAAATCCGGAGAAATGAACGAAAAGAAACTGTTTGCAGGATCAGCATTAGTATGTCACAGGATTTTTTTAAGCTAGAAAAAAAATAATTTGAAAATCATCCAGTAGGTGGCGCTGATGTACGCAAATCAAAGAAACAATGCATAAATAATGAACAGAAAATTTTCACAACTTTATTACACCAGAATATGTTCCACATGACCACCACCACAGGGGAAAAGACATTCCAGACGAGTGACAAATCCAGCAACGGCAGAGTGCAACGTGTCCGGATGTATAAAGGATACTTCTCTGCGGCGGATCGCATCTTTCAGTTCCGACAGACTCGATGGACCGGATAGATACACGCGAGATTTCAAATATCCCCACAACCAGAATTCTGCCGGTGTTAAATCTGGAGACCGAGGAGGCCATGGGTACCTGCAGCGCCTGCTAACGATTCTGTCTTCCCCGAACGTCTGTATCAGGAATGCCTTAACCGGGTTAGCAGTATGACTGGTTGTTCCATCCTGCATGAACGTGACATTCGAAATCTGACCTCGTTGAATTAAACATGGCACGACAGTGTCCCGCAGAAGCATTAGATAACGCTGAGCATTTACCGTTTCCGTTATCCATCCATTTATTGGTCACTGTGTTTCAAAGAAGAAGGGTCCTATGATAAATGAACCCGTAAAACCACACCATGCTGTCACTTTTGGGGAATGCAATGGCTTCTGTGTGTACTCATGTGGATTAGAGGTCGCCCAAATTCGACAGTTATGGTTGTGTTAACGTCACCATCAAGCGAGAAATGAGCTTCATCTGTCCACAAGATGTTAAAAAGCCAGGTGGGATCCTGTTCCATTTTAGAGAAGGCCCACTTCGCAAATGCTTCCCTCTGTGCGGTATGGGCTGACAAAAGTTCATGGCACGATTGCAATTTGTATGGGTACAGCTGGAGGATTCGACGAAGAATATTGCGGACAGATGATGGTGGTAAGCCCAATCGTCTGGCAGCTTCACGAGCACTGCTGGTCTCTGAAGCTGCTTCGGACGCAATTGCTTCCATTTCGACAGCAATGCAGGGTGCACGTGCTTCTTTCAAGCATGGTCGTCCGGCTCGTGCTCGATCCTCCAACTTTCCAGTTTCCTCAAAATGTTTAACGAGCTTTAAGAGACCTGCAAGGGGCCTTTTCACTCTTCACATTTTTCTGAAGTCGGAATTTACGCAAGGCAATAGTCGCTGATTCCTCGTTCATGTAAAATTGCTTCACCAACAAAGCTTTATCCGGCGCACTGAGCATCCTTGTTCACATTCACTGTTTGTAATGGTGAAATGAATGCAGATTCATTGAGAGCAAAGGTTTTTATAACCGTCTAATTTGCATATTTCCACCACAGACGCTTGTAACAGAGCCACCTACCGGACTATTTTCGAATTATTTTTTCTAGCTTAAAAAATCCCTTGACGTACTAATGCTGATCCTGCAAACAGTTTTTTTTTCGTTCATTTCTCCAGATTTTAATAATTTTTAAAGTTTTTGCGGACTTTTTGCCCTCCCGGTATATAAACTAAGCTCATTGGCACAACTGCTCATGAGAGCCAAGACCTATATGACCATTTCTGTATACGTGACCTTTGGCACCGAGGTGCATGAGCAGATGTTCCAATCAGATCGTCAGTCTAACGCGAAACCTGCAGTGTTTACTTCCCAATGAAGCTTGGTATTTATCGACCCCCTGAAGGGATGATTTTGCTTATTTTTTGTTAATATAAATATCTCTAAATGGTTAAAAATTAATATATAATACAATCAATATGAATCACTGTCATCTATTTCTTGTCGCTTTTAGAGGAAAAAGTGGCCGCGGTAGCCTAGATGTCAAGATATCGAATCGTGGCTTGCCTTGTCACGAGTTCGAGCCCAGTACCACTAAAAACCCGCAGTGTAGGGCAGCGATGCACGTTAAATCTGTCGAGAGCTGAAACATCCTCCCGTTGGTATGGTGGGGTAGTTTGGAGAGGGGGTGCCAGCTCAGGTGTCGTCCACGTCACTTGACCATGGTTCAAAATTAGGTGGTCCGTCGCCAAAAGTCCTAGTGTAGCTGAGCAGTACGACGTTAATATTCAATCAATCAAATCATCTATTTCTTAACTAAGCTTGCATTGATGTGGGAATTGAATTTTTACAAATATATCTTACTGTGTGTCCCCCTAATTCACATTGGGAGTTAGGTTGGGACCATCGAACATAAAAAGTTGCTGGCCCCTGATCTCTACGCGTTTTAGAAATTATTCAGTTTAAACTTGCAACTAATATTTCTATAAAAAGGTAATGTCCTATAGACAAATTTAACCCTCTAACTGGAATATCCGTCTCGCAGACGCCGCTAATTTGCCTGTAGATAACGCTGTGGAGTGAATTTTGGGGTGGGATGTCTTGACATCTTCAGTTGAACTCTACCCAGTGAGAGGATCACGTGGTGGTACTTGGCAATATTTTTCAACTCACGATGTGTATTATTTTTCTTATCTATCACTATCTATCAGTATCTATATTCCTATAGTTTTATCGTTTTTGGTATTATTATTATTTTTAATTATTTTTGCATGAATATTTTAATAATATTTCTCATCAGTTTTTATAACAATACTAACCACAATTCTGATGATAAAAATACATTAATATAGTGTGTCTCATAAAGACATATATATTAAAAATTCAGCTCAATTTCATGAGTGATAATGACAGTTAAAAGAGTCCTTAAAGTAAAAAAAACTCAAAAAAAATTGCGTACCCGTCTGTCAGATGGATGTTTCTAAGAGCGACAAAAAAATGTTGTTCCGGCCAGAGGGTTAAGTTCAGCGATTATTAATTGCCAATTTTTACAAATTAAAAAAAAAATATACAACTTTTTTTGTTTAAAAAAATACTGTTACTATACTAATAATTTGCATTTGAATAAAAAAATTAAATAATAATTTTTCTTCAAAAAATTACTGAAATTTCTCCTAAGCAATATGAAATTAGTAAATAAAAGCGAACAAATACTTGTTCAGTAAGTAATACTTTGTTCCCCTTATTTCTTTTCCAATCGTGTATCTTTCAGTATTAAACCTGTTTTCTATCACCATTACTTGAAAAGAAGGAATAATTCCCGAGAATGACTTAGAAATATCGACATACCATTTATTTTTTCGACATTATCATTATTCTAACGTCTTTTATTTTACATTTCGAATGCAATTTTTATGTTGGCACTTTGAAGCTACATAGAAAGTAACTTTTAGAAAGAAGAAAGGCAAAAAGATACAAAATAAATGAGACTTCATGAAAAGAAAAACAAAATGTCTAGTTCTAGACAAGTTTTTAAGACATTAGATGTATTTTAGAAAGTTAGATTTTTTTTGTCACAAATGTGTCCTTTTTAATTTACATTTCCACTTTATTGTTGCTACATGTATGTATGCTAATATAATTCACAATCATTCGTGATTATTACATTTTTCTTTAATTTAAAAATTAATGTATGTAATTGTGCTTTCTCATACAAGAGTGAATGCCAAAAGCCATCATCCAGGAATTGTTTTGCAATTTCTAACTTGATATGCAATTATTATAATATTTGAAGACACTAATTTTTGTTGTTTAGTGTCTCATAAAATTATTTATGCCATTATGTTTTTGATTTCAAAACATTGTATAAGGGTTTAATTGAAATATAAATAAGTTTCATTTCTCAATAATTTGAAATAAACTCATAATAGTTAATTCGTACTAAAAAACGCTTTGAAAAAGTTTAGTTAAAAATTGCAGTTTAAACAGAGGTATTGAATATTTTAAGTATAAAATCAAATACTTCGATTTGACTAGTGTGATTCATTCCTTATTTGATGGAATTCAAAACCGACCGCATGTGACGTTCCCTACATTTTTTTTTCTTTCCCTGTCATAAAATTAATGTATTGATACCTCATTTTGTTCTATACTTAATATTGCATTGCAGTTAATTCTAAAATAGCGTCTAAGCCGAAATGCAAGTTAATTTAATTTTACTTAAGGAAAACAATATAAAAAAGGATTTTCTACGTAAAATAACCTCCAAATAGTAAATTTTGTATTCTATTTACTGAACTTTTTTTGTGTGATTCGATTTTTTCTATCCATATTTTTAAAATATTTGTGGACCTTCGTATGATGGAATAATTTAATAATTCTAAACAAATTGACACTGATTATGGTGTGAGGAATATACGCCTGAAAGGGCTTTGAGTGCATTGCAAAAATGTACGGTGCATTATGATTTTTTTTTTTTTTACTAAACACTCAAACAAATTAACAAATTTTACCAGTAATTAAATTTAAGAACACATGCGGTAATGTGTGCTTAAAATTACTACTTATAAAATATTGTATGTTTAAAACATTTTTAAGCTTAAAATTAAAAATGTGATTAAAATTCATCCATTTCAATATAAGTTTTATTTTTGTTAAAGTTTTAAATACGGCATATTTTTGGTCAATTATTATTATTATTATTATTTTCCTGCAGATTTCTTTTTTGGGGTAAGTTATATAAAATAAATAGGTATTGATGCAAAATCCGTGCACATTTAACACAAAATAATATCAACATTATGGGGGCACGTTATAAGTCGGGTATAAAAATGAGAGCTTTAAGAATAAAGAAAAAATAAGCATAGGGAAAAATTAAACTCTTAACTATATTATTTTTATTTTTTAAATAACATTCCCTAAAAACTTAAAGGTTTTGGTTCTAGAAGTATAACTATTTTTTTTTTAATCTTGGAATAATAACTCGAATAAATGAGTCAAAACATAAGAGCATTAAACTTTTGTATTTCGGTCTTCTTCGTAAAAAATAGAGTGCGCATTACACCTAAAAAATAAATGTGCAGCTTGAAAGTAGAAGTGCGCGTTATGCGCCGGATTTTGAGATAATTTACAAAAAAAAGGTATGTGAATAATTACTTTTTTAAATAATATATAATGTTTATATTTATATATAAACTTAAAATTTGTTTTATATCGTTTATGAAGTGTATTGAAAAATTAATCTCTATTTAACGAATTTTCCACTGAACGAACTTTTGGGGGGTAGCGATTTTGTTAAATAGCGTTATTTTTTTTTTTACAAATAATCCAAAATATAATCATTTTTATTCAATGTACTAGATATTTAAGACATTAGGATTAAGTGCAAAGACATTCAAACCATTGCCAAATACATTCTTTCTTGTGTGATATTTCCATTTACTGGGTAATAGACGACATTATAACATGATTAATAAAAATAATCACAAAAGGTTTTTTTTCGAGTCACTTATTGAAATTACTTGATAAAATATGCTGATGAAGATACACATTTTATAACAGTTGTATTTAATTTATTTAAAAGTGCCACTGTTCTGATTAGATTTAATTTTATTCACTATTAGAAGGATTTTTGTTCTTCATGAGTGTAACAATGGTAAAAATGTTTACATTATGGTAAAATTTTCATACGACGTAAGAGGGGATAGGAGAAAAGTTACATTATTACACTGTTGGAGAAAAAAAACGACAAAGTATTTTTATCATTTCATATTTAAATTTCTTTAAGCGCAAATTTAATCAAAAAATTGTTACGATTTTTTTCCCAGAACGCCATTTGTTAGTTCTTTGGTTTACTGTTTTATTAATGAAATCTACACTCTTCAAAACTATCTAATAATTACAAAGAATAAAGTGAGTATGCATAATGCGATTTATAATTTTATGTCATTGTTGTATATTTATTATAATTTATCGTATACATAAGTTTTAATTTTATTTTTACCAATAAAAAATATATCTATAAAGAAAATTTAAGTATGAGTAAAGTATCTCTCTGTAGGCTTTGGAAATATCCAATAAATAGAAACTTTATTTTTATCCACCTGAAAAGCTTGAGACGACGTAAACATTTCCTTTAGTTTTTCGTCTGATATTACACATTCCATTCTGCTTTAAAAGTCAGTTATTTCTTATCGAGAATTACCTTGAGATCGTGTATCTGTTCCTTAACGCGATAAATACACTCTGTCGCAAAAAAATATATGCACCAGAAGAAATCAAGCCGCTGAGATATGCATACTATGCGCATATTAGTTGCTTGGGAGAGTTTTACGAGCGCCGTTATCCAAACGAAAAGACTTTGATTATTGAGACTTAATAAACATAATAGGCCTCAGAGAAGCAGGTTAGTAATAGACGTATCGGCCGCCACCTCGGTCGGGCGATTTTGCTCGGTGTTGGCAACAGTGGATCACAGAAGGTAGAGTGTACCGTCGCGGAGGGTCAGGACGTCCCAGGAACACAAATGATCGCGAGATCAATCAGAAGAGTGGGCACTTCGGCACCAACAACGTCGCTAGCATCGATTCAACGCCACTTACCTCCTTCAGACATCCAGTGCCATCAAGAGAAACCATAAGGAGATGACCGAAGTTTTGAGGAGCCGACGTTAAGACGCTTACCACTGACCCCACATCATAGGCAGTGTCGACTGGATTTTTGCCGACCTCGGGCAACTTGAGGTGTGACAGACTGGACGTGTCATCTTCAGTGATGAATCCCGATTCAGTCTCAGTGCTGATGGCCACCGCACGTGTCTGGAGGCGCACCGGCCAGCGGTCGATCCGGCATTTATTTCACTTGAAAGTGTGGGAGCAATTTCTTGGGACACACGATCATCTTTAGTGGTCCTTTAAGGCACTTTGACATACGTGGACGATATTTAACGCCGATTGTGCTACCCATGCTATCAAGTCACCCAGGTGCCATTTATCAACAGGATAATTTTACTGCGCGAAACAATGTCTTCAAGGATATGACGTCCCTACCATGGCCTACCGGGTCACCAGATCTTTCGCCAATCTGGGACGCGCTGGGAATTTTGGCAGGATCTTCCACAGGGGGTCATAAGTGATCTAATTGAATCGATGCCACGCCGAATTTCGGCTTGTATAGCTGCCAGAGGTGGCTTTACTATTACTGATTTTTAACCTTTTGCAAGCTGTAACCGCTTAAAAAATGATATTTTGTTCTGAATTTTAATCATTTGTTTATTTTCATATACACTGCATGCTACCAAATTTCGTGAATGTAGCTCAATTTCTTCTGGGTGCATATTTTTTTGCGACAGAGTGTATATAACACTTCGAAATGTGAGACACATTCTACTATTGTCAATTTTTATTTTCAAAGGAATACAAGATAATGTTTATTTATTTTCAAGTCAAAATGTGATAAATACATTTTAAACTGATTCCTTGTTTTGTTTTGTTTTTTTTTTCTTTTTTAATGGTTATTAAAATATGAGCTTATAAGCCTTTAACTATTAACAATTTAAGTATTATTAAAAAAGTATTTATCACACAGCAGTTTTGTATTTATATTTTATTTCCTGTTCCGTAGATTTAAGCAGGAAATAATCTGTATGTTTTCAGGTTAAAAAATTCCCATCGTGGACTTTTCCCAAAATAATGATGTGGAATAAAGTTCATGTTTGTTTTATAATAATATGAAAACTCAGCTCTTAATTGCTTTTCAAATTTGTTGAAATATGTTGTGTGAGTAGTTTCAGCTTTTTAGTTCAAAAGAAAGTAAGCTTAGGTATTCTTTCTTGATGTCCGGGATTTCAAATTATAAGTTCCATTGACGATAGAACTTGAATTGTTGGAAAATGCAACGTTTATACAGCATGAAATCATTAAGCGTGCTACAGCCATTTCCTTACCACTAGTGCAACATCTCACACCGTTAAATACACAGAAATCATACGTTTAATTATAGCGAGAAATGACCTTACGGAATCACACACACACATTTACCTTTAATCCTACAACTTCAGCAGAAATGTTAAAGTAGTAACGTAGCCAATCAACTTTGATACCAGCCAACTGTATAATTTTCAGCGGGAAATTCAAATCCAGTGTTTAAAGAAATTATTACTAAATCCATATATTAAGGCACCAGGATCAGTTGTTTCAAACCGTTTTGCTTTACGAAAAAATATATACATTCATTACCATTAAAGTGATGGTGTGGAGTATTACACTTTACAATATTAGTTCATCTTTTATAATATTTGCTCAAGACTGCCATGCAACTTTGTATACAAGACACGATAAATGATATATTAAAAACATTCTGCGGCAAGTTGCATTACATTTCATGGGTCGTCCTCCTGGAGTCATTTGTCACAAGATAATATCAGACATTTGTCGACGCACAAAACTCTGAATGACCTTTCTGAGATGATAGTTGGACTGCAAAAACTCTGAACTTTAGCTAATCAAACAGGTATGGAATACGGTAGTCTCTGCCATATTACAATATAGTATAATGATGTAGGTATGGAATTGCAATTCATAAATAATTAGATGAATGCATGTTAAAAGATAATGTTAAGCATCTTTACATTAATCAACCCACCCAAGAATGTACAAACTCTAACCAATTACTAATTTTAACATTCAGTTGGCAGTTACTAGTTATTTCTGGGTTTTCTGGTTCTAAATGGTTATAAGTTCATTCCCTGTGTATTAACCTTACGCGTGTTTAATTTCATTAGAATAAAAAATAAGCAAATAAAGAAATTAACTCTAAATTCGGAAAACTACTGTTAACTCGACTAAGTTATTTTTAACTTCTGCTAAAAACTGGCATTGCTCCAAAAGGAGAACTAATTTATTATTATTAAAGATAAGGAAACATATGTCACAACAAATATTTCGTCAACTTAAATAACAGAGTTTAAAATAAGAGTTAGTTTGAGCGTAAACAAGTAAATTTCCATTTTAGAGGGAATATCGATTCATAAATGACATCTTAATCTGTTGAAACGTTCTCCAATTTTTAAGATTTTTCTTTTAATTCTTGGTATCTAATAATTGCTTATTGTGACCATTTTTTTTGTTCCTCCCTTTTTACTCTGCTCTCTTATAAATGAAGCTCCAAATTAATATAAATAAATCAAGTATCTTGAGATGTTTAAAACTAAGACCCTCTTTACTTTATTACATGCTTAGACATACATTGATAACATTAAACAAATTACATAAAATAAAATAAAATTTTCAAACAGAAGAATGGCGAATAAAATAAAGGACTTCATACTTCAACTTTTTTATAAAAAGTTGTTTATTTTTAAAAAAGCTGCGCTTTTTTTGTTGTTGTTGAAGAAACAAGAATATATTTTAAAATACGATGCTTAGAGCACACAGTAAAATGAGAAATACAAAAATTACATTAAAAAAAAGTTATAACTCTGGAATATATGTAGTGCAATACATATCAAAAGAAATCAATAAGATTGAATGCTAACATTACTAAAATTCTTTCAAAATACAAATGAACACTAATTTTTAGAAAATTTAGAAGTTTAAAATGAATTTTTGAGAAGCAGAAATAATTGAAGGAAAGATTTACTACTCATCTTTCCTTAGAAGTTACTTATTTTTAATTCGCTTTTGAAATTTCAACCAACATTTTTTTATACGATAGATACGATCGTCAAAATTTCGTATTGAAAAAAAATGATAAACTTTATGCAGCAAAATTTGGGATACCCCATGTGTTATTCGAAAGCTATTTAAGATTAAATAAAGAAGTATATTTAGATTAAACATCGTGTGCACAAAAATATATTGAAATCTGTACACCTCGGGTACAAATTTTATTATGTATTTAAAGCTGAACTTTAAATTTTTTAGATGGAAAGAAAAACTATTTTTCTATTTTTAAGATCAAGAATGTTCGAAAATAAGTAATAACATTGTAAATTTATTATGAATATTTGGTTAATTACGTACTAACCGCTAAATAACTTAAGCAATTTAATCATGTAATATGTTATGTAAATGTCATTTGAAATGTATAGATAAGAGTTATAAAATAACAGGTTTCCCGATAACTTGCATGTTGTTAAATATTGTGTAGCTTGATATGAGTATTAGATTTGTATGAATGCCAACAGATGGCGCTTTAAAAATTGTTAAACTTTTTTTTTTTTATGTAATGTATTAGTATCTTGATTCTCGTCTTGCAACGTGTGACTAAATGCTGTGCTTCGAATTGTCTCTCTTGAATGAAGTCACACAAAAAGTTAATATATTTTACATATTATAAAAATGTTCAGTGGTCCATTAATTTTTGAATTGTGATAATAAAGGTTTGTATTTATCTTCGAGTTTACCCTTAAGAATTGATTTTAAAATAAAGCCACCGGTATGAAAAATTTATGAGGAGTGAAATTTGTACAAGCTTTGCGCTGTGTTCTGCACATGCTCCGAGTCATTGTCGGGGAAAGACTTCTTACTTTTTACTCGTTTTTAAAAAATTACGATTGCTCTCTTCTTACCGAAATCACATAAAAATAATTACAGAATCAGAAATCTAAATTATTTATCCACAAACGGTATATATATATATTACAAAATAACAATACGTTGCATTTTTTACGATTTTATCAAAAATGAGTTAAAATCGAAGTGTTTGTATGAAAAGAATTTTTCAATCGTTCCGAACAGATTTCTTATCCTTGTAATGAATCGATACTGTGTGCAAAAAAAATTAATACTTTGGTCTTTTGGAATCATCTATTTGAAATACGAAATGCGAAAACGTTTTTTTACGATTTTTCAAACAATACCCAGAATTCTAAATAAAAATTTAACAACTTCGTCATTTATAAAGAAAAATCACACGAAATATTTTTCTCGCGTGTCAAACGCTGTTATCCATTTTTTAAAAATTTTGGATTTAAAAAAATTTTTGTGTTATTCATCTAATAACGTCTGTACAAGAATTAAATTACGCAGTATATATATATATACATATATATATATATATATATATTTGCCTTTTCTGTTAAAAAAATTTATAGTTCATTTTTATCGGTGTGTGAAATTTAGAAAGTACCACTTAAAAACTTAACCCAAATATTTGAAATTTTATTTTTTGAATTGAATTCAGTATTAAATTTTCTTTAAAATGATATAAAAAACTATGTATATATATATTGATTACACACACTATCCTTAGCGAATGATAGACACTTTTGTTGGGAAACTTTATATACCAACTTAAATCCAACTTTTCCCCTATGGTTATACTATTGAAAATCGGGTACGGCTTAGAATCGAAGTTGAAAACTGAGTTTCCACACCTTTACAGATTACGTTTGCATTTAAGAGTTTTGGAAACTGGTCAAATAAATTAAATAAAGGGTGTTTTTTTAGAGGTATAGAACTTTAAATTGCAATAAAACAACGATGTATTATTCGATTAACATGAATTTTTTTTGTATTCGAAAGATAACCTTGTGGCATTACATTTTAAATATGATTTCTGGCATATGACTGCCACGGCTGGCTCGGATGTAATCCAATCTGGACGTCCAATTTTCGATGACTTTTTCAAACATTTGTGGCCGTATATCGGCAAAAACACGGCGAATGTTGTCTTCCAAATGGCCAAGCGTTTGTGGCTTATCCGCATAGACCAATGACTTTACACAGCCCCACAGAAAACATTCTAGCGGTGTTAAATCAGAAGATCTTGGAGGCCAATTCACAGGTCTGAAACGTGAAATTGGGCGGTCACCAAACGTGTCTTTCAATAAATCGATTGTGGCACGGGCTGTGTGACGTGTTGCGCCGTCTTGTTGGAACCACAGCTGCTGGACATCATGATTGTTCAATTCAGGAATGAAAAAATTAGTAATCATGGCTCTATACCGATCACCATTGACTGTAACGTTGTGGCCTTCTTCGTTTTTGAAGAATTACGGACCAATGATTCCACCAGCCCATAAAGCGCACCAAACAGTCAGTTTTTCTGGATGTAACGGTGTTTCGACATACACTTGTGGATTAGCTTCACTCCAAATGTGGCAGTTTTGTTTGTTGACGTAGCCATTCAACCAGAAGTGCACTTCATCGCTAAACAAAATGCGTTTATGAAAATTGGGAACAACGGCAATCTCGTTTTGGGCCCATTCGACGAATCTACGCCTTGCTTGATGATCGTTTTGATGAATTGCCTAATCAAACTGAGAATAAATCACTTGACAGCTGTTAAATCGGTCGCCATCTAGGAAAGTAATACCAACTTAAACTTCTATACCTGGAAAAAGAACACTCTTTATTTGCTTTTGATTTTATTTGTTTTAAATTTCTTAAACATCGAAGTTTTACAAATCTTTTTACACATTTATTTAATTTTGCACACAGAATTGTTGAGAATTTAGGATGCAGCATAGAATCAATGGCAACATAGGTTAAAAAAAATCCGGTAATAAAAAATATGAAGAAAAACCTACCCACATTTTTAATAACACCTAACAAGATATATTGTTTTTGAACAACTAACTATATTATTATTTTCTTTAACAGAAAGATTTCTAAGACAGGACACGCCATGTGTAGATCAATAAGCAAAAAATAACGTTTGTTTAATACGAAATTACCCATGAATGTATGAAATATTCTCATTCATTAAAGAAAATGTTTCAATAACCGAACGAAAATTAAAAAATTAGGTATTAAATCGCATTAAAAATTAATTAAATTTCTTTAAAATGGTCTTATTATTTACTTTACCGAATATTGAGGGGATGTATACAGGGGATGTAAATTCTTTTAAACCATAAGCTTATTTTTTTATTTTTTACTTTTTGTTTTGCAACACCCCGTCGAACCCAAAAAAGTCTGATTGCTTAGCTCTGGGAGATATGTGCCCGCGAGATCGGGAGTCTAGCCCGATTTGATGATAGGAATAGCCGACCTGTCACACAATACTAAGAAATAGTCTCAAACCTAAGTAATTAATTAACTATTTATCGATTACTATGCTTATTCAAGATACGAAGGAAAGAGATCAATTATCTAACTTAATAATCAAAATACACTCCTCTGTAAGCACCAAGTCATATGTCGACTCTTACAATATGAGATTACTCAGATGAGATTCCAATAAACTGATGAAACTGTACTCTGGAGTAGAGAAATCGAATTCAACACACAATGAAATTTCGAAGGAAAATGTATCATAATAATTACTATAATAGTAGTTAAGAGCATGAAACTAGACAATAAATTTCTAACTAGGTGATTAAATCAATAATGACTCAGACTAGTAGCGATTTTTTTTGTCTGACCAAAACTCACTATTTTTAAAAAGGAATTTTCATATTTAGTTCCTACTGTAAGGTGACAGTTAAATTTTCAATAAAAATTCAAGCGAAATTACCACAAGTTAAGTTTTAACAGATATCTCGTATGATAGTTCGTGACACGTTCATATGATTTATAGCAGCAACATAATTTGTCATTTTTATCTAATACATTCTAATGGAGATAATTATTTAACAATTTTTTACTGGAAAAATACTTCAAAAATACAATTGTAAAATGGCATATTTTTATATGGATAAACTCGGTACATCTGCTGGTTTGCATTTAACCTATTCAGATATGTCAAATTCGTTTTAAAAAATACAGGTTTATATATATATGTATATATATATATATGTATATATAGGAGTGGTAATAAACACATAAAGAAATTGGATCTTGATCCTACTATTTTCATGGCTTCTATGACAGTCTCCACTATTAATGTACAGTGGTATTCTTTTATGCCTAAATGCTTATATTCATAAGATGCTTTTAGCACGATTTAAGGAAAATGCAAAATATGTAAAATACTTCTTGAAAGAATTTCTCTGTTTCAATCTAAGATAAGATTGAATCACCAAAGAACTTTAAGCTCATCAGACACATTCAAATATCCTTTGTTTTTAATATTGTATTGAAGTTAATGTTATGGAATACTTGTAAATATATAGTTATTTTTTAACGAATCCTGCTTCCGAAATAACAGTTTTTACTATGTCACAGAACCAAAGACACGATCTTCATCGATATTTGATAACTTAGTTGCGTTAGAACAAGATATAAACATATATGCTAAGCAGGCAACATTAAAAAAACTACTATTAAATAAAGTGAGAACCAGGATTTCTTTTTAATTAGATTTTCGAGGTTCTAATTACAAACAATGTACACAAGTATAGCACATTTATACTTTTTAATATGGAAATGAAACATAGCTATACAAGCTTTCATCTTTGACATATTAAACACGTTTATCTAATTTAAAAATAATATTAAGGGATATTAACGTAGTTCAATATTGTATATAAAATGTATTTATGTGAGATTAGTGAAATTTATACAATAACATGTGCATCCCATTTTCGAACAATTTAAATTGTTTTCAATCAGAATTGAGGGTGTCATTTCAGTTTGAAAGATGGAAAATATAAAGTGCGTATATTCTCTAAAATTACATGGTCTAAAATTAAGCCTAGTGTGGCCAAATACTGAGAATGCTAAATATTCATGACAGTTTATATAGATTCAATATATTTTTACATTATCATATTACATTGATGTAACAAGCATAACCTTATGTTTTTCGGTTAATTTATCTTTTTTTATCTTAATATCAAACTTACTGTTACCATTTATTTCAAGAGAGTTTATTGAATCCATAATGAATTACTTTAACTTTGGTTTTAGGTTTTTGTGAAACTTATTCTTTAACTCCTAGGTCAACGTTGTTCACACAGTGGGGCACGCCCCATAGGGGGGCTTGATAACTTTACCAGGGGGGCGAGAGCATATTGAAAAGTAGGAAGCAAAAGATTATTAAAAAAATATGTATTAGTTTGCTAAAAGTAAAAAAAAAATACATTGTGACACAATAAAAAATAAAACACCCATTTATACTGATATAATACACTTATCTATATAAATAAAGGAGAAAAGCTACTCACTCACTCACTGACTCACGGACTGACTAATCACGATATCTCCGGAACTATTAAACTTACAAACTTGAAATTTAGTACGTAGGTTCCCTTCAGGGTGTAGACGTCAGCTAAGAGCGGATTTTGCAAAGTTCGAAACCCAAGAGGCGTTACGAGGATTTAAAGGGCGTTATAGATAATTATTTCCTTTACTAAACTATTAGATGTAAAGTCGTGAAACTTGGTACACAGATTTCATTCATAAAGTAGAGATTCCCTACATAATGATTTTTACAAAAATCGACCTCCAAGGGGCATTGAGGACGCTTAAGGGGCGTTATACATAATTATTTCCATTTTTAAACTATTAGACGTACAGTCTTGAAATTTAATAAGCGGATTCCTTTCATAAAGTACAGATCCCCTACAGCATGGGTTTTGTGAAAATCGACTCCCAAGTGGCGTTGTAGAGAATTAAGTGGCGTTATAGGCAATTAACTCCTTTTTTAAAATATTAGACGTAAAATCTCGAAATTTCGTAAGCTGATTCCATTCATTGAGTAGAAATCCGCTATAAGATGGGTTTTGTGAAAATCGTTTCCTAAGTGGCGTTGCGAGGGCTTAAGGGGCGTTATACATAATTATTTCCTTTTTTAAACTATTAGACGTAAAATCTCGAAATTTAGTAAGCTGATTCCATTCATTAAGTAGAGATCCGCTATAAGATGGGTTTTGTGAAAATCGTTTCGTGGCGTTGCGATTCATAATTATTTCCTTTTTTAAACTATTAGACGTAAAATCTCGACATTTAGTATGATTCCATTCATTAAGTAGAGATCCGCTATAAGATGGGTTTTGAGAAAATCGTTTCGACCCCTTTTTTAAACTATTAGACGTAAAATCTCGGCTGTTCCATTCATTAAGTAGAGATCCGCTATAAGATGGGTTTGTGAAAATCGACCCCAAGTGGCGTTGTATAGGCAATTAACTCCATTTTTTAAACTATTAGACGTAAAATCTTGAAATTGAGTTAGCAGATTCCATTCACTGAGTAGTGATCTGTCATTAAATGGGTTTTGTGTAAATCGTTTCCTAAGTGGCGTTGCGGGGACTTAACCCTCCAAACGGACAGCACGGATTTTTCTGCCCTACTAGAGAGGCTTCGAAAACGGACCACATGGAATTTTTCGTAAGGCCGGGGACTCACCAAAAATGAACCAAACGGATTTTTTCCTCCTCAAGTAATGTGTTCAAAAACGGTAAAGCCGTGTTTTTCCGAATTCTCCCCCCCCCCCTTTAAAGGTTTAGTATCTTGAAAGATATTTAGAGACGGTCGGGGAGACACAATGGGCATTGAGGGGAAGTTTTATTGCTCACGGGGAGACCGGTTCTTCTCCTGCAGCAATCGTAAAAACTGGATAGAATTTCTTTAAACCCTAAAGTGTACGGAAATAATTGCAAGTCAACGAGTTGAGAATTCTCATTTTTTTTTTACCTTAAAATTCTCAAATGGAATTAAGTGTTTATAATGTATGTCTAAGTTTTTAAAAATATCTGTAGTATTTAAATTCAAATTATATATTAAAACATTGAGGATAATTTACTGTTTCATTTTTCTTATTTTAATCAATACTTTCAGGGATATTTTTTTAAAAATGATTATTTTGTTATGTGTCAAAAAAAATTAAAAAAAAGGTTCAAAATTTAAAATCTTTCAAAATTTCGGACACTTCTAAACATGAATAATTTTTAAGCTTCTGTATTACATTATTTGCAAAAAAATTTTATGCATTGTTAAAAAAACCCTATTTAAGGGGCGTTATAGATATTTTTTTCTATTTTTAAACTATTAGACGTACAGTCTTAAAATTTGGTGAGCTAATTCCTTTCATGGTTTAGAGGTCCGCTACAAAACAGTTTGGGGGGAAATGATCCCCAAGGGTCACTGAGGGTGATTAAGGGGCGTAATAGATAAATATTTCCGCGTTTCAACTAATAGAACCACCTGCTTGAAAATTAGAAGGTATGTTCCGTTCATGGATAAAGTTCTTTTTACAAAGATTTTTTGAAAACGGACCCCAAAGGAGTGAGTTTGCGAGGGATTAAGGCATGTTATAGAAAAATTCCTGTTTTTGAATTCAACTCACTTACTTGAAATTTTTGAACACTTTTCTTTAACTGAATAGAGTTCCACTAAGAATGGATTTTACGGAAATTAACTCCAGGGGGAAGCGGGGAAAGTTATTGGGGCGTATTGATAGACAAAATTCCCGTTTTTGAACTAAGACTATAATAATAAAATTTGGTTTGCATGCTTCTTTTGTTGAATTGGAATCTGCTAAGAATGCTGTCAACGAGGTATTGATGATAAAAATTCCGTTTTTGCTCTGTTAGATTTAGACTTGAAATTTAGCACGCATGTTTATTTTATGGAGTAGAGATCCACTGAAAGTTGCTTTGGTGGAAATCCATTTGATTATTAGGTTAAGTGAGCGAAAAAAATCTCTCTACTTCTATTTTAGATATAAATAGAAATTAGATATTATAATTTATGTTCTTTTTATATCAAGGGGTGAGAGTGTAACAGCTATAAATATATTTTTGAATACAATCGAGTTCTTAATGATAGATATCAATAATTAATATATATGTAAACAGTATACATATATGCAACATCGTGAAATACCCAGGGAAGCGGGTGGGTAACGGCTAGTAAGTGTATAATATGCACAATGTATTTTATAATTAATTTAACAATACTAAATTAGGAACCAGTGGCCCCACGTGTCAGGCAAATATAAAAAAATTATACACGAAATAAAACATTTATCTTGATAATTTCTTTATAATTAATCTCTTCCTTGACTAAAAGTTACGCGATTCACTCCCGTTTACCACGTAGGCTCGCGTACACGATGTATTGGGGGGATAAATAAAAGCAAACCGACTCTAAAATAAGTAAATCCTTCACAAACACTGACTGTTAAGATCCTTTTATTGCATTTCAAATCCTTAGGAATAATTTTATGGATCGCAGTACACAGAAAATATTGTACTTCGGAAAGATGTATATTTATGTCAGGGACAATTAATGCCTTGGCTGAGCGAAACATTTATATCCCCCGGGGTCACTTTAAAAGTTAAAGTCGTATTGTAGTTTTAGCGTCAAAGCACAGTATTATTGAATTCAATATATTGTTATTGTATAAAGGATGGGAAGCTGACAACGATGAAAATCATGATTGAATATTTTGAAAGCTTGAGAAGCGCTGTCTTACCCCGTTACGAGCGCGCGTTCTTCTCAATCTATATTTCAACGTTATGGACGTTCAATGTTTCAACGTTATTTGTATTTCGCACTGTTTCATATGTTACAAACGTGGGCACAGCTGTGTTTCTACGGGGGAGGGGGAGCGTGCCTTATAGGAAGGAGAAAAAAAATCCAAAGCTAGTGATGATCTGAACAGTGAAAATTCAATGGCGTAAGGTTTATATAACATATGAGCTAAATAGGGTCATTAAAATAAATAATGACAGAGCATACATAAAAACAATGAAATACTTGTACTTTGCAATGATATTTATAACTCTTGACTTAAAAGATTGTGCTATTATAATAGTGAACAACGTTTTTGATAAAATATTAAAAGAAGAATAGAAACTGGTTTAGATAAGTGTCATTTACAATAATTGACACACATATACAACAATTTACATTACTTTCAAAGGCTAGTAGCATTTTATCTTTGTTCGTTTTATACTTAGAGAATGTATTGCGTAAATGAGATTAAAACTAATTGCTATCAACTTGGAAATCTACTTGATACCCCTTAGAGAATCGTGGAATTTCTTTATTTTAATTCTAATTTAACGATGTCTGGGAAAATAAATTTGGTTTTAATTCTGAAAACATAAAAGACGTTGAATTTGAAATAAATGTTTAAGAAATGTATGGATTAGATTTATTACTATTTTAACAACCAGCATATATTTTATACATTTGAAAAATACTTTTAAAGTAAGTAAATAATTAATCAAAATATAAGACTAAAAATGAAACGAAATTATTTCCTATAAGTTTGAAAAGGAATTCAGGAGATCAAATGAAATATTTGTAAAGTATCAGGTGATGCTAATAAGGCTTACTTTCATACATTCAACTATGTAGAACTACATTTAGTAAAACTTTTAAGCTTTTAATCTAATTTAATTTTTAAAAGGACCATTTCGCGTGTGATTTTTCAAATTCAAGAAAGAAAATTCAAATATAATCCAGTATGTTATACTTTAAAATTCTGTATAACTCTCTATCTGTAAATTTGAACCTTATGTTGTTAGTATGATATGTGAATGAAGTTAGAATATTTATGCCTCGTGTCACTTAAAAGTTGATGGTTATTTTCTTCTGCTAATTTATCATAAATGTAATTATATATGAAAACTACAGTTGTTTCATTTTACAATCGTGGCAATAACTTTTTCTTAAGAAATTGAACACGTCATATGGGTCAAATCTGTATATTTAATGAAATAGTGGTAGTTTGAAGAATTTATTAAGAAAAATAATCGCATGTGTGAAAATCAAGCATTTTTAACCAGGGGAAAAATTCACACCTAAAACATTTGAATGCGGGAGTTTCATTTAAAATATTATGAAGAATATGTGAAAGAAATACGCCAATTGTCATTACATTCTTATTCAGTATAGAAAAAGTTGTGTCTTATTTTAAAATAAATTCAGAATGATACGTATTGAAGGTGAGAAATCATCTTTAACCTATTTGATTTTTAGAATCATTACGATATGTATATAACAACATAGATCCTTAATTATTTCGGCAGGATATATAAAATGTGTCATGGTGTTATTAAAATCTCTCTCTCCCAACTAAAGGTAACGTGACGTACAAAAAAGGCAGAGTTGACATTGATTATTACTTTTCATTTCCTTAAGACATCAATTTCAATATCCAATAAATCGACTACTATGTGCGTGCGCATCACGTTTTCTTCTGGTTAATAATTTTTTTATGCTTCAGAGGGTTTATGTTGAATAATTTTATGACTTTCGATGCTTCCCAATATTTTCTGAGCTATGCTTATTTCTTGTGCTCCTTGCCTTCCTCTGTGTAACCCCACTCATCTTAATAAAGTTCAATATTTAAAAATGAAGCATTTTTAAGATTTAACACGACCAACTTCTTAGACTTATGTACTATTTTTATTAGATGTGCTATTAATTTTTTGTAATTATAATTTGGAGATAAAATTAAGGCAATGACTAAGAAAGTTATTATTAGCGTCGTACTCTAAACCATCACAAGGCTATTTGCGATTATCTTCCTAACCTTCCATCAAGGTCAAGTGGCGATGATGACACCTGAGATTCATTCCACTCATCTAACTTCCAAGCCATGCTAACATGAATAATTTTGGCCACAGTATATGTAAAAGGCATCATTCCCTCTACTTGAAGAGTCTTCAATGGCATGAGAATCCGAATTCATAATTCGACAACAACTTGCTGGTCCCCGCCTGACTTGTACCTGGTGTCAATCCTCCCTCCCCTTTTCCTTCTGCTCTATTCGGAGGATCACTCAACTTTTCCCTCCTTTCATGATTCGCATTCATTTTCCGACTGTTACTTTCTTTGTTGTGGGATGCAAAAAAATAGAGAAAGGATTGGGGTGGATGTGATATGTGGTGATACCTCACTTTTCGTACCTGGCACACCTAACTACCAAATTTTGATGGGGTGGGCCTATCTGGTTTGCCTAGGATTTGTCACTGCCCATCTCTTCCTTCTGCCAGGATCTATGTACTTTGTTGCTTCGTGGTCACTCCCTTTGTTTGCTCTTTTCCAAAAATATGAGAAACAGAATATAGATCTTCATCTTCATCTCTTTCATCTTGCATTTCCTCCTCCCCCTCATTTTTGTATCTTCTTGTATGAGTTATATCCATTTGCCCTTTATTTTTTTCCAACAGCTTTCATGTCTCATTAGTTAGTCAGAATCTGAATGTTGGTAAGAATGTATTTTTTTAAAGTATTTTCATTGTTACTTTTACTGTTAACATTTTTCCGGTACCCGGTGAGGGGCCACCTTTGTAAAGAACTTTCCCATACTGTATTTAATATACTTCCTCATATTCTAAAGAAATTTAGGGGTATCTTTCATATTCGGGACCATTTTGTATATGTATTTCATTTTTTTTTCTATGAATTTATGTTCTCGGAGGTGCGGGTTGCGGTTCGAAACCCTTTGGGTATGAGTTCGGTTCTCCCGTGTTAATTACATTAATCCAAGAGTTCATGCCCATGACTACAGAATTAGAAAAATAATTCAAAACAAGAGCAGTATATTCTAATAGATATTTAAAAATAAAATAAATTTCACAACCGTAACTTACTTAAACTATATATTTTAACTTTAACGACTAAGCCATAAGAACAGTTTTAAACATGTCTAATCCGTATGGACAGTTTATAAATAACTCCGAAAATAAAACACACGACTTTCATTAAAACTCTTCGACGGAGAATAATAATGCAATGTAACAAAGAATACACGTTATCACAGGAACACTCAAAACAGGAAACAGGTCTTCTTACCGCTAAGAACATCTTGGCTGTTCCATACCTTAGGTTGAGAGCTTAAATATAATCTTTCACCTTGAAGAAGACATAAGCCAGTAATCCTTCTCCTCGAAGCACCATTAATCAGAACTGTATGGATAGTTGAAAGAGAAAAATAATTTATCCATAAGAGAAATTGTGTGTGCAAGAAGAAAGAGCAAAAAGGAAAATTTTGCATCATGCTAAATACATGAGATTATTATTGCATATGTTTTGTGGGAATTAACCTAAAGTAAGCCATAAGCTCAATCTGGCATAGAAGTGTTTTAACCAAAACGTAGCGGGGAATTATTATCAGAAGCGCAAATTAAGATTTATCAAATTGAAAAGCAAGCAAATAACAATAAATGTTTTCAGAAATTCTACTAGAAGGAATGAGAAGCTAAGTTATGTCTCTGTTTTAAATAATTGAATTACTAGGATTGTAATAAAATAATTTAAAACCATTAATTAAATAATGGTTTTCTTAATATCATACTTAGAAAAAATAACAAAAGGGCTTTTTTTGTGGAGGATCATCTATTTCTGACCCATTATCAAGAAACGAGAATGACACCACTTTATCTGAATTTCCCCAAAACGTAAGTCTGGTTTTGTCAGTTATCTTAGATTTTGCGTGTTTCAGCTTCGATATTCTGCGTTTTTCTTTGGTGACATGAAAATTCTAAAACAATAGATGGCCTACAAATTTACTGAGTGTGCTTTACTACCCCATTTGGCTATCGTGCCCAATGGAACTTGAAGATTTGAAACCGTTTTCCGTGTAGAAGCCTTGGCAAAATTAATATTAAATTTTGTTTCATTTAGCAAAGGGGTATGCTTACTGCAGTATACAGGGAAAATCACTTAACACGAAACAGAAGGGACTGAAATATTTTTTCGTGTTAATGGTATATTGCAAAAGAAAAGCATATAGTCCCTAAAATAAGGTTATTAGAGTTTATCTTCTTTACATAGATAAGTATATATGCCAATATTTAATAAAATTTAGTGACACAAAAATATTCTCAAGAACTTAAATGCATTTAAATCAAAGTTTTCAAATTTTTTGAAAATCAAAACATTTATTGATTTTTTGGAAAATAATCAGATTTTTTTTCTTTGTAATTTTTTTAGTATCACATTGTCAACAAATTGTTTGGTATAGTCCATTTTGTTATTCGTTTCACCATTCGAATGCGCATCTAAATAAATGCGCATACTTTCCATGATGTTTCTCATTTCGGATGATGGGACAATATTGAGTTGCATAATTCATTTCCTTTTCATCGTTGAAATCTGTATTAATGATATGTTTTGAGCGTGGAAAGAACTCCAAATATATTTTGCTTGCCATAATTAGGGCAAAGAATTATTCCTACAATACAAGACAGACTAATACGGCTAGAGTTTTCCATATTTTGTTCATTCCCAGAAGTCAAATCTGTTCGTGTTAAGCGATTTCAATTCGTGTTAAGAGAAAAATTGCATGAAAATAGATAGTAGTTTGTCGGGACCTCAGTATTATGTCATGTTAACCGATATTTCGTCTTCAGCGTATTTTACAGTATTTAAAACTATCATAACTAAAAGGATATTATTTTCATAAAATTGTGTATCTCTACAGAATATGAATATTAATGAATAAATTGCTAATACATAATTTTCTGCATACGATTCATCGTATTTGAAATCTAAACAAAAATTTACAGTGATGGGATTGAAAAATAATTTAATTTTTGTAATGTAATTGTTTTTATTTATACGTGTAATTTTTGTCTAATTTTTTTTATAAAAGTTACCTATTAGTTTGCTTAAATTCATTTATTCAAATTTCAATTTATTCAAATATGTCTAAATATCGAATCATTATTATTGATATGTAGCAAATAGTTACTCCTTTCAAATAGTTACAAATGGATAAACATGCAAAACAAATCTGTAACTGCTGATTATATGCGTTATTCATAGCTACACTTTATCGTACATATAACTTAGTCTCGGTAAAATTCAAACTTCTTTTTTAAAACATTAGAAAGCAGGCATATACCGTATTTACACGAATCTAAGCCGCACTTTTTTCCCAATGTTAATGCTACTGAAAATCGAGTTTAGCTTAGAATCAAAGGAGAAAAAAAAATTCGTTGGATGGGACAGATATAGCAATAACAGGATCATGTACTTAATTATAAGTTTATAATATTGTTAAATTAACTAATTATGAACTTCTCATTAGTTTTTATTTTAAACTAATTTTAATTTCGTAAAATTGAATATCGTTAAACCATTTTACACTGTTTATCCTTTTTGACAAAAACATGTTGAGAATTGGGGGGGACTTAGAATTGATGATTGCTTAGATTCATATAAATATGGTATATATTTAAATGTATCTGTGTCTCATGACACTTTAACTTTAAATACTTTAAGTAATTTCAGTAATTTAAAAACTATATAAAAAAGTTTTGTAACTGATACAAATTATAGGAATATTGAGTGAATATTAACGTCAAACTTTTCAGCTATTCAAGGGCTTTTGATGACGAACTTCAAAATTTTGAATCATGGTCGTGACGAGGACGACACCTGATCTGACACCCCATCTTCTAGCTTCCACACTACACCACTGTGAGGACGCTTGAACTTGACGTATTTAAAGTACATCGGCCCCTTCTGCAAAGTGATTCCTCAGTGGTACTAAACTCGAATTCATGGCACAATTGCCACGAGTTCATTGCTTTTACCACAAAGCCATTCTAGGAATATTACTTTAATCTTAAGAAATCATGACACAATTCATAATTGTAAGTGGTTTAAGTGACATGTGAAGAATATTAATAAAAATGCTTTAAATAAAATTCTTCGTTTATAATATGTGGTGCAAAGATTGCTTTATTAAAATAAACATTTTAGTAAATGATTAACTAAACTAAACTCAGTGGCACAACAGTCCTTGAGAGCCAAAGCCTACTGATCTCAACTTTGTTTTCGTGACCTTGGGCCCTGAAGTGCATGAACAGATGTTCCTGTCAGATGGTTTGTGTGATGCAAAACCCCCAGTATTTAGTTTCCAAGCAAACTTGATTCTCATTTATTGATGCACTGCAACAATGGAAGGCTAAGTTGACCTTACCCAACCCGGGATTTGAACCCGGACCTACTGCGCAGAAGCGGGGTACGCTATCAATCAGCCTCTAGGCTAAGAAAAGACTTAACACCCTAAAAAATTTCGTTCACTCTTGTTAACATTAATTTATTACACCTTTGTCAAGCAACCGAGTTTATTTATTTATTTAACTGAAAATATTGCTATAAATATGATTTTACTATATTTATTATAACTATTAATAAAAAATACTGTTTAAATAGTAAGCATACAATTTGTAAGTGCAGATAAGCATTGTGTTAAAATTTCAATTCACATGTAGTTGTTTATAAATGTTTGTATACTGTTTTTCGGTAATGGTGTTTAGTGTTACTACGATCTCATTGGAATTCATGAAAAAAAACGTGGGAAGCATGCATTTAAATCGTTATCACAAATTGAAAGTTTAGTCTGCTTAATAGAGTGTGAAAAATCATTTATATTGCATAATGCTGTGTGTATGATTGTTGTTATAAAGGGTGCTTTTTAGAGGTATAGAACTTTAAATTGCAATAAAACAACGATGTATTATTCGATTGACATGATTTTTTTTTATTCAAAATAATACTCTTGTGGCTTACATTTTAAATATTATTTCTGGCATATGGCTGCCACGGCTGGCTCGGATGTAGTCCAATCTGGACGTCCAATTTTCGATGACTTTTTCCAACATTTGTGGCCGTATATCGGCAATAACACGCCGAATGTTGTCTTCCAAATGGTCAAGCGTTTGTGGCGTATCCGCATAGACCAATGACTTTACATAACCCCACAGAAAACAGTCTAGCGGTGTTAAATCACAAGATCTTGGAGGCCAATTCACAGGTCCAAAACATGAGATTAGGCGGTCACCAAACATGTCTTTCAATAAATTGATTGTGGCAAGAGCTGTACGACATGTTGCGCCGTCTTGTTGGAACCACAGCTCCTGGACATCATGATTGTTCAATTCAGGAAAGAAGAAGTTAGTAATCATGGCTCTATACCGATCACCATTGACTGTAACTTTGTGGCCTTCATCGTTTTTGAAGAAGTACGGACCAATGATTCCACCAGCCCATAAAGCGCACCAAACAGTCAGTTTTTCTGGATGTTTTGTTTGTTGACGTAGCCATTCAACTAGAAGTGCGCTTCATCGCTAAACAAAATTCGCTTATGAAAATCGGGAACAACAGCAATCTCGTTTTCGGCCCATTTGACGTATCTACGCCTTGCTTGATGATCGTTTTGATGAATTGCCAAACCAAACTGAGAATAAATCACTTGACAGCTGTTATATCGGTCGCCATCTTGGAAAGTAATGCCAACTTAAACTTCTATACCTGAAAAAAAACATTGTTTATATGTAAAGAAAAGAATTATTTTAAACTGAGAGTAAAATTTGCCAAGATATTATCAAAATGCACCCTTTTGATAAAATAACCATTCTATTAATTTTCCAAAAAGTAGAATTTCTTTTAAGTTTTTTTAAAAAAATAATATAATTTTCACGAATCATTTTTTCTAGATGAAGAAATAAGTAACAAAGATACAATATGTATTTTATAAAATTTACGTATTATTTTATATAGATTTTTAAAATTAATTCATCGATATAAATTTTTGTTTAAATATTTCAATACTTATTTGCAAAGTACATAAGAACTATATTATCTTTTTTTCTGAATATCAGACGCTTTTGGCTTCTTGTGAACCTATATATATATATATATTACTAAAAATCTGCCAAAAGATATAATTCATCCGTTCGAAAAGGGGAAAAAGTAGTTATTTGTAGAAAATACGCCCAAAAGTCTAGAAATAGAAAATCAATTTTTCTTTGGGAGTCTGGGTCTTGGGAAACCGGTGGTGGTTTTCAAGAAGAGGCCCTAGAACAGGACATTAGTGCTGATGCAGCAGATAACAAGCCTCGGAGGAGAAGAAAAGAAACTGTCGAAACTTCTGAAAGAAGGAAAGTAAACAAGGTTTATCACACACGAAAAAGAGGAAAAAAATTCATTTTGGAAAAGTTTCTTCAAAAGGAGGGAAGAACTTTTGAGCTTGTTTTGATATTGGATTATGATGAAGTATTTACAGGTAAATGTGTTGCTTTTGGAAGTTCTAACAAGACAATCCTTCTTGTGATAAGGTCTTTCCCAGACCTTGGGTTTTCTAGCGATTGTGTTCGGGAGGGGTTTCTGTAGGCAATTACTGTCTCGTTATACACACTTGCTTCAATAAAAAAAAATGAATTTTTCTTTTAATTCTATGAAGTATGGTTTTTGGATTTTAAAAGAATCATTTCATAATCTTCAAAATGCAATCAGAAAAATTCCGGTGGTGATACGTAAATTTTGTTTCACCTATTGAAACATTTTCTTTGTTAACACTAGAAAGATTGAAACTTATAGTACATACCTATATTGCCCCAAAACAGGCAAAATGACTGCATTGTGAAAAAAAATGATTAATGCGTAAAGAAAAAAATTTGTTTAAAATTATCTTTTAATATATTTTATATTATTAACAGTCCTATAACAACTTATATTAAATATTAACAATTAAAAAAATTGCTTCACTTAAAAAAAAAATATTCAAAAATTTCTGAGAAATTGTGCATTATATATGTAATTTGTTTTCTAATTCAAATTAAAAACAGTTAAAATGAATTCCTTGGACAATCTAATATTAAGTATAGTAATTAAAAAGTAAGGAATATTATATATTTATGATTCTGTTTCAAACTATGTAAAATATGCATTGTACCTTAAAATATTTAAATTCGATCCTTTGTGCAAAAGTAATCATTTTCACTTTGCTTTAAATTAAGTATGAATGATATTTATTTTTTAAAAAGTTAATTATTGTAAGTTTATATATGTATGCATTCATAAAGTTTATTTAACTTCATATATTAAAATATTTGTACACACAAATGTTTTCATTTTTCCCCTGTTCCATGTTTTGTGTTATATGACATTGCACTAACATAATATATTTTTTTCAGATTTAATCTGTATAAATAACGGAAAAACAGGATAAGTAATTAAGGAAATACTTTTCCTGTTAAAAACCTTTTCTGTTAAATTTAAAAATGAATATAAACGTTTTCATCTCTAAATTATTTCAATAGAGACTAGTATAAACAATATTTTATTTTTCCAAAGAAAAAGTTATTTATCATTGAACGAATTTAAAAGATGAGTATGTAAAGTGATAAAATTATATAAAATAAATTCACTTGTAATATATTTTTCCAACTGTGTTGAGAAGAAGTAACATAAATGAAGCTTTCAAAAATTCTCATCTACGAGTAAAATATTATTCATCGTATTTCAAAGTATTATTTTGAATTGCGATTCCCAAAAGAATGCATGAGAATTGTTTGCTTCATAAATATATACTATAATCGAAAATTATATTTAGGCTAACCACTAATCTTCGGAAGTTATGAACAATTTCCATAATTGTTACGTTGCTCATAAATCAAATTCTACGTTGTTGAAACTGTATTGTGGCAATAAAATAATGATAATAATGGAAATTTGAATTAAATTTATTAATTTGAGATATGAATGTGCAAATTATTTCCTAAAACATTTACAATAAGGCAGTTAAATATAAAACATTACTAGATATGTTTTTTGAGACTCCAGGTAAAGACTTCTTGTGTGCCGACCAAAGTATAACAAAAGGCTTATAAACGCAAGTTAATACTTAATCAATAGTGGTAGGAATTTTCAAGAAGGATACAGGTACAAAACAATGGGAATTAAAAGGGAAAAGAAACAAGAATGAATGCAAATACAGGAAATACAGAGCTAAATACAAAATTGCTCACATGCAAATGGACATATTCAGTATTTAATATTATACAATGGGGAAGATTAGGAAACACCGATCATAATAAGATTTTAAAAATACTATTACATAAACCAGGCATACAATATACTGTAACGTTGTGAGTAACTAACAAACAATAACTTATCACAGCCTAACTTGGAAATATAAGGTTTGTTTATTTGCTCAACAAATGCCCTTTTTTCCGAAGGGGGCACTTGCTTATCTCTTTAAACACTCATTCCAATTTATCCAATGCCAACGGCGTTCATAGTCTCTCTTTTTTTCCACTCCAATCTCGGTCCTCCAAGCCTTTTCTTTAGGGCTCTCCTGAAGTTATCTCCCTCCAGGGCTCTCCTTTCGTCTCCTAAAAAACCCTTTTTAAACACCAGGGGCGGGTCCACTACACGCCCCTCGTCCCTTCTCATTGGCGGGCCACAAAAGTCTGCCCTCGGCCTCCTTAGTCCTATTCGTGCGTAACACACAAATACATTCCCGGGCCGTCTGGATGAAGGGCGCCAAGAACATTGTTTAATATCTGGACACACTTGTCTATCACACCATCTGTGTTCTATAATCTCATTTCCTCGACACCGGCCGAGGCGACAGGATTCTTTTTAGACAGGCTTCACGTATTATCAATGGGGTGCCGTCTCTCCTTTGACCATTATGGCTGCCAGTCTGGGTGTCGGCGCTTCCCTGAGGTCAAACAATAAGCAATGGTTCTATAGCCACGTGCACTTGTCACTTAACATCTGGTTGAAAAAAAATTAGCGTGAATCGAATGTTGGGGTTCCCTCCAATCGAAGACGTTATAATACGTATACATACACACACATATACATAAATACGTATACCACACATGTATATTTACAGATAGGCACATATACACACACGTACAAACAAATACATACTTACACAGACAATAAATATTAGCGAACACAAAATTTACAATCTAAATAATATGGTGAATTAAACGTAAATAATGTATGAATAAAACAAAAAGATGATTCACTGAACAAAGACAGAGAGAGGACATTTTATTACATTAAAAAGAAAATAACTTAAATAATGAAGTATGAATAAATACGGACGTGTATTTTTGTCTTCAGAATGGAAATTGAACTCATTTTGAAAACACTTTTTAGTATAGAATGAAATATTTGCTCCGGGTTGAATACAATTTGTAAAACAATGAAAATAATTTTTATATAGTAAATCAAAAATTATTTCCAAATACATATTTTTATTCTTATATAAGTATACAGTGGTGTTCATCACGTATCAAATTTTTAACTTACTTCATAAAATTTGAATTCCAAAATCGAATGCACTTTGTGATTTTTTTATTAATCAAGTCCAATTTAATTAGGCTCAAAATAATAAATTTTATCTATGGTGAAATAATCTTTCTGTCACCAGTTTTCCTTCAAAAAGTTTTTTAAGTAACATCTAAAAGTACTTTATTAAGTTTTTCTTTCTTTTTAATTAGACATTTAAAGATTGCCATCTTATAGACCCTAATTCACAAAATTTAAATGTTTAATAATTTTCATCTGTCGAAATGTCCTTTCTACGTAGTTCTACGCAATACACATAATTTACAAAAAAAAACTAAAATTGAAATTTCAAATTCTGCTTAAAAGAAAATGCATAAATATACTATACTTCATAATGTTTAGTTAAATTGCTATAACATCTTGAATATAATCGAATTAATTAACTAAAATTTCCTGAATTTGGTAGAAACTTTTGCGTAAATATCGTATCAAGTTTCCTTAAACTTATATTTTACGTTAAGTTGAAGCTTGAAAATTACTTCCCAAACTTCTAATTAAAATTCAAAAGATTTAGAAGTTGTTAAATGTATTTAATGCAAATTACGCTATGAAATTTACATTTAGCAAATGCATTATACCATTTTATAGTTATAAATTCTAAGCTTCAATATTTCAGTCACTGAGTAGAAATGTACATCACATAATAAAAAATAATGAAGAACAGTATTAAATTAGGTAATAACCGTCTTTAGAACCGCTATAAAATCTGTTTGATAAAACTTTAAGCAAAACTTTATGTAGAAATTATTTTGTGCTTCCTTAAACTATGAGGGGTATTAATAATAACATTATAGAATCATGTTTAAAAAAATTAATCCAAAACTTTTCAATAAAATTAATTTAAATAATACTGTATAAAGTACTTTTTGGTAAGAATAGGTATGTTTAACTTTCAATGAGAATCCTAGCTATTCAAGTATAATGTACATAAATGATATTCGTGTGAACAGAAACTATAAATAATTTTTCTTAACTTTAAAATACCTCCAAATATAGTCAATCTGATTAGATGATATTTTTGTATGCAGAATTTTTTTTTAAATATTATATTTATTTCCATTTGTTACTTGTAATTCATTGGGCTAAATTCATGTGACGTCATACATGATAACGACGCATGACAACGACAATCATGTTTTTCCAGTCAATCAGTTATACATTCATATGTTGCCACAGAGTCTACGGCACTCGCAAACGATAAATGCAATCAATTGTTCTCAACTAATCAGTTAATGTGCTCCACTATTGTCAACTTTTGCATTTTGTGGAAAATTTCTTTTAAAATACGTATTTGTCAAAAATGATAACACACTTAGGTAAACAAAATGTATTCCATTTAAAAGTTCATGCGTAATTTGTATTTTTTTTTTTTTTCAATTTCGAAAAATCCTAATGTTTGAACATTTTGCCCACTTTTCAAGTTTGAAATCTTGTCCAAATTTTAGAAGTAGAAGAACAAGTATAAGTCCAATGTCAGTTTGTTTTCAATTCAATGGAAAACACGCGATTGTTTTTATCATGTATCCTTCACGAATTTAATTCAATGAGATTTCAGTCATGATGTCGGAAATTATTATATTTGAGTTTTATCTCATTTTTGCATCATGTAAAAGTATATGTGCAATCTTAGATATACAATTTCTTCCAAAAGATAATATTCAGCATACATCAAAATACACACACGAAATTTGACAACATAATACATATTTAATATACATAAAACGAAGGTAAACGAATAACCTTCGGCAGCTAAAATCATTTAATTTGTTTTCTACATCTTATTATCTCATATGTAGCATTCAAATAAGTTATATAGAGTTTCCCTTAAATAGTACCCAAATCCTCTGCACATTTAGATTCTTCGTTGTTAATGCATAAATAATGTCCAAATGGCTGTACCTGTACGATCCATAGTTTACGAGGAAGATACTTTAAATTAAAATGCAGGATGATGAATGAATGATGATGCATTACGGTTTATTATGGGGTTCAGGCACATTTTTGTGTTCCTGTATGTGATTGGCTGAATATGGCATACCCCGGCCATGGATAGGATGATTGAGTCCAGTTTTATGACCGTCACAATCACTAGATCTCATACCGTTGGAAATTTTGCAAAAGAGAGATTCACAAAATATTAGTTTATTGAGACAAAGTGACCACACAAACGGACTTAGTTGTTCGTCAGTATGCTGCTTGTACTTGTGTGGACACCGTGCTCCTACTACATGAATACTCATCCCCTCCACAGCATGCTCATACCTGCCCATATGCATGACGGACACATTAAACATCTGTCTTTGTAAATATTTTTAGATAGTGTTATTGATGTGTATAATATGGCTGTAACATCATTATTCGCTCTTTCGTATTTTTCTCGTTAACTATGAATCGTACGGGTACATCTTGGAGCAATTTTTTGTACTTTAGTGATAGATTTTGAGAAATTCGATCACTATTTTTGGGAACCTTGAAAAACAAAGAAATTACTATAGCAAATATGGCACAAAGCTAGATATTAAATATATTATTTTTGTACTAATCATGCATATGTATTACGTTTCAATTACCTATTATCAGCAATCTATGAACTAATTATGTATTTTTAAGAGGGAAAGGATCCTAAAATATTTTTCAGTCAATAACTTATCATAATATGAGTAAAAATTAAAATTTTGCAGAATAGTTAGAACAATTTGTTAACCTCCAAATTAAGTCAAACATAAATAAAACGTAATTAAAAACTAATTTAACGTTTAATTGGTCTCATTCATGAATGAACAACTCATTATGTAGACAAAAAATTGCATTTAATACTTTTTTTAAATTTGAGGGACTAAAATCTACTTGAAAGCATTTACTGAAATAAATAATGGAACTGTATTGGTTAAATTAATTTGGAATATAAAAATACTAAAAATTTAAACTGTATTAAAATATAAATTGATTCAAAGGAATAAAATATTTAACATGAGAGTGCCTTAAATATTAAATCGAATTATTTTTCAAATGTTTGTCAAACTGCCATAATCAAAATGTGAGTATTAAAATGTAATTAGACATAAATTTGCTTAAGAGAAACTGATACATTTTAATGCAGAATCTCGAAAAAACTTTCATGTGTACACATTCATTTCTAAATGTTTATTAACATTAATTTTACAAAAGAATTTCAGTAACTGACATTATTTTATTTACGATAGTTTATTTAATTGTTATTTCTGTCAAGATGTAGTTAAGCTTTTACTTAAAGCTAACAATAATTATTACATTTATTTATATAGTTTTATTAGAAATTTGGAATATATAAAAAAATTTCTCGTAAAGCTATGCGAAATAGTAATGAAAAAGTAGTGTAATAAATTAACGTTAATTTTTAGTAACGCAATGTTTCAGCTGTGTATGCATGTTCATCGTATTTTATCTATTTTTCTAATCCTTTCAAAAGAAAGATGTAGTAAACGTAACGCCAAGAAAATTAATAATTGTAAAAACAAAAAAAATTTATTCTAAAATCTATTGTTTTATTTTATACATAAAAATGTTAAAAAAATTAATTTATATATGGTAATATATATATATTAATTTATGAAAGGCAAAATTTATTTAATACTATTTTAGGTAATTCACTGTATCAGTGATTAACGATCTTCAATTATTTTAACTAAATTTCACGAGTTTACCATAGAGGTACGTAACACATTTTAAATAACATAATTAATCCTTTCCTAAAAATTGCTCATTTTATAAATATACTTGCATGGTTATTAGAGATACTTTAAAAAACTTTACTAATTATAGATAGAAGGAATCCGTATAAATAAGTTGTTAACTTTCAATTACATTAGGACATACTCGAAGTATTAGAAAAGCTCTTATGCTAAATAATAATGCATTTAATATCTGAGTATTGTAACTTAATAAAAAAAAAATTGGTCTACTAGTAGACTGCAAGGAAACGTTTGTGGGTTGGAAGTTTAGAGCACACTGCTTATAGTTTGAAATTACGTGACGAAGATTGCATATTATTTCATACCTCTTACACAGTATGTTCACTTTAATTGTGGAAATTAGAAAATATAGGGTCTAATTATATTTTAAAAACATGATATTTCAACATATTAGAGACATTGACGCTCAATAATATCGAATAATGCCAAAAATCACTAAGTTAACACAAATATTAGAAACAAAAAAATACACCGTTTTCAAATTATCCAAACATTTAAAAAGTATGAATATAAATATGATATTTGTCATTCATTTTTTATGATAGCCTTTGTTTTCTTAAATGAGCAAATAAATATTTTCTATTTCGTATAATTTTTGCCATTACTTTACAATGGCTACATCAAGGTCATTTGCAGTTGCATGAAAACTGTTAATTAATAAACTTTTCTGTGAATTCTTTCGTAGGATTAAGATTGAGACATTTGATCACAACAAAGATTTATTTTTCTTAGGTGCATTTTACTAAACGGAGAAAGGCATTGTACTGATAATAATTAACACCACCTCCCCTTATTAACAGAGGTCCATGCGATACCACAAAATCCTAATGTAACAGGATATTCTGCGGAGTCCAGACGTCCCTAAATACACTGTAAATCATCCAATATTTCATGATTAGATTTTCCCCTTCCCCCCATAGTCAAGTAGATAATTCTTTCGGTTCTTTGCAATTACCTGTTGTTGACTTCAGGACCGTCAAGTATAAATTACTCTTTTTATCAGAAAATATAATTTGTTTCCTCTCTTCATTCCTTCACATGTAATATTAAACGTATTTAAATCTTTTTTCAGTCATCAGTTTTAATAGCATTATTTTTGTAATTATATATGAAAAAGACTGTCAAACTATTATGTTGTTGCAATTATTGCATTGGAAAAATGATCCCAGTTATTTGAAATTAACAGATTTATTAATAGACAAGTGCGAACAGATGACTACGCGAAGACCAATCACCGTAAGAAATATTGCAATACATTAATTCGTGTAAAATGCACTTGTTATAAACAAGCACTGCAAAGATTCAGAAATCATTCTCTTGAATAGTTTCATTAGCAGGAATCCCAATAAAGTCCCTTTCTTTCTACTTGCAGTCAATGCACAAGCAGATTCTTATTTCGACTAAACTCTATTGAATTGCGTTGACCGTTGATTCAAAGATCCCTAAACTAGCCTTATTGCGATCAATAGAAGCGTTGATCCAACAGTCTTCTTCTCAATGATTTCTTTTCGATAACTTATTTTTCACCAAATTTATCATCAAGGGGTATAAAGTCACTAATCTGATAACCCTGGCATCACATCTTCAGTGTTCATCATAATCTTTTATTTTGTACGTTCCCTCTGGGAAGCGAAATTTGCCAATTAAATTCAATTTTTACACAAGAAGTGGAAGCTGCAGGTGAAATAACATACGTGGTGTGTTTATTGAAACACACCACGTATGTTATTCGCATTATTATTACACCACGTATTCACATATTGAATGTGAATCTTTCTGTTAAAACAATCCAAAATTTCTCCAGTCGAAAATCCTTCTAATTAATATTCGAAAAATGTTTCAATAGTTCCGTTTTGTTAAAATTCTTTTTCAATTCCTACTATTAGCTCACTTTCTCTCTATATATTTATTAATATATTTATCTTTTTCAAATTTGCAATCGTTAATAAAATACTTTCTATTCATCCAATCCAGCTCAAATAAATTTTTTAAACTTGTAAAGGATGACACCTGATGTTAATACATTTTTTGAAATATTAATTAATTAATTAAATTTAATTTAATTAAATACAGGTTTTTGACGACAACTTAGATTCGTCTCTATTGTTTTAATAATGTAACTGTTAAAACACAGACAAAGTTGGCGTCGAAAACCTGTTTTTCAGCTAAACTAGAAAAATCGGGTGTGCATTGTTTCAACAAAGCAGATCAATTGCTCTTTTTCCAATTCTACTATTATTTCACTCTATTCTTATTCATTATCTACTATTTGAATTTCTATCTTATTCAAATTTTCAATCATTAACAAACTACTTTCTATTCATCCATTCAAAGAAGGAATTGACTTAAAAACTTTTTTTTGTTTTTATATTATTTGTTTTATTTTGTTTGAATATTTTTTTTTCTAATTATAACATGGTTCATGGCAGATTCATAACGCTTAATTTATCGTTATAGAGTTGTTGTTTTTTTCAAATTTACAAGAATATTTATGAATTAATTTTTTCTCATTTTACACTTGGATAAAAATTTAAACCACAGAATCCTCAAGTAAATCCTAAATAACACATTTAAAACTTTCTCCGTTGCTTTTTAATTAATTTTTTCAACCAATATTAACGCATGTGTTTTATAATGAATCTGATTTGATATATATTACGCTAATTTTCTTAGATAGTTTTGTAATTTTTGAACAGATAAATATGTAACTTATAGAAATTGTAAGCGATTTTAATGAAATTTAAGTTGATTATAAAAGTAGTATTAGTACAAAATTAGCTTCACGATTCATTCAAAATTTATGTGCAAGTCAAATGCTTATTTTGTTTTAAAAGTTGTTATTATAGTTTCTTAAAGCATTGCATAATGAATATCGCCTTAAAATTAAAAAAAAAAGTTTTATAAGCATTATTTGAATGGAAATAGTTTTCTTAAAGTAAATTGCATTATAGATCTTTGAACATATTTTAATTCCTTACGTTATAAATCAACTTTTGAAAAAAATATTAATTCATATTTTTTCTAGTATCGAATCTATAGTCACATTTATCTCAATAAATGCCATAAATAATTCCTTTTATTCTCAAAGAATAATTTCCTAGAATTGCTTTTGGTCAAAAAGCCAATGCATATGCTAGGAGAAAAAAATGAAACATATGCTTTTTTCCGTCAAAAATACAAGTATATTTTTCCAAATGCATTCTAACTTATACATATTTTCATACTTTCCATTATATCCGGGCTTCGGTGGATTTTATGACGAAGCACTTTGTTATTTCGCATACATATTGTTTGATTTGCCTTTTCTTACCCTCTGCACTGAGCTTTCTCTGTGGTTTTCGCTTCATGTTTGCATAATTCAAAATTCCTTATTGTTATACCATCGAATGGAGAACAGAACAGTTTGCAAATATTTTTTTTCTTTCCGAATTACATTCTTATGGTAAAATTTCGTTAAAGTTTTTATTGCACTTTTAGAATGAGTAGATGAACACAATGCCTTTATTTGATAAACTTTTGTTTAATTTTATGTGGAAATATTATAAGAACTTCCATAAAGACGATAAGTTCCATAATACATTTCAGTTGTTTATTGTAACAATATAGACTTTCTTCCAATTGTTACTGAACATCATATTTTAACCTCAGAAGCCATAAAACCACAGACTAAAAGGAAGTGTTCCATATATGGGAAGTTTCAAAGATATTTTCTAGCATAAAAAGGACTGAGTTCATATTTATAAGATCCATATATATATATATATATATATATATATATATATATATATATATATATATATATATATATATATATATATATATATATATATTCACATATTATATTACAAAAAAATGATGCTATCTTTTGGTTCAATATAAAGAAAAAAAAGTCTGATGAATTATTTTAATGTGTTCATGAAATGTTAAATTTTATTTTTTAACGTTAGACACCTAGAAAATTCTAAAATGGTATAACCATAGAAAAATGTTTCCATGAAAATTGTTGTGAAGAAGATTTCCGTAAAGGACTATGTTTATAAAAACTATTTTTTATATACCGGATATACAAATAAAATTATAAATACATGTTCCAAAAATTTGGACTTTATTGTGCAGCATCAGTAGAAAATTAATTACTTGAAGTGTTGTCCAATACTAGCAAAAACTTTTCCTCATATGTTGGGCAGCATGAGAAAAAATTCTGTTTTGTAAGAACAATTATCTGTAAAGACAATCAAAGAATCAGCCTCTCTTTTGCAATCTTTCTAAGAACAGAAATGTTTGAAGGAAGGAAGGTTCGATCTGAGTACCTTCCGTTACGTACGCAAGTACTTTATCTTCCACGCCAAAACGATCGTCATCGCGTGATGGTTGGTACTAGTTTATATAGAAATAACTCCGCCACATGTTTCTCAGGCAGGTCACCAGCCACTGTTCAAAAGAAGTTAGTCGTTATATTAAAAAGTAATATCTAGAGAATACTGTGGTGGGATAAAGTGTCACATTTGAAGTTTTCCGCAATTTTTTTATTGTTACTGCATCATAAAGTAAGCATGGTAGAGGCTTTATAGCTTTAGCGTGTTAAGAAATTACTTTGTCTAATTTCTGCTTACATTGTGGGCTTAAAATCATAAAACTAAAAATATATTTACGTTGATAATCCATGACTGTTTTATTCGCGTTCAGTATCTTGTACTTTACTTCATTCAGTGGCTCCCTTCAAATGCAAAATATGATCTTCGATCCGAGAATTTTTAGATTCACAGCTGTAGCAGATGCTTGGGTACAGATTATTATATATTTAATTGTCACAATGTATACACTTTTCATTATGGGGTATAATTCGTTGCAAGTGCTACTTTAGTATTTATTTTGTGACTCAGGTATCCCTAAATCCAGAATCTCCTTTCCGCATTCAGCTATACATTATTCATACTGAGCTGAGTTTCTTTGCTTTAATACCAGTTCCATAACTATTAGGCATCATGAAATTCTTTTCAAATCATTTTTGAAATTCTTCTTGCGCATGGCATGAATTTTCATCCAATAATGTCTCGAATTTCGCATATTTGCACGTTTCTGGCCTTCCTATACGTTTCATACCCTCTATGTCAAAAACACCACTTTCGAAACGTCTTTACCAGCATTTAAGAGTATAAATCAATGGAGTATAATTTATACATAAATCTTACACAACAATCAATAACCTTATGGCATTCTATCCCCCTCCCTCCCTTCAATTGGATGTGGAAAAATAAAGCTCCTGCAATTAATGTTTTATTGGCACGAAAGTTGTCTTACATGGAGTTCAAAGAGGTATTGTTTACACTTACACTTCTACTAGATAGGGTGTACTGAAAACTAAAAACTAATAATAAAATTGTAACTTGAAGGTAGTTACGTTATGGACATATTTAATTCAATGCTAAAAATACCCTCTCCTGTAAATCGTTTAAGACTCCCGTGATAACTCCCTAGCATTTTTCTAGACTGATTCGTGGAGTCAGAATCAGTTTTGTGGCTAGCCAACCTCATTGTTTAAAGTATAGTATATCTGTGTAAAATATCGTAATATTGAATGCAATTCCTCGTTTTTATCAAATTGAAAAGGTATATTTTGCATATTAGTAATATCAACTATAGATAAAAAAATATTAATTTTTCACAGTACTTTTAAATTCCTTATTATTTTAATTGTTTATTGTACCGTGTATGGACTGCCGAAGCTCTTTTCTAGTTTTATTATATGAATTTAGTCATTTTTTGTAACATTTAGAAACATTATAGGGCTCTTGTGAAATTTAGGAGTTAATCATATATGTTTCTTCTTGTTCGGACTTGTTTGTGTTCCAAGAATACAGTAATAACCAGGTTTTCATCAGTTCATTTCTTTAATGACGCAATTCATTCGCTTCTACATTCATTCTTACTATGATGTCAGATGCCCCAGTATAAATAGCGAGAGCAATACGGTTTCACCGTTGCCATACAAATTATACATACAAAATTATAAGATAGATAACAATATGCAATTTCCATCAATATATGTGGATATTTAAAATTATTTTAATGTATATTCCAATTTTTATAAAATACATATATATAACATGTATATATACATAACTAAACTCACAGTTACACGACAACCCATAGAGAATAAATGTCTACTGTGCCAATTTCAGTTTTCACGACCTTAGACACTAAGGTGCATGAACAGATGTGCAGTAAACAGTATATATATATAATTACATGTTTCATTTATATGTAGAGACTTCATTTATTATTACACATTATTTCTAATTTTTATTGTATGTTACTACTACATTAATTTCGATC
Organism: Trichonephila clavipes; assembly: GCA_019973935.1. NCBI lineage: Eukaryota > Metazoa > Arthropoda > Arachnida > Araneae > Nephilidae > Trichonephila > Trichonephila clavipes. The sequence goes on along the minus strand of BMAU01021248.1, from coordinate 657,323 downwards.
GCATATTTACACAAAAAGATGCGTTGCCTAAGAAATATATTAGGGAACTTAGTTGTAAATAAAAACTTATTGTATAGTTAAAAATATACATTCATTTTATTACATTCATACAAATACATTTTTTTTTCAAATAACTCACAAACAATTATAAAAATCACACAGACAATAGATTCATGTTTGTTGCACAATACATGTATCGTACTATTTAATTTTATTTTATTAAAAGGTAGTCAATTTTTATATAAGCATACAATATTTTGCATAAAAGACAAATATGTTGGGAAGTTTTGTGTCGTATAATTAATTACAAGAAATGAAAAGCAAGTCAATTTCATAGCAAGTGACGTTGCTTTATAGTTTCATCCATTTCCGTTGATATATTTATGTCACTAAAAGTCCTGAATAGCAGTACAGTATGGAAATTGCAGATGATACAGCGCTGAATTAATTTCTGATTGAAATTGCCTTGATGTAGAATTACCAGCGCTTATGGATATACACGTGTCAAACGATTTGTCGCCATCAAACGAGGTGTCAAATACTTCAATCATGATTTACGAAGTCCACCTCACAAACTACTATTTGGCAACGTAATTAATTTTCTCCCAGATAAGCTGCAGTAAATGTTGCACAAGTGTTATTGGGCACGAAAACAGACTTAGCAAAACTCGGTACATCTCAAACATAGAAGCATGCTATAATTGCCTTCAGGGAAAATTCTGCATCAAATTGTATTCAGCCACCAAGGAGCAAATATATCAGGAAAAATTAGAATGTATCAAGCATGTGCAATTATTAAACATATTTTCCACAAATTATCCGTATTAAAAGGGAAATTTTAAAATTTATGCATCTTCATAGCCTACAAGTTAAGAAGTATATTTAAAATTAATTTCAATGTATGCCTCAAATATTATTCTAATAATATGACAAAATTCTTCGAAAACTAATATTTCGCTGAGACAAAAATTTCAGATAAATAATTTAAATATTTTGAACAGATAAATTATACATTAAGTCGATCGATCTTTAAAGACGCAGGGTTAAGTTAAGCGGAAACTTGAAGATAAGTGACGAGAAGTCTGATTAGCTGGTGTGTGCGTGTGTGTGTGAATGAGAGAGAGAGAGAGAGAATTTTATATATATATTACAATTTTTTTTAAGGTAACTTTCCTTAAATGTAATATAGCAACTTAACTTTTCTTCTTTTTTGTGATATAATTGTCATTTTAATGAAAGTGCTATTTATAGAGGAATTTAATTTTCATTGTGTTGTTTAGATGAAAAAATCTTTTAAAGCTCTCTTTTTTTAATAGCTATTAAAATTTAGAATTCTAAAATTTTCATGCTGAAGGTCTATCTATATATTGCTTTAAAAAATTCTGGTAATACTAGACATTTATACTTTTTTATGACCTGAATTAATTTTTCTACTTTATTCACTTGAAAAAATTAAACAATTATTTCAAATGAAATGGGTTTTAACTATTGATTATTTTTAAATATGTATACTTTTTCTACAATAAGTAGTGTTTCTTTTTTTTCTTCGTGCCAAATAAGCTGTACATTATTATTACATTAAGTTTTGTTATTCCTTTATATAGGTTTTGTAAATTTGAGTCATTTATATTGAAACACTTTTTTTTCCAAAAATCTCCTTTCGATGTGTTTTTCAATGATAGTAAATTATGACGAATTTTTATCAACGTAACTGAAAAAAAAAAGCATATATTTAACAGAACTTTCGTTTAAGTGGTGGTTTTCAAATAGCGCTTAAAAAAAGATTTAAGTAATGAGGTCTAAAGAACTTCACATGCTTATAAATTCTAGCTTCTCAATTATTTTATCTTGTTTTTTTCTCTTCTAAAAACATTGTTTCGCCTCATAAACTTTTTATAGCTTAAGTGTTTGGTAATCCTCATGTTCTTTTGCTTGTTTGAACAACAAGAGCTGGCGTCTGTACCACAAGATAATTAAAAATGTTTCATTTTGAACCACTGCTCTAAATACCACCACTTTTTTAGTCATAAAACTAGAAAGTGTCTCCAGAAAAATATGCAAAATAAATAAATTAAATTTTCCACTATATGTTATAATTTAAAAGTCACCAAGCCAATTACTTCAAAAACACTTTAAAATTATGTGATAGATTTTTGTAATAAGAATATTTAAGAAAAAAAAAAGCTATTCTGGAAATTATTTAATATTTTATTTATATGTCAAATAGATCTACTAATTTATTATCTGCTCTTTAATGCTCGCTAATATACATTCCAGTTGATTATTTGATAACTGTGATTTAAATCAGGCAGCTTTTAAAATTTTTAAACAATTTTAATAATTTATTTTGAATAAAATTATGTAAGCCATGATTATTAAGATAAAATTCACAATTATAGGTTTCTTTCATTTAATCTGATATACCTTTTTATATTGAGCGTATTTTTTATATTATATATATATATATGTGTGTGTGTTGTGTGTGTGTTTGTGTGTGTGTTTTTTTGAGATGTTAAATCTTTTTAACTAAGATTTAATACTTGCTGATTTGAAAGTAAAAAAAATCTGTGTTATAAAAGTCGATTGGTGTTTATAAAATCGTAATAGTAGTAATACCATTCTGCACAATTTGCCGTGATTTCCCTTTTATTTATTGTTCTGAAAGCTTTTTCTTTCACAGAATCTATGAAAACTTCTTCACTGAATTCAATAAGTTAATAACAATATTCTAAAAGCAAAATTTGTATTAATATTTTTAACAGCATTTATTCGTATTTGTACATTTTGCATATTTTTTTCTGTGTTCGAATCATAATGATTCCAATTTTGCATTTATACTCTATCTACCAAGATATAATTGGACATGTATGCTATCCATGTTTCTTTCAATTCTTTGATATATCCTGTCAATCTCCATTATTTATCTTATAGAAAACAACAGTTCTGGAATTCACATGCACTATGGAAAGCTGTTTTTAACCTTCTGATTTCAAAAAGGTACAATCATTGGCTATCACAGAAATAGTCGCAATAAACGTGACTTTACAAACGAGTTAGTGTAACCTAAATCAACACTTTCCTGAGTATTTCGCAAGTGGAAGGTGAGTTGTGGAAATGTAGTCCGACCCGAAGATCACGAAACAAAGCGTTCCAGTCTGAAATCGACTGCCAAAAACTATCTGAAAATTCCACAACCTACTGATATATTTACAGAGAGTTTAAATAGGCTTCCAGAGTTGGCAGCAGTGGAAGTAGTTGGGTGTAGAACAATTTAAATATGCTCTATGTTGCTGTGAATCAAAGTTCACCTCCCAATCAAATGGCAAGGCTTGGACTTGACGTCTTGCATGGAAAACGCACCAAGCTGGAAAATGTTCTGCCAGAAGGGAAGTTCCGAGAGAAGTATTATGTTTTATTTTTTCCTTGGATGTCCAGAGAACTTCGGTTATATTACCTGGTACGCACAAAGACAAGATTACTACACCATTTTGGATGAACGTGTGCATCATGCGTTGTTTCAATTTTACAGGATGGAATGTATATTTTGGGATTTTTTTTATTTGGTTGACATTTTGGGAGAGCACCAAGGCTTGGTTTGATGACAATGGAGCTCAGCAAATTAACTGGCCGACACAGTGTCCAGAACTTACTGCGTATCTATAAATTAGCCTGAATTAGTGTCCTTGTTGTCTAAAACGAATAAGGGAACTTTCCTGTCTTCTTCAAGACGAGTTGGGTGGTCCGTCGCCAAAAGCCCTCGTGTAGCTGAACAATGCGACGTTAATATTAAAATCAAATCAATCAAATCAATCAGGACGAGTTGAAAATATACTGATCGTTTTCTTAAAATAATTGATGAAAAATATGCCTTGGAGGATCAGCGCTGCAATTGCTAGTAGTCAGGTTTCCACCAAATATTTATGGTGTTCGAATTTCATTTTCTATTTCTATCTCAAATGTTCAATTCTTTCAGGGTAGATAATACGTTCTTTCATTTCAAAAAACAATCTTTCATAATCTTTGAAAGATGAATATGAGTATGATTCTAAATTTAAATTGATAAAGGGAATTCGTGAATTATTACATTCCTTTATTAATGTGTACATACTACACTTTCGAAGGGGATCTTTTATTTTTTCTATACATCTTTGGAAATAAAAAATGGATGTCATATTTTCTTTAAAAAATATTACAAAATTTATATAGCACCAAAAAGAAGGAGGGAAATGTTTAAATAACCTTCTTTCTTCTCAGCGTGTGCGAGAACACCTGTAAGAAATATCACTTTCATAAATCTCAATTTTTTACAGTGCTATTTTAAATGGATATTTTGATGTAAAGGGTATTCTAAACTTATCCTGCAACAGATATATCAAACACCAAATTCTTTTTGGAATAAGAAAAACGTAAATTCTCCGAAATGGAAGTTTTGAATATAAGTCATGGGTAACAATTGCGGTATGATCAATACATGCTTCACAATAAAAAAAATATATATAACATTACATTTTCGTTGCCAACAGTACATTTACGAAAAACGTAGCTTTATTTATTTGAAATGTTTTATGTAAAGTGTTTTTCATAGAAGAAATTTTGCTTTCTTTGCGTTTAACACAGTTTAAGCATACATACATAAAAAGCATTTTCTCTTTGATAAGTCCACATACACATCTAAATTGATATTCATTGTACTCTATTTAATTTTAAAACTTTAAGGACTAATTTAAGGAAAAAAACTTTACTTCTTTCTTAAGCATTTGTTTTAAACATATGTTTTAATATGTGTTACTTACGTAAGGTGAAACACGGTTTTAAAAAAACTACGAAGTTTATATAAAATTCTGCGTGTTTTGATTGGAGCTATTTTAGTGAAGGCATTATATATAATTTGATTGCTACAAATTCCACAGTTTCAAATTAACAAAATATATTATATTTATAATACTTTAAAACTTTCTGTCTCACAAAATATTTTTTGATATACATTACATCTAAAACTCCTTTAAATAAAAATTATGTTAAACATATAAAAGAAAGTGAATACAGAATTATTAATTATTGGACAAAATAAACGAATGAATCTTTTGTAACTAATACGTAATAAAATATTTGCAATATATTTCTTGCTCCAATTTATGTTGAGTTGTTCAGTCGTCTCCAATTAAATTGTTGGAATTTTTTTTGAAAAAGTAGTATGAATGATTGAATTTGAAATAAACATTTTTTTCTTCAATTATATGGTCTGCATTTCAAAAGAATCTTAAAAAAATTTTAAAAATCGAAAAAGCCTTCACATTTATTAAATGATTTTTAAATAATAAACCTTTTTATATTTAAATAAATATCTAAGCTAATAGTAATTGTAGACACTAAAAGAAATACCTTTCGTGTGAAAATTTATTCTTGAAAATATATATGTATTAATCAGAAAAAAAAACTTTTAAAGAAGGCTTTTTTATTTAGCTCACCACAAATTATTTATCCATAAAACGGTTTTATTTTAAATACTGTGTCTTAATAGTACATAATGGAACAGGAATAATTGGAGATATAAGATCATAAAGAAAAATAAGAAACCCTTTTTTGTTTCCTGTAATACAAATATAAAAAAAAAACATCAGAATTTCCCTAATGGTTCGTACCATTTGAATATTTTAGACAAATTGTGTGTTTGATATGTAGTGGATTATTAAACTGTTTCTTTCTTCTTCATAAGTTCAACAGCTTTTTGCTGGCAAACATAGACTCACTGATCCTCTTCCAGTTGACCCTATCAATCGCGAAGGCCTTCTATCGGTTTATTCCCATATCGTCTAACCATCGTGTAGGTAGTCATCCTCTACGCATGGTCTCTTCAGTTTTCAAAAAAGTTTTTTTTGGTAGAAAAAGCATGTACATACCTGTACAGATGATCAGCCATATAATACGTGACGCCTTTATAGTTTTCACAATGTCAGTCCCACCATATTTGTCATACTCCCTGTACATTTCATTTGCAAAGAATTCTCCACACATTGTTCTCTTGCATAGGCCTAAATATTTTCCTTTAGATTTTTCTTTAAAAAATGAGCCATTTTTCTTCGTTTGCTTTATTGAGGGTCCAACATTCACTTTCATACAGAGAAATAGACCTGATTAAAACTCTATAAGTATGTTTATCAATTCAACCTGGTGTTTATAAAAACAAACTTAGACTTGAATTGGTTTCCGAGGCTATGGAAACTTCTATTAGCCAAATAAATTCTATTGTTTATTTCTATTTTAAGTTTGTTGTTACATAAGATTAGAGTTCCTGAGTAAGTAAACTGTTTTACAGTTTCAAAAGTATAGTTGCCTATTTTCAAAGGGAATAAGTCCGGAGATTTTTTCTTCCCTAAAAACTAAAATTTATAAATGTTTTGAATTGGTTAGAAAAGCAAATATTCTACGTAATGAATCACAACTTTTAGTTTTTAATACGAAAGTGTAGCTTTAAACTTATTAGTGATCAATGAAATTACTGGAATGATGATGTTTGTGAGACTGTTTATTTGCTTAGTGTGTCCTTAGTGCTTTGTGTATCCCCATTCCAAAAAAAAATCTGCTATTTCATATATGATTAATGGAATATTGTAAAATACTTTAACAAACACACAATTATCAACATAGTATTTTGAGTGCAATATTTCCAAGTGTCATTCAAGTGTAGTAATTCAATTAATAATTCAGTATAAATTATTCCGTATTAAATAAATTACTCATTGATAAATAATTGATAATTCCATTTCGAAAGAAATTTGCTTATTACACGGGTTACAGCTACTTGTAGATTAAATCTCAAAATTATGAATGCCTTCAAATTGTGTATTTAGTAAAATACCTAAGCGCTTTATTTAAAAATACAAATTTAAATCAAATATAAATAGTTTGTGACTTCTTTAATAAATTATTCTTTTTAAATAAATAATCCAATTCTTTTTTCTTGCTATCATGTATAATGAGACAATTGAAAGTCTGCTTATTTGTGAGTTATATTACAACTCAAAATTAGTTATTTTGAATATACACGTGTTATTTTTGTAATCCCAAATATTATACGTGAGGTTTATTTTTAAGCCTTACAAGATTAAACCAATTTTCCTTAGATATATTGCACACATAGTAGCAACAGAGAAATATCATTTTCAAACAATTTTGCTTATTTTGTTACTTAAATACGATTTGAGAGGATATTTTTTGCCTATAAAAATAATAATTTGTAAGGTGAAACTTATGCAAACAATGCATATAATTTTAAAAACACTGAATTGTAAGTAAAAATTTGCAAAGGTTTTATATATTTTAAAGAATAACTTTTGCAGAAGATTGTGCTGCTTATTTATTACTAACTACTTATTTCTTTGCAGTTGTTGATCGTTTTTGTTCTTTCACCCAATAATTGCCGATTAAAGATTAAGCGATTCGTACCCCCAGTGTCATCGTTTTTCACACAGGTACGCGTATGCAATGCATTGAAAGAAGAAAAAAAAAGTACAAATAAGCAAATTTTTCTCTGAGATAAGTAAATCTTCCGCAAACACTGCCAATGTCATTTTTTTTTATTCCTAAGTTTTCGCATTTGTTGTAGTGATAAAAAAATCGTTTTTCGGAAAGACGTATATATACGTCAAGGGCACTAAAGTACCTGCTGCACGAGACGTATATATACATCGTTGGCCGTTAATGAAATAGAAACTATATTTAAAAGAGTCACGCATAGCTCTTTATGTTTGCATCATTTTTCATTTCTAAGAATAAGAATAATTAAAAGATCTTTCGATCATTGAAGAATATTACAACTTCTTTTTTTATATTTAAGGTAATTTTAATTTATTAACTGTACTGGTTAAACAAAAAATTTAAATATATATTAAAAATCATAAAATAATGATAGGTTTAAATTTAAGGCAATGCTAAAAAGTGTGAAAGGTTTTGACAAAATAAGTTTAACAGTCTACATGCTGCAGGGGGGAGGGGATTTCAACCAACAGCGTTCGTTTTGAGTTTTAGACAATGTTAATCAACATATTTATTGGTTCTTAAGTGTGTCCGTTAAACAAAATGTGTATAAAAAAGTTAAAGCATTAACTAGAGGTTGATTACGTTATCGGGATTTAATATTTTTTAAAAGAAAATTTTAAACGATTTTTTGTGTTAAATTTCTAAGTTTACATTTTGTATCTTGATTTGACACGAGTACCGAGACTTTAAAACTAATCTTTGTTAAACTGATAAATCACGTTTATTTTAAAAATATTATATTTTAACTTTATGTTTGAAACATATAGTAAAACTAATCCCTATTTAAGGTATCCAACGACGTTTGGAAACGTGATTTTGCAAAAGCGTATAAATAGATAATATTTATAATGTTTAGTGTCACTTAGATTAAAAAGTATATAAAAAACTGCTTTAAGAATAGCATTAGAGTAAAACCTTTTTAAGTGCAATATTTTGACAAAAAATGAACATAGAATGACCAATTTTCAAAGTATTCTCCTTTTGTTAAAAATGCTTCTATTATAATAATATTTTGCCTGTATATGACTCCGACCTCTGTACAAAGGGTCAACTAGAGAATTTGTGAAATATATTACTTAGAAGGGGGTTTATCTGTATTTTACAAGAGGAAAGAAATTTTAAGAAAAAAAACATCGATGATTATTTCAGTTTGTAGTAACTCTGAAAATAATGTGAATCTTTCAAAATTCCTAGTTCACACTCTCGGGAGAAGTCTTTAACTTTATGTAAGCAAAATATTATTATTTTAGAAGCACTTTTGGTATAAAACGAACATTTTGAAAAACGGTTATTCTAAATTACTTTTTTGCCAAAATATCATATTTAAATATTTTTTTTTGTCAAAATGACCTTAAAACAATTTTATATATGTATTGTAAATTTAATATATGTATTGACATTCTAATCTAAGGGACACTAAATATCATGAAGATCATTCATTTATGCACTTTTTTTTAAAACTCCGATTCCAACCATAATCAGATACCTTAATATAACAAACGAAAAAGAAAATAATGTAAATGCAAATTGTATATTAGATAGATGAGATTATTAACAATTATATTCAAGTGCCGACACGACTATCTGAAATTAAATCTGCATTAGCTCTAACAAAAATAAACAAAAATTACATTTTCTAACTCAAAGTATTTGTTTTCATCTTAAATCTTTCCTTCCAAGTATATCCCAGAAAAACCATTCGTAAAATATTAGAAAATGCAATCCACTTCTTTTCTTATCTGTTTTCTTGCCTATCAATTTGCATAAGCAAATATTTTTCCCCACAGAAAGTAGATTTCATAGAGCATATTAAAATCATGCTAAATCAAGTAATTGAAGTACGAGAGAAGCACAAGTCAAGAATGCTTAACGCAGAAAGTCAAAGAATATATAGATTTCTAGCAAAAGTACCGGAAATTCTATTTCTTATAAAATTTAAGATTTTTGAAATGCAAAATTTGAAGTTGTTATTGAAACCTGAAACCTAATACTCATTTCTAAATTGAATCGAAAGACAATAATAAATGGAAGTTTCTTAAAATTCATTTTTAACCAAAACAAACCATGTTCAGTGTTCTAATCAAATTATTCCTTTTAATTTATTTTTTTAAGAATTCATATTACATTAAGTATGTATTTTAAAATTAATATTATTAATGCCTACTATATATATATGACAAAAATTTATATATTTTAAAGAAAAGTTGGATTATACTTTGAAAGTTATAAATAGCTCATTACAATTTTAATAATTTTATAATAACGAGTAAGAACTTTATATGTCCTTAAAAAAAATATTTTTTAACATTATCATACACTTTTACCCTTAAATTATTTGTTTATCATTTAATTTGTTGACCAGATTACCGTCAAAATCACAATATTTCACGACATAAAATCAATTTAAAAAAATAAATACAAATAATTTAAAGTCAATATTTCGATAAAAACTGAGTTATTATATGTAATATGTTATTTTTCAATAAATCTAATACACTCTAGCGTAATATATAGCACACATATAGACATATAGATTAATCTAAATAATTAAATCAAAGAGAGAGAGAGAGAGTATATTACATTAATACTAAAATAGGTATTTCCCAAAATTTTAATAAACTCCAGCATAAAAACAGTCATGTAGTTAAGTATCTATATTGACAGACAATTCTGAACAGCCTTTAACATTTATTATCATCTTTATTGTTTATCTATGCATATGTATCACTCAATTTACCGTTTAAATCTGTAAGATTCATAATTGATTCAATTTACAATGTTTTACAAAAATTTCGAAAAAAAAAGAGTATTTATCATTGGACTTTCTCAAATTTGCAATATTAAAAAAACATTCCATAGCTACCTTCGGATTTGAGAAAACTTCTGGAATGAAACAAAAAGAAAAAAAGCATAAAGAAAGAGAGCGAATCATTTATCTTTTATCCACTCCCAAGCAGGATTTCCTTCAGTTGCAAACCTTTCAGCGATTTGTTCTTCTTATCAGTAAGACGTGTTGTTTACCGCCCATTGTAAGAACTTGAATAGAAAAGAGGAGAGACTAAGAGAGATTAGGAGAAAGAGGGGGAATAAATAAACACGACACATAAATTGGATTTGACATGGGCAAAGAGTGAGCTAAAGACTGCAATTCAATAAAGAATGTTAAAATGACTCGAATGTGTTGAGTGAAATTCGAAATTTGCGAATCACGATGAATAGCTCACAATAAATTAAAGCTGGAGTTCGTCTTGAAAAGAAAGCTTGTATTGTTCCTCACTGGAATTAGAGAAGTCGTTTTTATTACTTGCTGTGCTTATTTATCTGTTGTAGTAGATATATGGGGTATCTTTTATTTTGAAATTATTGCAGTCATTCCTTTTATAAAGATTGATATGAAAATTTTTTGAGGAAGCTGCTTTTAACCGGAAGAAAAACATTTATTTGAATGACTTTGAATAAAGCTTCCTCCACTAAAGGGATGCATTTGGTTCACTCTTTAGATTTATTAGGTTACCTGTGTTAAAATTACAGAGTTATTAAGAAATTTTAAATTTCTAGCTAATAGACGAAATATTCAGTTGCGTTTTATTATTAATATATATGCACATAGTAAGATTACTATTCAGATTACTAAGTAGACATTTTTTCCTAGAAATCTAAACGTGTTTTTTATTATAAAGAAGTTCGAACATAATAAAATTCTCATGGCAGTTAAAAATCTAATTATATTTTTTTAATTATTTCATTGCAAAAATTTTAAGTTGTTTGTTTTAGTACAGTCATAATTTTTTTAATAAGTAACATAAATAAATTTGGTATTAGTTTTTAAGATGCGTCAAAACTAGCATCACACATAACATGTATTACTTTCATACTAGAGAGCAAAAATTAAGATGAGACGGTATTTCCAGTATAAGTTTATATCATTAAGTGTTATATATAATATGCGTGTATAAGTGTTCCATATCAATGAAAATAATAGTATGTAAGCTTAAATAATGCGGAAAAAATAATTTACAAAAATCCAAAGGTTAAAAAATGAACTTTAATGAAACATTAGATTTAAGGACAATTGGGTAGAAAACCAAAACATCCGTGTGACAAATGGTGGTTGTTCAGGTTATACACTGTTGTCCAGGCTTATAATAAGGTCACGAAAGACTACTCTCAACGTGCTGATTCCTCTTATAACACCACTTACAGTAACGGAATTCCTTATTGACGGCTGGTGAAGTGTTGCCCAACGTATCAGCATAATAACAACACACGCAATTGGTTGCATTTACATCCAGTGATCTTGCCTTCAATTCATGTTTGAATAATTTATTCTTCAAATGTTCTTCAGCAATCATGATACGATAAACTGTACCTTTATCGAAAATGAAGAGGAACTGAGGACCCATAGCCCCTTATAAAAGGCAAGTTCAATGAACAATATTGGTGTAACTCCGGATAAGCGGCTGAACCTTCCTGGAGTACGTGCGAGTCATTGAAGTGTCATACATGATACCCCTGCCAAAAAGATCTTTTATCTCAGAACTAGTCATTTTCATCAATGTTATAAGTATCATTGCGTGTGCTTTGCTCTCTCCAGTTGTTTTTTTCCTTATCGCATCGCTTAACGAGACAAACATTCATAGTCATGCATTTTAATCATGGTAGATTCTTACATGTACAAAATAAATAGACTTATCCCATCTGGGTAACAGAGCCGGGGGAAACCATATATGACTTAAATGGTAGAAAAAACGAGGCCCACACGTCTCTTAACTAACTTAATTCTACCTAAATGTTTACTTAAATTCTAACAATTTTTCTTCTTTACATCTTCTCTTTAGCTCCGTTCTTTGTATCGAGATAGATAAATCTTTCATTAATTTCTTATAGACTTCAGGGTCGATCACCCTGAAACAAAAATCTCTTAAGTAATTTGAAAAAAAAAAAAATTACACACACATTATGTGTGATTACATTTCACAATTTTTATAAAGTACATATCACTTTTAAATTGTAACTAATTTCTATACATATTTTTCATCTGGTTCTTTCAAAAACTTCCCCTCAAATCGCGCAGCGCTGGTTAAATGTTATGTTAGTATGCTATCTACGCCGCGTTTCCCATAACCAGATGTTCCTTAATATGAAACAATCTAACGACACATGTATATACACTATACAATTACAAACATTTTTCAATAAACAAAACAAACAACCAAAGGAAATTTCGCATCTTAGCAAAGTCATTACAGAAGTAAAAAAATGCATTTTTACAGTTGTTTTCTCCAGAATTATACAAAAAATTTACAAGACAAAAGCTTTTTTCTTTTCTAGAAAAACACACTCATTTTAGTGTCCACTTTTGCTTGGCTTCTAAAATTTTAATTATCCGGCCGTGACTTGGCTTTATTTCAAAAATTCTTTCGACCACTTGTTCGAAAGAATATAAAAAGAAACGATACAACCTGGTTCTTATGACTTGTAGTTGGCGTTTCCTACCAATAACTCCAGTGACAAGGATTTCTTTGTACACGTTCCTCTCCTTTCCTGGTCTTGCCGTTGTTGATCACCTCCTCGTCTGGCATTCTTGTTGCTTGATCTTGTTCGCTCTTCGATGTAAGAACTGTCGTTCCTTTCTCTGCCTTTTCTGGATCGAACTGGTCCTCCTTGTTGTGTTTTCATCTCTATGGTCCGTCGAGACTCTTCTCTTTTTCCAATTCATGGTCTAAGGTGGTAGCTGCTTGTTGTGGGCGCTACTGTCTCTTTCTTTCGGCATTTCTTTTTGTTTTTTGGCAAAACACTATTAGTATCTCTCATTTAACGACAAATTTCTTTTAGGAACTCTATGTTCTGAACCCTTCTGAACTTTCCTTTCTGGTCCTCCCGACCTAGATTCATGTGATCTTTTATAGACTAACCTTTCCTTTTTGCTTTTTTTAATCATTCTTCCTTTCTCAGACCAAGAACTAGGTATTGATCTGATAAGTGGTCCGCGCTTATTGGTCTTATTTGTGCGTTTCTCTCCATGATTATTTCTAAAACTTAAACCTTTTTCCTCCAACTCACGCTTTACTTCTGACCCTTTCTTTTTGCCATCTCGCGAGTCATTTGATCTTCGTTGTACTCTGTCAAAACCACTTGATTCATCGCGCAAATTACCGTTATCCGAACTACCAGTTCCTATCTCCATTTTGTCAAATTTCCTATGACGATATATTCGAACCTGATCTACATTAATCGTAAACATTTTTCCCGCTTTCCATATCACTACGTTGTTATTCTTAACATCTAGTACTCTATACGGACCTTCAAATTTTGGTTTAAACTTAGCTACTACTTTTCTTGTTGCCGAACTTTAAGTATGTGTTGCTACCAAAACACAATCATTCACCTGAATTTGCACATCACGCCTACGTCTATTATAATATTTCTTCCATTTTTCATGTTTAGTTTTTGTGTTTCGTCTAGCCTCCTCAAACAATCTTTCAATATCTCCTACTGCAAATTCCGTTCCGTCTGATAACATCACTAATTTCTGAAAAGGCGTAATCAACTTTCTACCTAAAAATAATTCCGCAGGGGTTTTCCCCGTTGTTTCGTTTACAGCCGTACGAATAGCATAAGCAAACTCACGTAACAATTGGTCCCATTTGCTTTCTACTGCCTCGACTAAAATTTTCACTCGAACCCCTATTTCTTTGGTCCCCTCCAATTAAAATCGTCATTTTGACCTCGATTTCTAAATTTATATCCCCTATCGTTAAATCGATCATCGTTTTGAAACCTATTCCTGCTCTCGAACCACAGATTTTCATGATGGTTGTTCTGATAGTTACCCCTATAATCATTTCTATCATTATTTGGTCTATGTACCACTTGAGAATTTCTCCAATTTCCTCGATTATTAACAACATTAGACATCCTACGCTCATTCCAACCTCGTCCTTCCACATTATTACTATTTCTGGAACCCAATGTTGCCTTGCACGAATATCTTTCCTCAAACTTAGCTAATATTTCTAATAATTGGATCGCGGTTTGTGGATTACGCACTTCCATATAGTCCTGAACTTGCGGCTCAAGTCTTAACGAAAATATGATCTACAAGGGCTTTCTCAGACATCTCCAGTTCTAATTTCTTATTTAACTTAAGCAAATCGTAAACAAAATCTGTCGGCTCCTGGTTCTGACTTCGCTGAGACGCGTAAAAACGCGTCTCTAAATCTTTCCTATTTTGGATGGCAGGGAATGCTTTAGACAATGCTGCTTTCAGCTGTGCGAAGTCCGTGGCGGTATTTTTCACTAACGTCGATCCAAATATTTGGTACCAATCCAGGGCTCTACCCAGGAGATGACCTTTTAAATAAGCACATGATAAGTCACTGGGTATTTCAAGTAATTTAATTTGGTTATCTATACCCTCTAAAAATTCGGTGACGTTCTCCGACCCAGAAAAATATACTTCTGGCCAAACATTAAATCCTCTCGCGTTTCTCATCTCAGGGTCATATAGATTAAACCTAGTTGGACGCCATTGTGATGTACCTCCCCTTGGAAGTACATCCCTCGAAGTATCAGCGTGAGCTAGAGGTGTAGGGTTATCGAAAGAACTCGAATCATACATTATCTTAATATGACTTTATTAAGATATTCAACTTAAACTTTTAACAAATATAATTATAATAATTAATATGAGAGAATCTACGATGACGCAATACGCAACACACAATATAATTCAGACCAATCTCAATAATCGAACCGCCTAATCCTCAATTCTAATAAAGTGTAATCAATCCTACCTTATATTATTCTGTAATGCTACTTGTCTTTATCTGCAATGGTATGCAGCTTGACGTTTAACTTCTAGTCGAACACCAATATGTTTATCCACGACACGTAGAACTTAAATCTTGAATCCACGAACTGCAATAATCATCAACTGCCGCAACGCACATCAATTGTTTAGCATTCCTTTACATTGCCATCACGCTTACTCTAAGATCCTATATTTAAAGTCGGTTTATTTGCATTTCTTCTTCACATCTCGTTTCTTGGAATTTGGTTGGAAAATAGTTGTCATTAATTCTGGCCCAAAGAACCCAAAGGACTTGTTAAAGAAAATACGCGTAAGACGTCACACACTTATCATTTTTGAAAGAGCGTAAATAGTAAATAAAGTTGTAATTAAATTAAAGTATAGAAATAGTAATTGTTCTAAATATTCATAATGCTATTGTAAGATCACACGAGGTAGAAAAGTAAAAGATGTAAAGTGTTTTACTTGAATATTTATTCATTATGTTTTCAATTATTAATTGTTGGTTTTTAAAAATATGCTTTTTGAATAGATTTAAAGTAAAAATCAACTGTATTTCTGTAGAATAAAGTTAATTTTTATTATCTGTAAGTTTGCTTTTTGTACATAGAAACATTTATTTTATACTGGCTTCGTTCTTTTGTTGTTTATATATACTTTTTTTTATTTCTTATCCTACTTTAAAAATGCAGTAATCCAACTCTGCTTGTCAACATAGTGAGTGCTTCCTAAATTAATTATTTTAAAAACTTTATTAAAACTATTCTTGCATTTTTTATTAAATGCAAATTTTCCTAAGTATTTACCTGTTCGATGTTTATTTTGTAGTATTTTAAATGCGCCATATTTTAAAAGAACAGGTACGGTTCTTGCATTGCATTGTATTTTGTTTTTAAATTTGCTTAATGTGGTAATGTTAGAATGTTAATGGCAATTTAAGTAGTAAATTAATTGAACTATCCTTTTTTTAATTTTTTTTTTTATTTTGTACTACTTGTAAATGAAAATAGGGTTTGGTGACTCATGGTTACTTTTTCTGCTACCAAATGATAAAGATCTACCTTACTTGAATTCTAATGTAATAAATACCAAAGGAAGAGCTGTGTTGTTTTCATTTAGATAAAAGTTTGCATCATTAGTGCTTTGTATAGCTTCATAAAAAAATTTGTAACTTACACTAATTAGTAAATATTGTTCTTACTTCACGAGACAGCAAATTATTTGCTTAATATTCTGGTAGAATATTCATCTAGGAAAATGTTTCCTTTAGTAGTTTTCGTCTTTCTTCAACCACGCATGTGCGCAATAAAAGGAGCAGAATATATGTCGAATAAATTTCATCGTGATTGATGTTAATACTTGGATCATACGTAATTAGCTAAATTGTGATGTATTAAACATAAATTGGCACTTATAATTTACTTAAATTTGAAAAAAAAACTAATCAAGCTAATATTATTAATATAAAGGGTGTTTTTTTAGAGGTATAGAACTTTAAATTGCAATAAAACAACGATGTATTATTCGATTGACATGAATATTTTTTATTCGAAAGATAATCTTGTGGCATTACATTTTAAATATGATCAAGCAAGGCGTAGATTCGTCGAATGGGCCCAAAACGAGATTGCCGTTGTTCCCGATTTTCATAAGCGAATTTTGTTTAGCGATGAAGCGCACTTCTGGTTGAATGGATACGTCAACAAACAAAACTGCCGCATTGGCAGTGAAACTAATCCACAAGTGTATGTCGAAACACCGTTACATCCAGAAAAACTGACTGTTTGGTGCGCTTTATGGGCTGGTAAAATCATTGGTCCTTCTTCAAAACGATGAAGGCCACAAAGTTACAGTCAATGGTGATCGGTATAGAGCCATGATTACTGACTTTTTCATTCCTGAATTGAACAATCATGATGTCCAGGAGCTGTGGTTCCAACAAGACGGCGCAACATATCACACAGCTCGTGCCACAATCGATTTATTGAAAGACACGTTTGGTGACAGCCTAATTTCACGTTTTGGACCTGTGAATTGGCCTCCAAGATCTTGTGATTTAACACCGCTAGACTATTTTCTGTGGAGCTATGTAAAGTCATTGGTCTATGCGTATAAGCCACAAACGCTTGACCATTTGGAAGACAATATTCGCCGTGTTATTGCCGATATACGGCTTCAAATGTTGGAAAATTCATCGAAAATTGGACGTCCAGATTAAACTACATCCGAGCCATCCATGGCAGTCCTATGCCAGAAATCATATTTAAAATGTAATGCCACAAGATTATATTTCAAATAGAAAATAATTCATGCCAATCGAATAATACATCGTTGTTTTATTGCAATTTAAAGTTCTATACCTCTAAAAAAACACCCTTTATAACATATAAGTACAGTTTTTCCCACTATGTATTTCTAAGTTAAATATTCTCTCTCATTTCAGAAGTTATTCACCGTTATTTAAATCACAAAATTCTTTTACTTTTATCAACATGCATATTTACTATTTCTAAAAATCTATGTAACTGCAAATTCAGATTTATAATTTTTCCGAAATGAAAAATATGTCCGCTTGAGGAAGAACTGGGAGTTATTAGCAATTTACAATATTTAATGCAAAAGAAAAATGATAATATATAGCAAGATATAGAATAAAAAGTAATTTATATGTTACAAATGACCAAAATATTTATTCATTTATTGATATTCTTTTATGTGGGTTAAATAATTGGAGTCTTGAAGTGATTTTGTTTTTTTTTTCAATTGTTTATTATTTGCTATCTTACAATGCATCCATCAGATCTTATTTGTTGCATACTATCTAAATTTCCGTGAGTAAAATTGTTTATAAACTAAAATTCCTATAAAAAGAATATGATTCAATAAATAACGCTTGCACGATATTTCAGTGAAAAAACTTTAGAATTTAGAAACTGACGTACAAGAAGATTCATCTTTAAAATCATATAATGCATGTAGGAAATATATTGAGAGAAATAGACATCATTAAAAATACTCATCAAATTGACGAAAATGTTAAAATTCTAAAAACTACAACAAAATAGTAAATAAAAATAAATATACAATTTAACTAAAAAAATACGACTTGAATACCTTTGAGTATTACAAAACATTATTAAAGTTAACATTATTTTTTCCTGTTGGTAAAATCGAAAGTAATATGAAAATTGAAATAAAAATCTAAAACTAAAATGATTTGATTTTCCGTATGACAAATGTTTAAGATTTTCTGATTTTGAACAATATTTTGAAACAAACTTTTTATTATGCTTTAAAGTAAGAAAACAACTTGCATTCAATGGTTAAAACTAATGAGCATACTATTTATTACAATTAAATTCCTCTCAAATATTCATTACTTATAAAGGGCCATTATGCTTAAAGGTATTTTCTGAAATGCTTTAGATGTCTTTCTAGAAACAAACTAAAGAGTAGCTGAACCTAGTACCATTTAGTTTTAGTTTATTAAAATAAAAGTTATGATCAAATGCATTTAAGACAAATAGTTTGTGAAACCCCGTGCTGGGAGGATCATCTCGTCACCATCCACGTGACCTATGTTTGAGGGAATAATCGATTGACCATTAAACTCTGCCATAACAAAATCAGTTTTTTTAATATGATCTTAATATATATTCAATAAAACAACACTAGACTAGGAGGCTTATGATCAGGAGTGATGCGACGTAAACCATAATTCTGATAAATAGTGCAGTTAACCAATAAATCTATATTTATAGATTGTTTACTAACTTAATATATTTCGCTCAATTCTTAAAGCTTGAACAAGCTGTCTTACCGCCATTAAGTCCTTATAGCGTCCTTATAGCGTCAGTACATTCTTCGATACGACTTGCCCCGGCTAAGGGAGGCTCTTCTGGTCTCGAACCCACTTATTGATCAACTTGACTGGCACTATTAGACCGACTCATAGAACTCATGGAATACACTAAGACTCTTTTCCTAGAACCTCACCTAGAGATTTACTTAATTTCACTTAGTTTTACTTCTCCACTTAGCGCTCAACGCGAATAATAACGTTCCAATATATACTATTTCTAATCTGCATAACCACGCTCTCTTCTTGGGTTGGTTGGAAAGCCCCAAATATATCCCAAGAGGATTATTAGAAGGAGCCCCGTCACAAGTGTACATACTTGATTCACTCCATATTTATGTGTACCGTTTTTTTTTATTTATTTGTTTTTCATCAAATATATTTAAGTCAACATATATGTGATTTTATAACCAATTAACACCTGAAAATTCTCTGATAAATGTATTTTTTTTATCAAAGTGATTTGAAACACTGAAGAATATTTCCTCTTAAGTAATATACACTGCTCAGAAATTTAAGAGAGCACATGGATTTGAAGAAATTTTGAAGATATTTCTTCTGATTAGCGTAAGACAAAACACCCATAGTCACCCATGCCAATATTGCAGTAAACAGCAAAACAAAACTTTAAATACAAAACAATGTACATGGGCTCTCGACCGAGAAAACATGAACAAGTGCAGAAATCGTGATTTCTAGAAGCCGATTTTTTCGGTGTCTACAAATTCGAAAATTCAACATTTCGACTGTTCTTAAAAGAAAAGGGATTGAAAAATTACATGACAACTGGATCTATTGGAATCTATAGCTTGTTTTATTATCGGAAGACTCTTATTCGTGGCAAACACAAAAAACTGTAGTAGATGCTGTTGGAGTGACAATAATCGTCTTTGTAAGGCTTTCAGAAATTTTAAGGAAAATAGCTTGTTAGACGTCTGCTAGGGCAATGTCACTCACGGGATAGAGCAGAAAATAAGGACTAATATATCCTGTAAAAATCTAGTCGAGACAGAACAATCAATATGGCTTGGATTCAAAGACAGCAAGAACAGTTTCTTTTTGTTGTTGTTTATTTGCAACAGGGTGAAAGGTCTTAAACCAAACAATACAAAATGTTCTTAATTCAAGTGGTATGCATGCATGTAGGCCAATGGTGTATATTGGTTGACAGCTAGACACGATGCAGCCAGAAGAAAATTAGCTGATGAACATTAAGATTCTACGCAAAGTCATTAGAGACAAATGCTATTTACGGTCGAATCCCAATTCAGCTTAGAGTGTGACATAAGACGTGTTTTGCTCTGGCGAGAAATGGGCACTTGAAACAACCCAATATTCGTTCAGGAAAGATTACATTACAGACTATGTGGTTGGCTGGTGTCAACATAGGCGGATATATTAAAATGCATATCATACGGAATATACATGTGATGGCTCAAATATACACAAACGAGATCCTAAGACCTCCGTGACATATCTTAAGCTAAACCCACTGTGTGTGTGTGTAATTCCTTTCTTTTAATACAGGATCTGTAACTCATACAACTCGTCTTGTGGAGATCTTTCTTGGAGTTGAAACAATACGGCATATGGAGTTAAAAGCAAAGACCTAATTAGACATATAAATCTTATGAAGCATGCTTGGGACTCAATTGGACAATGTATTAAGCAAGGTCACATCCCTAGCTCACTGTTCGGGAAGTGAAGATAGCATTCCTTGTGAAAAGTGGAAAGGTATTTTCCAAAATCTTACCGATAACCTCATTGCATTTGTAGAGTTTCTCAACTCCTCATACTCGTAAGCTTTTCATTGCGATCTGCGCGTGCGCAAGTTCTCCAACAATTGCTAGCAGTGCTTACAAGCGCAGGCAACTAAGATGTAATCTGCGCAAGCGTTAGCTATTCAACTACAGCAACCCCTTGAATTCTTTCCGACTTCACATTTCCCTGGCCTCCTTCGAGAGCAGTTACCGAAACATGTGAATAAAAGCATGCAATATATAATCCTTAAACATCGCCTCGTTCATTAATCAGACTGTCTCCCACACATTCATGCTAAATATGTGTGCGGCACTCTTAGCAGTTCTGGGGGACTAAACATCCTATTAAACATCATGTATCAATTCCAAACTATCAGTTTTTTGTCGGTTACATGTAAATAAATTGTTGGCCTTAATCATCATTTCATGTTCTTTATATCATTGCAGAGAATTAAATTTCCCATATATAGAGAGTTGCTTTTTTTTTCTTCTTTTTTATCTGTATTGAGCTTTGTTACACCTGTTGTCTTCATTTATGCCCCAAGCATGACTACCACACAACGATTTCCATACCTTTTTGTTTGCTCCTCTAATTCTTGGAGCAGTTAAGAAATAAAATGATGAATCATAGTACACTCAGGGACATTGAAAATAGCGATCCAAGAAGAAAGCATCGGATTGAAATGAAATTTAATACACATAATGACACAGATGAGAGATTCACTTGATCTCAAAAACAAAAGAATTAAACGAATACAGGGTGTACAACGACACAAATACTGGGCAGCTTCAATAGCACGTTGGACCACCTTCAGCTGCAATACATGCCGTCACACGGTCCGGCATTGAGTTGATTAGACATCTTATGTTGTCCTGAGGCAGATGGGCCCACAAATCTTGAGCAGACAACTCTAAATCATGTACAGAGTGACACGATGGCATTTGCCGTTTTAGCTTATCCCACACGTGCTCTACAGGGGACAAATCGGGGGAGCGGGCTGGCCATGGAAGAGTTTCAAAAATGACGTAGGAAGTCTTGAGCAAATCTTGCTGTATGCAGACAAGCATTATCTTGCTGGGAAATTTTTTGCCCCTGGGATACCAATTAGGAAAGGTTCTACATGGGGTCGAAGAATATCATCAACTTAACGATGGATCGTTAAGGATCCACGCATCACAATTAAAGTGAACCAGCTATCATAGGCTAAGGACCCCCAGACCATTACACCAGCTGTGCGGGCAGTGTGACGTGTGACGTAGAACAGTGTGGGGGAATTGTACCACTCACCAGGGTGCCTCCACACCCGTACACGGTTATCATCTGCCTGTCCACAAAACAAACCGGGATTCATCACTAAACATAACCTTTTGCCAATCTGTGACATTCCACATTGATCTGACTTGACACCACTGTAGACGCAGTTGCCGATGTTCCGCTGTTAAAGGGAGTGCACAGAATAAGCGCTTGGAAAAAAGATTTGCTTCTGCAATGTGTCTGGAAAATGTTTGTGGAACAATTGCTACGCCTACGTCTGCTCGTATCGTTTAACTAGTCACTGGGGGTGCACAAGTGCTTGCCACACGATCCTTCGATCCTCTCTCCTCGAGGTCTTCCTGGACGCTCCAGACCCGGTTTTCCGCGCGTGGGTACCTTCTCGTGTCCCCTGCTCCCAACAATTTATAACGGCACACTCCGAATGATCCACCTGGCCAGCAACACGGCGCGTCGACCAGCCTGCATTTTTCATCCCGATGATTAGGCCTCTCTCAAACTCGCTTAACTGTGAGAAATATCTTCTAGCACGTTTACATGGTATGTTTCGCGTACCAAAATCTTCCTACAATCGGCGTGGTAATCGTCACGTTTATGAATCTTCGAATTTGCGCTGGCTTATATAGCACCCTCTTCCTGTTTGTAGCGCCACCTTGGCGTGTATGAGCATGCGTATTAGCACAAAACTTGGATCGTTTGCATATCACATTAAGCTGTACTTATTTGCAAGGTTTCGCGATTGTACTTAGCTTCCTTCTTGGGTCGCTATTTTCAATGTTCCTGAGTGTATTTATATGTTTATTACGAATATAAATATAATTATTTCATAATATATAATTTAATTGTATAGATCTTCTTTTAAAAATACAGAATGATTTAACCCTCCAACACGGGATTTTGTATGTGTGTGTGTTTTAAAAATTTATTTTTTATAGGAATGTATTCATAGGTTAGGCAACAAATAAATAAAAAAATCCAGGTAATATAATATTGAGTATTTAGTTTTAAAAAAATAATGTATGTAGACTTTAGAAACACACACATACTGTATTTTCCAAAATTCTGCATATATCCAATAAATCTTTCAAATGCAACATTACAAAATGATCGCTGACCTGAAAACTGATGAGAGATAATTTTTTTTTTGAATGAGATAAAGCACTCCTTTATAGAAACTCGGAAATAGAATATATACAGTGTCGCACACAAGGGGGTCCTGGGGTCCGGATCCCCCTCAAAGCCCTTGATATTTTTTCCGATTGATTATAATTCTAAGTATATAGTGCGTAAAATTTAATTAATTGCTTGTTATTAATGATTAATTTTATTAATTAATGCTAATTATTTATTCAAAAATTAGTTTTTTACTGTGTTTTGTTCTCGAAAATCGACAAAATCAAAAGAAGCATGATACAAGAATGGTCAACTTTCTACCCCGGACCCCCTTGAAAAATTCTTGTGTGCGCTACTGAATATATATATATATATATATATATATATATATATATTCAGTAGCGCACACAAGAATTTATTTCTTTCACATATGATTTATTATCTATGGTTATCAACTCATATTCAGATATGCACGTACTCAGTTTTTGAATAAATTAATTGCAACTGGAATGTAGGCAATTGGCAACAATATGCATAAATAAGGGTTACCTTTTTTTATATGCATACTCTGTATTTGATATTTCAAATAGAAAAATAAATGCGATGGAATTCATTTAAATATTTCCAACTTTTAAATTAATTCATTTTTATTAAAAATAGTCTTGATTTGATATCCTCTGATAAGAAATAGTCGTACTTTTAAAGGAAAAAAAAGAACAATTTAAACCCTAAACAGCGCTTTTGGAAGAAACTACTTGTTTTAGAGATACATTTATTTTTATACTTCTAGACACGATTCAAGTATAAATAACAAATATAACATCCCTCTCAAGCTCTAAAGCCTTCCTTCATAGGGATTCTAAATAACATCTTGTTAAAATTATTCCACAGTGTTTCTCTCTTTTGCTTTTATTTTGCCACTAAAAGTTTAACCTCGACGTGACAGAAGTATTACTGACCGTCGGAGTAGATGAGGAAAAATAAGTATTTAGTGAAGGCTCTACCTGTCTTTTCAAGCAGAAATGAAGAAAAATGCGGAAACTTAAAAAGGTTAGCTTGCGTTAAATAAGTCATTTTTAGCCTTATGTCAGTAAAGACTTGAGTAAGTTAAGTAAGGTGAAGAGAAACATGAAACCATTTATCTTTTAAATCTGTAACATTTTAGCACCGTACTGACGCGTTGATAAGAGTTTATGGATTATCTTACTTGTTTCAAAGAAAGAAAGATATAAAACAGGTGTTTCTGTGTAAGACATAAATAAAATAAAAATATTCCCATAACTTTTAATTTATTTTTACGGCTGAAGTTTTATACTTGAAAGTAGGTAACAAAAACTAGTATTTTTTTTTGTATGATGATATATTTAATACTAATCTGTAGACATATATATCACACTAAAGCAAAAGAGAAATATACAATTAGTAGTTTCTATATACTGTGTAGCATTTTGTATTTCTTAAATACGATAAATAAATTCCCCGCATATAAACTTAAAATATTAGGTTTTAAGACTTGTAAAAGTTAATAATACTTCCTCCGTAAAAAAGTCAGCAAACCAATATTCCAATTTGGCAAAAGAAATATGCAAAATACAAAGCAAAAATGCATGAAAAATGCCTCAAAATGGTACTCGAGAAATAATCATTAGTTTTGTATGAGTTTATTGATTAATTTTTTTACTTAAATTAGATCCTATGGGATGGCAACTCATGCCAGTGCCAAGACACGTGACTGACAGAGCTTCAAAGGGATGCGAGCTGCAATCCTCAGTGACAGAGGTGGAGACAGAAAAAGATCTAGACATACAGATGAAAAGACTATAGCGAAAGCTTAAAAAATTTACTAGAGCCACATGACAACAGCTCATGTTTAATTGTTTAATTTAGTTTAGTATTTTATTGTATAGTCCGATTTCCCATGTTATTCTTAAATAAAACGGTTTGTTTGTTATTTTTTAGCCTTTTCTATCTCTAACAAGCTACACACCAAATATAACAGTTGGGGGTTATCGGTACAGAAAAGATGTAACATTAATATACTCGAAATTTCCTCGATTATTGAACTTGAAAGTTAATACAGTAAAAAGACATTCATCATATTTGTGGAAATAAGATAAAAGCTAAATTCTGAGTTATAAAGTAATTCTTGAGTTATTATTTACTATAAATAAGGCTTTTATGAATAAAAATTCTAAAGCTTTGAATTGAAGATGAAATAAAAATCACACACACACACATTAACACATGTAAAAAATGTATGAAATATATTTTCGCGTTAAGAATTTCCTTAAAAGTAAAAATTTAAACTCATTTTCTTTTGTAAATTGAATTCTTATTAAAAATATTTTATAATTTTACTTTTAACATTAAATAAAAATATTTTAATTTTCAAAATATTTTACATTTCTTCAAACACAAATACATTTTGTAACTTATTCAGTGAAAACGCTGCGTTAAGTCTTACGACAAATGTGTGCGGCACTGTTTTTTTTTCAAATGCCGCATATAAATAGCCTGTAAAATATTACTTTTCCCTATCCATTTCTCTATAGGCAATTTAATGGATTTATTGAAATTTTAAGATTAAATTTCAGCTATTTCGTTAATTTATGTAGTACTTGACTTCATTTGGAAAGTTTGTCACACGAACAACAGCATTTTTTTTTTTTTTCCTTGCCGTTTTGGGCTTTTTTAATTTCGTAATTATATATATAAGTTTTCTGTATTACACTAAAATGTTATATTATGGTACTTATTTCAGAAGGTTATTTTTTGAAGTTAAAGATTTGATTTCAAAATTTGTAAAATGGTAAATTATTCCGTGTGTTATTTACAAATTATCTGAAGAGGCAAACGAAAGCAATGATGCATATTAATTCCGGAAAGTGATAGCGATATGAGTGTTGGAAAATTATTAAAGAATAGTGTGTTATTAATGAATATGAATAATATATATCTGGTTAAGACTTGGAGAAATAATTTAAAGATGCAGATTTTTATTTCGGTAGAAACATAAAGAGCTATGTTCATGAAACGAAACATGCATAAAACTTAAAAGTGAAACATTTAAACACTGTTAAAGTTTTTCCCATCATAAGCAATTTACAAAATTATAAGAAATAAAATTGGATCATTTTTTTAAAATATAAGTTTTAAACTTGATTGATGAAATTTTGGGTTACGCAAACCAACATATGGATAAGATACTAGGCGTATCCGGGAACTAAGTACCGTTTTGGAAAAACACTCGCACAGAAAAAACTTTTTTTTAAAATCAAATTTTTTTTGCATGAAATAGCATATCGTAAGCTATTTTTTCTGCATAGTTACCACCATTTTTCAGATATTTGTAACATCGGGAAACGCACTTGTTTATATCCTCTTTAATGAAAGATGCCGCCAATGAAGTGCGCGACTGTTGAACAGCTTTTGTGAAAACTATTCACAAAGCAACCGTCTGTGTGTTTTCAAGAATTTTCTCATTCACTTTTTTAATCAATCCATCACTAAATATACAAGGATGTAAAACACAAATGACAAGTTGACAATGCATTTCAACTGACTATCAAAAAATGGATTACATCACTTTCAGATCCGAATTATTTTTATCTTTGAATATTAAATTCTTCCGATTATTAATGCTATATGGACCCCAATAACACTGGGAAAAATAATAAAAAAATTTTCGCCTCCCCCCTCCCTAGAACGTAGACGGAACCCGCACGATTGTACGGGTTGGGCGTTATCTGTGTAGCAGGTCACTTATGAAATTTTACGAGTTATACATTTTCAGCTCTAAGTTGATAGAGGAAACAATCTTAATTCAACTAAAATTGTTGGAAATAAGGAAATTATTGATGTATAATTAACTCTTTTATTAATTCATTATTTATTTACTGTAAAAATATTTAGTTTTGTTTTTGACAAGAATAAATAACCGTTGCATTTTTCACATGATTTTGAACTGCTTTCGAAGTTTTCAAATCTGCACTTGCGAGGTCTTGAAATGTCATCAACTCATCGAAAATGGCTACACATTTCAAGTCTTTTATCTTGAAATGGCCATGATAAAAGCCATGACATATATAGCAGGTGGATTACAACGCTTCGATCTTTTTACGAGTGGAATTACAACATTGTTATCTTCATCATCAGTTAAAATACTTTTGTTAGTAGGTGGAAAGGCTGATAATGCTCCAACTACCTCTAACCTAAATGTCATGCGATCCACTTTGATTTTTGGAGGAATTTTACTTGATATTGCACCTTGTTTGAACAGAAACCAAGAATTTGCAACAGCTAAAACAATTAAATGATTGGGCTCCAGAGACTTTTATGATAAAGAATGATCCAAAATTGTCTTTCCATTTCAAATATGTCCATGTTTTTCTTCATTACTCTCATCTGAACTTAATTGTCCTTCCAGTATACGGGATTCATATGTTTTCTTTGCAGCATTGTCATCAATCCAGAGATCGCTAACTGAAGTTCAATCTAATTAATTCATCAATTGCTAAATTTCTTCTTGTGTGAGAATTCTTCTCCTTTAAGACACCTGAAAATACTTTTGATTAAAAGTTAGCACAGTATTCCATGAAAAATAATATGTATGAGAAAACTTTATTATTAAAAAATAATAATAAAATATTTAAACCACACCATACAGAGTCACACTGGAAAACCTAGATTTTTTTTTGGGGGGGGAGAGAGAGATGGATGCATATATCTGTGTAAAGGATGAAAATGCCACACCCCTCATTAAACTTGCGGAACAGAAAATTAATTGCAAAAAAGAGCCAGAGAAAGAAAAAAGGGACTCGTCCATGGTAACTCCTAAGAAAATATGTTTTTAATTACATAATAATATACTTAATCAACATTATTGGAACGGAAAAGAAAACTCGCAAGGCAAGAACTTACCTATATAGCTGCATCGACTTAAGTAACGCCCAATCCGCACGATCGTGGGGTAACGAAATCCCGAGTCTTACAAGCAACATTTATTAAGAATAATTAATATTTCTTCTATGTTACAATTATTTAAACATTAACACAAAAATTTGTATTGAAGCAAATTAGAAATGCATCGATAATTACCTTTTTACGACAGATAAAAAGAAGACATGTTTTCGTTGCATTTGAAAACAAAGCTAGATTTGCCAGCTGAAAGTAAAACTTGGACCACAACCATCGTCTGTTGATAAAAAGTGATACTGTACACTTTCTGCAAACCCGCTCAATCGTTGAGTTCGGAATTTTCTTTCATACGACTATTCCATAATCAGAAACGTATAAGAATATCTAACCCTCACAATTGTGCGGGTTGGGTCTTACAGGGCTAGAACGAAATTTACACAGTCGTCGGGATCGGCAACTTTGAGTGCTCACTAACACGTGTAAAAACAATGCAATCTGTTTCTAATGACGTCATCGTACTGACAATCAACCAGAGACACTTGTACCTAGAAGGGTTGTAATCTAATACTACCACGGAGGTTCTAGAACGAAAATATACTTATTACCAGATAGGCCTCATTTTTCGATTTGCTGTTATGATTAAAACTTAATTTTTGCTCAAATTTACATAAATGTTTTCTTTACGTACTTTTAATCTCACCTGAAAAACCGTAAATAAAGAAAGCTAGTTACCGTTCAAAAGCACGACACTCTACTACCTGTATAAAAAATAAATAAAGTACGACACTTTAAGACCCTGCAATATATAGATATAGTCAATAATATATTTTTATATCTAAGCATATTTTAAGTGTACTGCTGAGTATAGATATATCAAGTATTCTAAGTTTAACTACTGTTTCTGAAATAAATGAAATTGATCACATATAAATATTTTTAGCAACCTATATTTCAACCTTTAACAGTATTCTTCAAGCATTTATTCTAAACCCCCCATCTAAATTTGTATAAACAAATACAAAATCCTTTTTGGCATGAACCAAGCTGTGATATATCGTCTTCTGCATCCAAACAGGCTTTGTCAAGTTATCCTCCGGTGACCACAACATCCCCTAATCCCCATCTGAATTGTTTCTCCTTTACGACCGCTTAATTTCCTGTCGGAGTCCGGCAAATCTCGGACAGCCAGGGCAAACCTCTTAAACTCCGGAGAAGGCATTTTCTCCAGCAGTAAGCGTAAAGGCGCCATCCCTACTGAATCACTTAAATTAGGCTAATTATGAAACGTCCTTTTAATTATAGACGTCAGTGAGCACAATACAAATGTCGTTAATTGCCCGACGATGGCACTGAAAATGAATTTTAGAGCTTTCTTAAAGTGGTCTTTGAATTTTGATAGCGTTGGAATGGATAAGGGTAAAAATAACTTGCAATTTAAGATTAAGAGTGAAATACAATTGATAGAAATTATGTCTTCGGAATCCGTGTATCATCTCTTGAGTTACAAATGAAAATCCCGTTTCTTAAAAATATAGAAATTAAGAAAATAACTTAGTTAATGACTATATGTCAGGTTATATAACATTTTGAAAGGGCATTTAAAATGTATCATTTTGAAATGTTAAATTTTAAGTTATAAGAAGCATTCAATTATGCATCTCTTATAAATTAAAATATATATATATGTATGTAATATAATTTTTATTATTATTCTTTCCGTCATTGTTAATATCCTCGAAAATACCCTTTCATTTAAGTAAAATGTAATTGATCGATTAATATAAAAAATATGTATTATGTAGGCAATATAAACCTAGATATTTACAGGGGGGGAACGTTAAATGGAATTTAAACTAAAGCATAATTTATGTGTAACATTATAATTATTGCATATAATTCATAATACTTATTTTTATATTATATATACATATTTTCATCATTTTTATATTATAAAGATACATAGCGTGTGATATAAGCTTTTAATCAATGTAATGTTGAAAGCTCTTATATAAATATGTGTTAATTTATTTACAGTAGAATATAAATATATTTTTCTTCTTGTAAAAGAAAGTGGTATGTCATTTGTTACTAAATTTGATTTAGATAAAACGATCTCCTTAAAATAGGAAATTTGTTATTCAAAATGCACACGCACCATGAAAAAACTTAGTTTTTTTCTCCCTTTTATGTATTCTGCCGAGTTTTTGATTGTAAATTTTTAGCGATTTCAAAGATTTTATTCATACAGTAATGAAAAATGAGTAAGAATTCACTAACATTGTACTATAAAGCAACACGAGGTCTATTACAGACGGACTTTGTAATTTTGTACCTCTCCAACTGACGCCATTTGAACTGGTACTCTCCTCTCCGAATTACCACACCTGACCAACAGGAGGACTTTGAACTTCCACCCTTTGAATCTTCAGTATCACTAGGGCTTGGACTCAAGACACGCCGACCACGAGTTAGTGACCTTAACCACTTGGTTCTCTCAATGGTGCAACAGCCCATGAGAGTCAAGGCCCACTGTGCTCAATTCAGTTTTTATGACCTTAATGAGATGCATGGGAAGATGTACTGGTTAAGGTATCCGATTATTTTCAACAACTTTTTTTTTTTTTTTTTTGAAAAAATGCAGATATGGGGATTTTTTTGATTTTCAGATTTATTTAGTATATTTTAAGGGTAAAAAATCTTAAAATGGAAAAAAAAAAAAAATATTATAAAAATGGGAAAAACTGGTAAAAATGTACAAAAAATTGCATAAACGGGGCCCTCTCTGTACAAAAAATTTTTATGAACAAATTCTCAAATTTTTAATTTTGATGTGTTACTTTGTTATTCATTTTTTGAAATGACCTTCAGGATAAGAGTAGTTTTAAATTTTACATAAACTAGAGCACTTTATCTTAGTGATTATATAAAATTGCTTAAAAAAACAGTGATTATATTCACATAAAGGACTGCAAATTTTGAAATAAAACAAAGATTGGTAAATCTGAAGCTCAAAACATTTCTACTATTTTACAAAACATACATAAAAAAACTTCAGAAAATTATTTTCAAAACTTTTTGAGCAATCGCTGTCCCCGTTTGAACTTTTCGAAAAAAACACATTTCGAGTAAAACGTATCTTGTTCGACATCTTGTGCAAAGTTATAGCATCTGCTTTTACTAAAACGCTTGTAGTTTTTGTTATAGTGAATGAAAAATAAAAAAACTAATAAGATGCTAATAATATTGCCTAAAAAATAAAATCATACAAAAATTGCCAATTTTTGAAAAAAATCATGATTTTGAGGTTGTCGGATACCTTAAGTGGGCTTTGACGTGAGGCCTCCAGTGTTTAATTACTCTACCATAAATGTTATGATGAATTCAATGTGTTAGTAATGTTAAAAAATACATATTAACTTCATTGAGATATGTCTTAATCTTCAGCTGGTTAATTCACAACTTCATAAGCAACATGAAAACTTATATGTGGCTTACAAGTTAATTACAAGTTGGCTTACAAGTTAATTAGTTAACCCGCGGTCACTCGCGCCTGTTTTTACTACCGTCGTTACTCGCGGGGTGTAGAGAACACCCCAAATTTTTAACACGTGTATTTAATTATGAAAATAAAGTTAAGTCATTATGATACATATTTATAAAGTACAAGATGTTTTTTGTATTATACAAATAAAATTATTAAATTCATTGCATACAAATGAGATTAACATTAATTTAAACTAAACATACAGAATTTTCATTTTAAAACACATAATTTTATATTTTTTCATAAGCCAGTAAAAGAAAATAAACCAATAATAAATATACTTTATAATTAATGAGATAATGATAGTAGAAAGTAGAAAAATAATTATTTAATCATTTTCCAAACATTCAGAGCAGACTGTATACATATGCTCAACTTCTCGCGGGAGTTCTCAGCCCCCCAGATAAACTTTAGAAGGGCATTACATTCCAATCGTTCGAGAAAGAGGGTAGCCTAAAAAGCAGACATTTTCTGTGCAGCTACAGAAAAATCATGGTTCTGCGCATTCTTTTTTAGAATCCTGGGAGGATTTTCTCGTTGTTGGGATGTACAGAACACCCCGCGCGAGTGACCACGGGTTAATAATATTTGATTATTTGATAAATCCAAATATTCCGAATAAGTATAATAAAAAATAACTTATTTTACAATCTCTAAACTATAGGCTTCTACTAACAGGATTTCTTCGATTTTTTTATTATAGTCAATTTGTTTAGTGTTTGTGAGATTTGCTGTGCAGTAATACTTCAACTTACGCGAACCCGGAGTTACGCTATTTTCAAATCTCGAAGATTCGTCTTTTGCTTAAGGGGGAGAAAATTGGTAAAGTGATTGAAGAAGTTTTCAATATTTCCAGGTAAATAAATGTGGAAGCGGATAGTGATGACATTCAAGAACTGCTGGATTCCCACAATCGGAAATTGATAATTAACAAGCTCATCGAAAAAAATGAACACGAGCAAGAAAATGTTGAAGAACTTGAGTCTTTAGACACAGTTCATTCAGAAGATTAAATGTCAGTTGGTAATTAGACAGAATGCTTCTGCTTAGTTGAAAAAAAGTTACGAATTTTAGAAAATACAGACTACAACGATGATCGTATTTTTTCAACAAAAAAAATTATTATCGTGTTACGAGGAAGTTTTGCTGTAGTAAGGAAAACCTTTGAGTTGATTGGACTACTTTGTTCGATTTTATGAAACCTTCTACTACAAAATAATTTCAGTTTGCGATTTTGTATTTTTGCTATCTAAGACTTTACCACAATTTTTTTGTTCCAAAAATTACTATATTATTTCGCTTTCGACTTCATCTAAGAATAATTTATATTTATTTGCATGTAAAATCATGATTTACTCCAATTCGACATCCACTGGTAAAGTTCAGTTCCACCTATAGCGCGTAAATTTCAGCATTATTGTATTTTTTCGTTGTAAATAATGAATCTCGTTTTAAGAAATATTCTCTAAATGTTATAAATGTTACAAATATTATCTATAATTTACTTATTGTAATCTGTTGAATAACTTTTTTGTAATCTGTTAGATCTGTTGCGTGTGTGTGTGTGCGTACACAGAAATAAATTTAAATATTTTGCATAGGAAGTATTTGCTGACAAACATTAGAACATTAAAAATTACATTGTTGTTTGTTAATAACTTCAAGAAAACTTTATGCATTACCCTACAATTCATGAAATGTATTGAAATCTGAATTAAAAAATGCTTCTAGATCAAATCTTTGAACCAATTATAGGATAATTTACGGAATAATTAATTCATCATAAAATTAATTATTTCCTGTAAATGTGAATAATATTCTCAAGTGTTCATAAGTAAGTTGTGAAATATTTAAGATTTCAAAGCTGAATTGTAGCTTGTTATTGCGTTTTCTTTTATCCTATTTTGCTATAGTTTTCTAATAGAATTTCAAAAGTTATTTTAATAATTGAGGAATTGAAGTAACAGAATCAAATACGTACTAAAGTATGAAGCAATTTTTAGGTGAATTTTTTAAAGAAATCTATGTTCAATATAAACATGTTTTTAGTCTTCGAAAATTATCCAGATCGCCGTAGCGGAGTGGTATAGGTATCGGATCGTGGCTTGCCTTGTCACGAGTTCGAACCCAGTACCACTAAAGACCCGCCGTGTAGGGCAGCGATGCACGTTAAATCTGTCGAGAGCTGAAACGTCCTCCCCTTTATGTGGTGTGGTAGTTAGGTCAGCTCAGGTGTCATCCACGTCACTTGACAATGGTTCAAAATTACGTGGTCCGTCGCCAAAAGCCCTCGTGTAGCTGAACAGTTAATATTAATATTCAAACAATCAATCGAAAATTATCCAAACACGCTTCATTGCCACATCGCGAAAGACTAATAAGAAAATATGTAATGGAGGAAAGCGACTCACTCATCACGATATCTTCTGAACTATTAAACCTACAGACTTGAAATTTAGTAGACATGTTCCTTTTATGGAGTAGAGATCTGCTAACAACAGAATTTGTGAGATCTGCTAACAACATAGAATTATATATTTCCATTTGGTGAAAATCGAAACTCAAAATAGATAGCATTTTTTAAGAAAGTAGGATGACGTTGCAAGAGCGTAAGGAGCGTTATCGGGGTCTTGAAATGTTATAGTTAATTATATATTTCCATTTTTAAACTTTAAATCATTAGGTCTTGAAATTTGATACACACATTCCTTTCATGAAATAGATATCCGCTACTAAATGGTTTTTAAGAAAGTAGACCCCCTCCGAGTGACGTTGCAAGAGCGTAAGGGCGTTATCGGTAATTATTTCCATTTTTAAACTATTAGACTTACGGTCTTGAAATGTGGCAAGTAGATTCCTTTCATGAAGTAGAAATTCGTTTAAATAGACACTCAAGAGGTGTTGCGGGGGATTAAAAGGTATCATGGATTATTATTTCCGTTTTTAAACTCGTAGACGTACAGCTTTCAAAGTGTATATGCAGATTTCTTTCATGAAGTGGAAATCCGTGACAAAATAGCTTTTCCTATTTTGAACGAACTTGTTTGACTTTGGAATTTTTAGAGGCGTCACATATAATCATTTCTATTTTTAATCTGTTAGATTTACCTGTTTGAAAATTGGAAGGCATGTTTCTTTCCTGGAATAGAGTTCTTCTGACAAAGAGAATTTTTAATTATTAGAACCACATAATTGAAATGTGTTCAGCATGTTTCTTTTGTTGAACAGAGGTCCGCTACGAATGAATTTTACGGAAATTGACTCTTGGAGATAGAGCGGGCTTATTGGGGTGTATTGACAAAAAAAAACCAGTTTTCAAACTACTGGGGATATAATAATGAATATTTATTTCCATGTTTATTTTGTTGATTTGAAATTCGCTAAGAACTGTTCTTTTAAAAATCTACTCCCAACGGTGTTGCGGGGGGTATTGATAATAAAAATTCCGTTTTTTTCTCT
The DNA here is from genome assembly GCA_019973935.1 of Trichonephila clavipes. Lineage (NCBI taxonomy): Eukaryota > Metazoa > Arthropoda > Arachnida > Araneae > Nephilidae > Trichonephila > Trichonephila clavipes. The sequence goes on along the minus strand of BMAU01021248.1, from coordinate 622,046 downwards.
ATTAGATTTGGTCTTTAAATTTAGCACGCATGTTTATTTTACAGAGCATAGAACCACTGAAAAACCGTTTTGCAGAAATCCGCTTGGTTATTGGGTTACGAGAGCGCAAAAAATCATTCTACTTCAATTTTAGAGATCCTTAGAAATTATTAATTAGGAACTCTAAGAGTGGAGAGTTACAGGTATAAGTATATTTTCAATATGATCAAATTTTAAATAATAATCAATAATTTATTTATATATAGAGAGAGAACTGAACTCTGTAGCGCAACAGCCCATGAGGGTCAAGGTCTACTATACCTCTCTCAGTTTACGGGACCTTATACTCTGGGGGTGCATGTGCAGGTAATTCGGTCAAGTTTTCAGACTGACTCGAAACCTTCAGTGTCCAGTTCCCAACCAAGCTCAGCACGCAAGTTTGATTGGCTGTTAGACGGTAAATCTGTTGAGGCTTAATGTCCTCTCTTTCGTGGTGAGGTAGTTACGAGATTAAGTTGCCGGCTCTGGTGACATCCTTGTCACTTGACGAGGTTCGACATTAGCAATATTCCTCATGTTGCTTTATAGTGCATCATTAACACAACTCTCAATCACTCTATTTAAATATGGGTTGCAAAAAACAGAGAATTATTATTTTTTAAAAAAAATTATAATATATATTCGATCATATATTATAATCTTATTTTTACATTTATATTTAATCCAAATATGACAGTTATGATCCTATATTTTAATGTCATTGAATTTAATCAGCTCGCCAAACAATTTTTTTAAATAAATTATATTTATAATAAAAAAGAATATGCAAATCACATATACGAGTATATAACAATACTCAATTAAAAAACTATCTCTACTTTTAAGGAAAGATACATCACACTCTTAACATCAAATTAAAACGAATGTTTTCATTTTATTCTTCCTCTCGTGTTTTTCCAAGAACCCTGTTATATAGTCTGAAATTCTCTTCTAATACATTACACTTCATAAAAGCCAAGTTATTAAAACAATGAATCAATGAATTGCAGTAACTTTGAGTCAAGTCAACAGCTGTTACAAGTACTAAGAAATGTTGGGTTCGCGACATTAAAAATCCGATAAATTTCTAAAACACTTTTCCAAATGCTATTTGTTATCTCTCACGCTTGTTTAGGCGGACATTTATTCTTCGAAATTGAGTGACAAGATAGTTTATTTGGTGTCGAAAATATCAAACATTTTGACATCAATGGTGCTTTTTATATCTTGACATACGTATGCAAATGTGTTCAGGTTTATCTCTTTTGCTTGTATGCGTCATATTTAATGTTTTACTATATATCGTTATATTTTCCTGTTTTACATCTCATAATTATTTTATATGAACTTAGTTCTATTCTTTAAAGATTGAATGCAAATTAGTAGCATGTAGTAACTTTTTTTGAAAACTTTGTCTCAAAATATGGTTGCATTACTAATTCTGTAATTTTCCGATTCCTTGAAAATACATAAATTTAATTCCCAAATTTTTTTTTCAGTTGTGAATTTATCCGATTTTAAACAGATAAACATTTATTAAAGATTCCCATAATGAATTTCTTTCCATGCCATCCAACTTTGTGTAACAAAGATGCACATAACTCAATCAACATCACCAAAAACCTCAGAAACAATAGTAATATTATGTTAATAATAAATTTTACATAAAGATTACGAGTTTTTACATAGTAAATTATTTTTAAATATTTCTAATGTTTGAATTGAAATTTTGGAAATTTAAGGGGAAATAGTACGATTTATGCAAAAAATTTTAATTTAATGATTTTCACAATTTTTTTTGGTTACTTCCTATGTATATGTATGATTTAAAACAGATTTTGTGCTCAAAATATCATAAAAAACTAACAATTTAATTTTTCAAGGAAAAAACTTGAAACTTCTGAAGTGATTTTAAAATGCTACTCTCCTCCTACAAAAATTGACATACATATATGAAATTTGATTTACAAGTACGTCAAACTATGTATACTAAAAGTTGATATGTGTTTTGCGATAACACACACACATGATTGGTATTTATACAATATTTCTTTTTAAAAATACTTATTGAAAATTCCTTAAAAAAAAATGTAAATTCTAAATTCAAATATTTTTTTTTTAAAATAAGTATTGTTTTTGATTGAAAAATGCATACCAAGTTTGGTTCCATGTACTATTAGTAACAGGTGAAAAAAAATTCCAGGCATTAAGCACACAATAGAAAAAAAACCCTTACCATTTAAATGAAGACATACTAGTTATTTTATCTTTCTGAGATAAGTCAGCTTAAAATTTTTATTTGCCACTGCAATGTGAATAAAAAAACGTCAAAGTTATCATAACTCTGTGTTTTTTAAACTTAGAGCTTTCGAATTTTGTGAGTTTGTAGAAAATTACATAAAAAATAATTTAGACAAAAAAATTTGATTTGATTTCTTGACCGATTTTTGTTAATTGAATCGTACTGTGTCCTTTTTTAATTGTAATTGCCTTAGCGACTTACATGCCGCATTATGAATTACTGCAATTTTTTCGTGTAATATTTTTTTTGAATCACTATGTTGAAAATTAAGGGATATGCATAAATAAAATACTTAACCTTGGGAAATTTAATCCGTTAGAGTTAATTAATTAAAATGCTTCTTTAAAGTACCGGCAGTCCACAACTGCCTAAAATATTCTCCTCATACAAAAAGACCAAATGGCTTTTTAACGGAGTTTTAACTATTAAAAATGCTAAATAACCAGAGAACACTAATATCTTACAACACAAAATAATTGTTTTTAAAAAAATTATAACTTTTTAAAAATTTATTTACTTTTATAACACATAAAAGCAGGTTTTACATTTAAAATTAATTGGGTAATTTTCAAAGAAACAGTTTTTCTCTTTTCATTAACATTTTTTTCTCTTTCATTAATGCACAAAAATTAATTACATTTTGTGAATTTTGATGAGGTTTGGATCGAATGTTTTTTGAAGCACTGTATCCTGGGGTAGGAAATACTGTATTTTCTTATCATGAACTACTGCATCTTGAGCCTTGTTCAGAGTCTCTTGATCCCCATCTTAAGAATTTAACCAAAATTCCAGCAGATACTTTGCTCGGACGTCTTCCTCTGATGAATCATCGGTTAGTGCACCACTGCTTTAAAATGGTTGGTTTTGTAATAAATCCAAAGCCTCTTGCGGACTGTGCTTCTTTTTTTCCTAGATACTCGAAGAAAAGGAAAATAATAATAATAACAGCACCTTAAAGACCTTCTATTATTAAATGCCAATTACAAATAAAAAAATTAAACTGTTTCTAATTTTTGAATAAGTTATAGATATTTCGTTTAATTGTATGGTAAAAAAACAAACTTAAACATTTTGAAAACGTTAAAATAAAAGAATAAACAAGTTAAGCAAAAAAAATGCTAAAAGGCATACTCGCGCATCTTCCTTTCCCATCAATTCATTATTCTTACTGTATTTTTTGTTCCACTTTCTAATTTTTTTATATATATAAATTAAGGTAATCAAATGAACTATATATATGATGCGGCATGCTTATCTATTAGGAGAGGGAAAAATTGTCGACTTTCTACATATGCCGACAAAACTCATTCCCATCAAATATGTGCAAATTTATTGATTGCTAGAGTTATTATTCATTTTATTTTAATTAATTGCTAATTATTTTCTTGAATTTGTAATGAAAATGAACGTTTTAGTAGCATTTAAGAATGTAATGCGACAAAGTCACATTGACACAAAGTTCTACAAAACTTTTATTTTAAAATTAATTTTATTAATATAAAAAGTGTGCTGATTGATTAGAAAATATATTATATACTGATCGGTGACTTATTATTTAATGTTAACTTAGAAAAAGTAAACTTCATAAATTAATACATTTTCCTTAATTCGGAAAATGTGCCTGAACATGTTTTTTCAATGTATAGGAGAAAGAGAAAAATATAATCATAAATTAATTTATTTAACGTTAACAGATTATTTAATGCTTATTTTCTCAGATGTCTTATTCTAAAACATTTTTATAGCTTTCCAATATGTGAAGTAACACTATTCATTTTAAAATGTCTATATATATAAATACAAAAAATAAAACAGAGGGGAACTATAAGTAAGACTTGTCTTGATAATTTCATAAACTCAGAATGCAAATAATAATTTTGTTTGTCAGTAATTGTTACGACTGAAGTGAAAGCAGTATGGATTTTATACGATCTGCAAAGTTACTAAAATGTTAAGCACTTTTTTTGATACAAAATTATCAGAAAAAGAAACTGATAATATGAAAGAAGTTTTTGAAAATCAGGCATTAGCAAAGCAAAAGAAAATATTGCAGTTTTATTTAACGATCTTATTTTTTATTAGGAATAGTTTCTTTTTGATTAAATTGAAAGTAAAATAAAAAATATATATGAAGTTTTGCAGCTTATTTTCTCGAAAAATATCAACCGAAAAACTACCTTAAAAAATAACCCTTCATTTTAATAGTTATCAGTTTAAGTGACTGTTTGTGTCTTACGGCGTGAGAACACATTTTTGCTTAATTTTTCAGTTATCACAATTAAAAACGAAAACGGATCAGGATATTTTGAATTTTGATTTCCTCATCTTTGTGTTCAAATGATAAATAAAATTTGAACTCGATACTTTCGTTCCTTTTGAACACTCAAAACGCATTTCAAGAGAAATATCAATGTATCTCCTGTACATTGAAGGATTTTTCGCAACATCATAATATTGTAACATAGTATATCGATAACATGTAATGATAATAAGATAGCATCGTGTCATAAAATTGTAGCGTTTTTTCCTAGTATCTTGTAATAATAGATTTATTTTAAAAAACAATGTTTTGATTAAATATCCTTTAAACTTTTTTTTCCTTCTCAAAACATTTTTTTAGGAAAAATAAATTTAGACTAAAGCATTAAAAAGTTGAAATTGATTTACAAGGAAAAGAGAAAGAGCTATTAATCTAGCTCATAATTTAGACCATGTGACAAGTGATTGATGAATTGTTCCTCTGAAGTGTATTCCTCTGTGGTATTAATAAGCGTTTCATTAAATTTTTAGAGGAAAAAAATGCAATTAACTGAAAAATTTAGCTTAGAATGCCAAAGCTCTTACAAGTAAAAGTCCGTAAAGTAGATAATGTACTTTTAAAACATTCTTTTTTTTTTTTAAAAAAAAAAATCTTTGATAATCAGAAAATGAGATTATTCACTTAGAAAAGTGGTACTTCAGGGGAAAAAATTAAAGTTGTACGGCTTTTTTAAATAAAAGTAAAAGCAAAAATAAGGAAAAAAGAAATGTTTAAACCGAACGAATAAAAATATTCATCGTTGTTCTGCGGTGAATATTTATTTAATGGTTGAAAACAAGAAGCATGGAATAGAAAATATTTTTTAAATGAACAGCAATAAAAACTGAATATACCCTATGCATTACAATAGCAGTAAATGTGTACGAAAATTATTTCCCCCCATCGTATAAAATCTCAATTAAAGTTATCTTTTTTTTTTGAATTTGCTTCAAGATTTTTGACAGTTATCGAAATTCTTTTAACGATACATCACTTCTCAAAAAATGTTGTTTAATATAGCTGTGTGTGTCTGTGTGTGTGATTCATTTAGAATTCTTTACGAAATATATCATGGATATGTTTGATAAATCATGTATTATATCATCAATAGTCTAAGAAACGATACACTTGTATTTAAAAAAAAATTCTCCTTTTGGATTGATTCCATGCAAATATTTTTCGAAATTTCTTACGAATTTTTGATTATTGTTCTGGATTTAAATGTATTTAAAAATTATATAAACTTTTAAAAATATTTTAATGTACTTTGTACATATCCTGATTTTTATTCGTATATTCATGTGCCATAATGATTATTTCAAGCATGTATTTTTGTATTACATAACATCAAACAAAGGTGAAAAATATTTTCAAAAACGTTAAAAATAAATATTCGTTTCAAGAATTTTTATTAACTGCAACTGGTTATCTTTCCTAAATTTTTGGAAATAGTAAATGAAAACATAAAAATAAATAATATTCATATTTACTGCTATTTTTTCAAAGTTTTGTTAAGATACTATGTCTTTAGTTTTTAAACGATTGTAAATATATTTAGGTTTGTGTCATTTTTGCTAAATTGCAGTTTTTTTTTATTATTATTATTTCTGAGAAATTACAAGTTTTTTCGTATGTTTTTCACTTAACATTTTAACTGAAATTAAGCTTTACTACAAAATCGAGAATATTCTCTTTATCGTTTAAAAAAATCGATGTGAGAAACATCCGAAATAAAATAATTTAATTTTCTTTGAAAGAAAAATTACTGATAACTTTCTCTATTCATATGCAAAAACAGTATTTACTTTCTTTTTTGAAGTTCTTAGTTATCCTTTTATAATTGTTTATTCTATTTCTCGAGTCATTTTTTTTTCTGGACTCTAAATTCTACTTTTACCGCTGTACCCTATTGTTTTCTAGTGACTCTATTAAACAAAGAATTGAAAGGAACTGTATTTTCTTCTTTGATATTTAACAGGATCCATTTATTTAAGCAGTCGTAAGGCAAAATCGATTTTTAGTAGTACACTGTTTTCCAGAAACGATCAGATGCAAATTACCATTGTTTCTCTTCAAGGATTTGTCTTGGAGTACAAAAACTCTTCACAAATTTAATTATTTAAGATTAAGAGACATATATACTTGCTAATTATTCATTTGTGTTTTATAAGTTGGCATGCTACAGTACTGGGTTAAGATCACACAAACTGCGGTATAGTTTTCTTTTGTTTCTTTATTAAAAAGGAGAGAAATTCATTTAATATAAATAACAAAATATTTCCTACTTATTTTGACTTGATATTCCTACGAATTCAAGAGTCACGCTTGTTTTACACCAATTAAAGGTAGAAATTATAAGCTCTATTGATTACAAAATTCTTCGCAAAAAGGAAAATTAATTATTTCGTAATTCTTACTCATTAAATCCAACATAAACTTCTGACTTCCTTTTTGTAATCTAGCAGATACAAAAGCAGATATCCAAATCTGAATGTTCTGTTTGCTTAACAATATAAAGACAGAGTTTGCTTAGAAAAAATACTTTATTGAGTCTTTTGATTATAGTATTAACATTAAATTAAAAAGCGATATTTTCGTAGAAACAAGTTCTTTGAAACTATGAAGTCAGTGAAATGGGAAAATGTATTTAAGTTGTTATTTGACTTTATTATGAGAGAAAATGTTTACAACACATGAAGAACAATAACATCATGTAAACAAATTAATTTAAACAACGAAAACAATGATGATATACAAAATATAATAAAGGATTAAAAAATAAATCTATAATATTATTTCTTCTCTACCAAAAGTTTTGTATTTTAATTTGTATGCAATAACAACTAATATAATTATAAGTTTCCTTTAATATTTCTTCATATTTGTTATAAAGACTGAACGATTTTCTTTTCATTTACCTTTACTTCTCTCCATTAATTTTTCACTAGACACAGTTACGTTTACTAAAAGGCAAAATTAAATAATAATTGGAATAATGTGCTTGCAATTCACATAAAACAAAGCATGTCTAATCTACAAAGTATTGGAAAAATGATGTTTTCTAACCTTATTTTACTATTTGAAATCAACATCATAAAACTGATGTATTTCATTATTTTAGTGTTTTGGTTTAATATAAAGGAGAATACATACACATTCATAAATAATAAAAAGAAGTTAAATGTATTCGAATGTGGTACATTTTGAGTTACTGGATTAATGCTTCAAATGAAGGAGTGAGTGAGTGAATATTTACTTCGCACTGTTTAGCAACATGAGGGCTTTTGGCGATGGACCACGTAATTTTGAACCATGGTCAAGTAACGTGGACGACACCTGCTTCAAACGAAAGCAACGTGCAAAAAACCTAAAAATGTTAAGTAACTTACTCTACCTAATGATTTTTTAAGCCCAAATGTAAATAATATTTTAAATGTACTCTTATAATTTTACATAACTAAGTTAATTTTGAGGTCCACAACACAGATCTCAGTTATATTCTTGGGCTGGGCCAACACCTAAACGGTGTTTTCTGGGCAAGGTCGACTCAGCCTTTTATTCCTTCAGTGGGTCGATAAATGAGTACTAAGCTTGTGCTTTGGGACTAAACACTGGGAGTTTAGCTACAGACTAACCACCTGATCAAGACATCCTCTCATGCACCTCAACGCCCAATGGTCACGTATACTGAGATAGGCACAGTAGGTCTTGACCCTCATAAACCATTGAGTTTAGTTAAGTTTAATTGATTTTAAAACTATGCGAAAAATTCATCAAGGAGGTCATTTAATACGGGAGAGTTCACATTATATGGACACGACGCAGCTAAATGAAAATAATATATATGTGAGAGATGTATTTAATATATTTAATTCATTTTTCAAAGTTAGCCTATTTTTTCACAAAATAACCGCCGTTTTTAATTTGGCTTGTCTTATTTCATTAAATCAATTGGATTCACAAAGTTCAAAGCTATTATTTAACTTAATGCATAATATGTGCGTATTTAATAAAGTAAAACATGTTCGCTTTTATAAGATACATACATGTTGTGTGTGTTTGTATTTAAATTCTTACCACACCGTCTTCTTAATGCACGTTTTTCGAATTGTAGGCCGCACTCCCCTAGGGGGTCGTGAGAAATCTACAAGTTGGGGCACTAGCAAATTGACAATTCAGAAACAAAAAATTGTTTGAAAAAATTATTAATTCACTCAAAGTAAACAAACAAAATTCATTCTGAGATAATAAGAAATAAATAAAAATTTACATTTATAAATGTATCAGTACTGCACAATCTATTTCATAACTAATTCAGCAATACTAAGTTAAGAACAAATTTAATAATTACCCTTGACCCCCCATGGGCTTGTCTTATAAAAAATTATTTACAAAAATTAACACTTATCTGGATGATTTGTACGGTTTATAATTAATCCCTTAACTGCTGATTAAAAGTCACGTGATTCGCTTCCGAATGTCGTCGTTTTCCATGAAGGCATGCGAATGTGATGTATTGACAGGGAGGAGGAGAGAAAAGGAATAAATAAGCAAATCCTCTGAAATAAGTAAATCCTTTGAAAACACCGACAATGTATTTTTATTACCTTCCAGAGCCTTCGAAATAATGGTATGAATAACAATGCACAGAAAAGGTCGTACTTCGGAACGACGTGTATATACCTCTTGGGCAATCAACTCTTTGGCTGAGCGAGACAATTTGTATACACTGGTGGCACTTAAGAGATTTAAACCGCATTGTTTCTTTAGCTTCAAAATATAATATTAATGAATTAAATACATTGTTATTGTATGGAAGAGGGCGATGGAAATTATGATTGAATATTAGGTCCCAAATATTAAAAATTTGAGACCCACTGCCTTAATGATTAGGTAATAAATAAAACATAATTTCTGATTAATAAACAAATCTGATAATAATAAAAAAGGATATTACTCTCAGATATTCTCTAAATCAAATAACTTTTGAGTACCTTCACACATTTATATTCCTTGGACATCTGAAACACATTGGTCAATATATTTTTAAATACACTTCTCAACGAATTTATTATCACGAACGTTTTAGAATACACCCAACTTTAAGACAGCAAATATATTAGCACGGGGAGAGTCGTTTTAGAAAATCAATAAACAGGAAAAGAAATGCACAATCCCCTTTTATTGTATAAAGTCATTCATTGTGAGATCTTCTGAATGTCAAGACATCGCGAGTTCTGGTTGGGCCGTCGCGGACGTCAAAAATGGCTTCGAGATGTCAGTTTACTTTGTTCCTAGTTCAATGGAAAAATCTTAATTAGCATTGGTTCAAAAGACTGGTAATGAATCAATAATATTCGTTTGCCAGAGACATCTGTTTGGGAAATTTTGTTGTCTTGTTAAGAAGGGAGTTAAAAAAGGAACTCTCAATAACGCCTGCATAGATATATTCTTTGATTCAGAATTCCTCTTTTGAGATGTTGGAAAAGATCAATATCATCATTTTTTAGGGGGAAAATCCTTAAAGTGATTTATCTTTAAATCTGCCATGGCATGAATTATTTTTTTTTAATCTATGAACGGAAAATAAACATCATACAACCATTATTCAAACATACATTAACATATATTCAATGCTTACGTTTGGGAGACCAAAGTTTAGATATAAATCATATGCAATATTTCATTTGCGTTAACTTTAAAAACATTAAATGTTATTTTTTTGTTTTAAAATTCGAAGTAGTTGATATATTAGTTGAATATCTTTAACAAATATTTTTTAGCATTTCGGAAACATTTAAGACTATTTTAAAAACTTAAATTACAAAATTCGAAACTGTTTCTTAGCGACTTCCTAAAATAAATTCAATTGCATGTTTTTTTGTTTGTTTTTTGAGTTTCACAAGTAATTATCAAAGTACTTTAATCATATTATGAATATCATAAAATCCATGTTATCTTAATCATATATATAAATAAAAGATAAAATTACATAAACACAAAAATGCAAAATAGCAGCATAAATGCTAAGATAACATAACCCCGAGATGAGTATAGTATTAATTATAACATGATCCAAAAGCCCAACAGCCTTTGAAAGCCATGAGATACCCTAGACACTGTAGATCCTATCCTAAGACACCTAGAGAGAGCCAAGACCGTTACCCGCTTTCGCCTAGCCACCGATCGTGACTTCCTCGAATTACTCCGCTGGCTTAGCCTGGCTGATAAAAAGACTTTTCCGCTCTGCGACCATGCATGGATGGGAATCACGTGCTCCAATGTACTAGAGTCGAAAACACCCGAAAGACGTCGTCGTTAGTCACTACAAGGAGGTTCGGCGTCAAATGGTCAAGATCATGGGCATTGGATAAATAAATACAAATATTATAAAAGCTCTGAATTTCCCAAAACCCGGATCATGGCACCACAAAAGACCTGTTGTATAGAACTATTGATGAACATTAACACTTTCGAAATTCAGTGTCCTCACGCTGATGTAAGTTTGGAAAGAGTGAAAAACCAGTTAAGGTGTCGTGTTCATCAACTGACTAAAGCTCAAAATTAAATCATCCGTCTCTAGTAGTCCTCTTGTCGCATCAAATTCTGATGTTATCAAGAGGTCATTGTCAATTACCGCCATCTTAGACAAGCCGAGAAAACAATTTTTTTTAAGGAATACTGTCATCCTGTGTGGCTTCATCTTTACTATGGTTTTTTTCTGATAAAATGCTACTTCCATTAAGGTATCCGACTACGTTCGGAACCGTGATTCTGGAAAAACGCATAAATGGATAATTTTCATGAAATTCAGTGTCACTTAGATTAGAATATATGCATAAAATTGTTTTAAGGGCATTTTGACAAAAAAAACATTTGTTTAAATACAATAATTTGGCAAAAATTAACTTTGAATAATCTTTTTCCAAATGTTCTCCTTTTATGAATAATGCTTCTATTGCAATAATAGTTTGCCTGTATATAGCTCAGACCTCTCTACAGAGGCTCAACAGGAATTTTTGAAATATATAACTTAGAAGTGGGTTTATTCATATTTTACGACAACAGAGGGGCTCAAATTTAAGGAAAAAACGCTACTAATTATTTCAATTGGTGGTAACTCTGAAAATAATGTGAACTTTTCAAAAATTCTACTTGAGCCTCTGTAGAGAGGTCTGAGCTATATCCAGGCTAAATATCATTATAATAGAACCATTTTTCACAAAAGGAGAACATTTGGAAAAAAGGATATTCTAAGTTAATTTTTTGCCAAAATACTATATTTAAATACTTTTTTTGTCAAAATGTCCTCGAAACAATTTTATGCATATATTCTAATCTGTGTCACACTAAATATCATGAAAATTATCTATTTATGCCTTTTTTTAAAATCATTGTTCCGAACGTAGTGGGATACCTTAAATCCGTGTTTCTCAAACTGTGGAGTGCGCCCCCTGGGGGGGACGATAAACCTACAAGGGGAGTGTGAGCATATCGAAAATAAAAGATTCAAAAAAGAAATATTTACTGGAATGAAGTAAATCAAAATACTTTCTGACATAATAAAAAATACACATTTACACTGATATAATTTATATATATATATATATATATATATATATATATATATATATATATATATATATATATATATATATATATATATATATATAAAAGAAATATGTATTATTTATCAAAAACAAGAAATAATAGATAAAGAACATAACAAGAAATAGCATAATAAAAATATAAAAGCTGAACATGAAGAACAAAATTATAAAGAAATAAAAGAACTACAAAAAAGCAGAAAATAGCGAGTCAGAAAGCAATTTCGGACTTAGGACCGAATAAGTGGGGTTAAACTAGTTTAAAGGCGCCAACCTTCCCCCTTTGCAACTCGGTAGGAAAACCAATTAAAATAAAATAAACAAAACTTCAGAGTATGGATAACTCAGAGAGCATGATAAAACCAATCACTACTATTATGTAACAAACTCTCCCAAAACTCTTAATGCAGAAAAAATCACAAAATCACAAAATATTTATGTAAGAAAAGTAGAAAAATGCTAAAACAATTACATAATAAAAGTATCATTCAAAAATTAATTTTCACAAAATTTCTTTACTCACAAAGCTTTTACGAAGAGAAACAAGCATCTTGCCGTTAATGAAAGTCAATTATTCACTAAGTTAAAAAATTCGAAAATACATAACCATATCTTTTGAGCTGACTTTTATACCAGCCAGAAAAGACAAGTATAAAATGACGACAATCAAATATGGTAAAATTTGAATTGGTTGATTGTCAAAAATGTAAATTTGCTAGGCTATAATTTGGTTGGTTGTCAACAATGTGTAAGATGTTCAAGATGTGTGTGGAAAAAATGTAAACTGTGATATGAGTGTTATGATATAATCTTCACAGCAAGACCACTAACATGCTGACTTTGAAAACATATTGTTGTGTGGTGGATTTGGAATTCATAGCAAGACGGTTAATGTATTTGTGATGAATATAAGATCTCAAGAAATTAAAAGGGTATTCATGATCTAAACAACATTGAAAAAAAAATTTTATATTATTGTATTTAACGATTTTGTGGGTAGTTAAGTTATCATTTCTAAATAAAAATTCAAAATGATATTTCTGTAAATTGATATATGTAAATTACTGTTCCATACGGGAATTTTAATTATATGGAACATAAACGAATCTCTTTTGTCAAAAATGTTACTGTACAATATTGTTAATAAGATGCAAGTCTAAATCCAAGAATTCCACCCTATTAGAGTTGAAGTTAGTTTTAAGGAGCTTGAGATAATCAGGGTAGAATGTAATATTTGGTTTGTATTCACTATTTTTACCAAAAATTATTATATCATCTATATAACGATAAATTAAGTAAGAATCATTTACAACATGATCTATTTCAAAAAATGTAAATATAGGTTCGCTAAACAATTACTAGCTGGACCACCCTGAGGTAATCCTTTGATCTGTTTATAAAGATTCTGATCAAATGTAATGAAATTTTCTTTTAATACGAGGTTAACAAGAATATCAAATTTTTCTTTTTCATTGAAGTATATAATTCATATATATCATAAATTAACTGTAGAACCAAGGTGCCTGATAGTGTAAAATCGTCAATTTTGATGAACATGACAAAAAAAAAAATATTTAATATTTTTAATATTTGAATTTTCAAAAATAACCATACCTTACTTTTGCTTGTACTCCAATTATTTACGAATTATAGCAGTTTTTATGTCAAGTGAGAACAACAAAAACGAACCGGAAGTTAGAAATCGAAACCGGAATACTTTGAATTTGAAAGATTTTTGCTCTTTTTTGGAATTTTATTGAATTTATTTATAAAATATTAATTTTGGTAACATTAAAACTGAATATGGTGATATTCTTTTAAAAAATTATTTAATAGTTTTAGTAAAATTTGGCAACAATTTACAGGTTTGTTGTCATTTTTCGATTTGCTTATGTTGTAGCTACTCAATTCTTCGCTCCTCGTTTAATTTATTATTTTGATATATTTTATGAAAAAAACTGTCTTTCTTAAGACAAAATATTGATTAATTATGGCTAAATCAAGATCTGGGAGGTCTAAGAAGCGCCGATTTACTGGAAATCGTTATACCATTCGTGCCACAATTAATGAGAATGATGAAACATCTGAGCTCAATTTACTTTCCGCTAGTGCCAAAAAAGTTGGAATCAAGCCACAAGTTTGGAAATTTTCTCAGAAAGATTGTTTGAAACTTCTAAAGACAATAGAATTGTCAGCTGGACAACTTTGATTTCATTTTTTGCCATAGTTTGTTGTCCTGATTGTTATTCTCAGGGCTTGAACTTATAGAAGACTCTGTCAGTGGATTATGCTCACATATGAACCTAAAGTGCAAAAACTGCTCCTTTTTTAAAGGTTTCCCTACGACAGAGAAGATGAAAGGTTCTTGTCTTATAAACTCTTCAATTGTTTTGGGGCTAAGGATAATCGGGAAAGGATTTTCAGCTGGCAAAAAATTATGTGCTTTCCTCGGTTTACCTTTCCTGTCAAAACTAATCAAGAAAGAAAACTGTTGAAAAGCAACTGAACGCGTTGCTCAAGAAAACATCAACGCTGCATTGAAAATCAAAGGCTCAAATAGTTTCACTAAATGTGGAATATCATGATGGTACTTAAGAGGCTACTCATCTTTGAATGGGTGTGTAAGTGCCATAAGTTGACACCGGTAAAATTTTTTAGACATTGAAGTTATGACACAATATTGCCACATATGCGCGAAAGGCAATAGCCAATCATCGAAACATGTATGTTCGATACAAAGGTTCCGCGGGGAACATTTGTTGGAGCCTACCGTATATTTGAGAGATCAAATGTGAGGAATGTACATACAATGAATACTACGGAGATGGGGACTCAAAAGGATATGAATCTGTTAAAAACTTTATGGAATTAATACAGTAACCAAACTCGAGTGTATAAACAGAAACGTGTAGGGGGCGGTTGCGTCAATTAAAAAAACGACGAAAGGTTTGGGAGGGAAAAATAAATTAACTGATAAATTAATCGACAGAATTCAGAACTATTATGGAATAGCTATTCGAAACAATGTAATAATCTACAAAAAGATGATGAGTAGTGTAATAGCTGCATTTTTTCACTGTGTATCTGGAAAAAACAATTCATTGCATGGACAGTGTCCTGAAGGATCTGAGAGTTGGTGTCGTTACCAAAGGGCAAAAGCAGCTGGGAGTCCCCTCAAAGAAATTGAGCAAGGACTTCCTAATAAAATTATAAACCAAATAAAGCCTACATATCTAAAACTGTGTAATGAAACTTTGTTGAAAAAAAATAAAGACACAGAACTGCAATGAAAGTTATAACATTTTGTGGAATATTGTTCCCAAAAATATATTTATTGACTGGAAACATTTCGTTTGGGTGCATTATTAGCTCTAATACTTTATAATTCTGGTTATGCTGGTATGTTATCAGTAATTCGAAATGTAAATGGTTCCCTTCCTGAAAGTGTTGCTCAAGAGTTACTTAAATTTGATAAACAACGGATTTCAACATCTTTAAGACATTCTTTACCGATTGCGAAATTGTCTCGATAAAAAAGAAAAGCAGCTAGAAAAACAAAAAGTACTAAGGATGAAAAAACAGAAGGCTTAGTATATTCATATGGAGGGTTTTAAAGTACTTCTTTGCAGGATTTTTATTCTAATTTATGATAAATTTTGTGATAAACAATATTTTTCAAGAGTTTTTCGTGAATGTTTACTGGTAAAACAACACAAATATATTTTGTATGATATATTTCTTAACTTCTAAAATAATATGGAATAATATATATTTGTTTTTCTATGTAAAATATTATATTTTTAATGCAATAAGGTTTTTTAAAGTGCTTTTATACGTCTAATCTGTATTTCGTAAACTGTGTACTTAGACTTTAAGAAAAAGCTTTTTGACAAAAAAAAAATATTAAAAGATAAAAGTTTGAAGAAAGTATATAATATTCATAATTGCTTTGAAAATGTTTGTTCTTTTGATATATAGAGGTTTTAGGTTTTTTTTCAGCAGTATAGTTTTTAAATTTTGAATTTTAAATCTTTAAATGCATTTTCTCTGAAACAGATTTTTTGATATTTTACAACACGTTAAGCATGATATCTCAAAAGGTTCTGTAGATAATTGTCTGTAATTTTGTGTAATTGTGCATTATTATAGTATGTATGCTGTGACGTAGGGATTAAGAAAAACAACATATTTACTGATTTTTTTTCTGTGTGATAAATGTGAAATTTTTGAAAATTTGCATTGCGTGCACTTTTGAAGTTCAGTAACAAATTAAAATTTTTTCGAAGATATTAGGTCAATAAGTAACAAAAATTATGATTTTTGAAATATTATGCATTAAATTTATTTTACTATGTTTAACGTAACGTACAAATAACGTCTAATTTAAACCTAAAATTGTATTTAAAAAAAAAATACATTGAAAGAAAATTTTTTTTTTTGCTATTTTTATTAGTTTTCATTATAATTAAACAAAAAATAAAAAAAATTTTCAAAAATTTCAAAAAATGTAACTAGTCAGGTACCTTAATCATATCGTCAATATCTATAGAATTAAAAGGTCCTCGAAATCAAAACCATGCATAGAAAAAATCATCATATCCTTAGTAACTCTAGCAATCTCTAAGCTATTTTTAATAATTGCCGTGTTTTGTAAATTATCAATTAGATTTTAAAGAAGAGATTGTAATATCTTCCCAGATTTCGTGATATATGTATTGTATCCATTAGTGATACTATGGAATTTTATAGGGCTTTTATGAAATTTTGGTGTTAAAAATACTTGGATATTTAATATTATTTAGATGAATATTCAGTCTTTTGTTAAAAGCTAAAAGACGGTTATCATCTTCTCTATTATTGTGAATTGATTTTTGAAATGCATTATTATTTAAAATGTGGTTACTTAATATTTTACTGTAAAAATATTTACAAATTATGGCATAATTAGCAGATACCTTATCAACATATGTAATAACGAAGTCATTTTGGATATTTACTATTGATGATTTAAGATCTTTATACATAATTTCATTTTCAACAGTAAAATCTAATTCCTGAATTTCTGTTGCTACATAAGATCTAAATTGATTTAATGCTTCAATCGGCATTCCGTATTTAATTGCCATTTAAGGTAGAATTTATCTAAATCTTTAATGATTTGTTTCATAACGTTAGATTTATTATTTGTGATCATCAGTCTAAAACCGGTACCTTTTTCCATAAAATTTCTTAACAAATCATCTTTCACGATGCTAAGGTCTCCTGTGACAATGTGCTGATGATAATCATCAATATAGTCTCGATATAGATTGCATCTACATGATTCTGAACTTAGAAGCTCCGAGATTTGATTATAATTAAATATAAATCTACCTAATTTATTGTTGTATTTGAAAGCCTTTTTAATAATAATATTTTTAATAGGAAAAAAGGATTGATATTTTTGAAATATACTTGAAAAATTAATTTTGTTAAAGGATTTATTCATAAATAATAATGTACAATATACTGTAGAGTAATTTTCACTTGCATCTAATTTAATATTCATTTTTTGTACTAAATAGTTATTAAGGTCTCGAATCATATGCATACCATGAGAATCACGAAATTTATATCTGCTTAAAATATCTGTCATAATTTTAATTTCAGTTTTATTCAAGCCAAACATAAACGATTTAATTAAGCCTGTGTTGTAGTTATCATCAAATTTAACAGCTAATTCTAACATAGAATTCTTGAGGGTTGACATGTCTCTAGTAACTCTTTTTCTGCGTTTAGCTTTCGAAATTCTCGCTAAACGAATATTATTACTATTATCAATAAATTTATTAAAATTCGGAATATATAATGAATTCTCGGATTTTTGTTTAAAAGCTAATAAGACACTTTCACCTTTCCATATAACATTCAAACCATAAGGATAATATGATCTAAATGAATCTATAAAAAAGTTTTCGAACCATAATCTTTGTTTAATATTTGGCACTATTCTAAGTATATGAACAGTTATGTTATTGAATCCATGTTTATGAAAGTGTCCTATCTCAATCTTAGCCTGGTTATTGTTGCAATCAAATTTCTTTGTATCAGACCTATGCTGATTCAATCTAATATTGATAGTGTTTGAAGTCTGACCTATATAAGCGAATTTACATATGTTGCATGTCATTTTGTAAACACAGTTAAAAGTCTTACAAAATAAATACCTGCTTCCTTGTCCAACTGTTCCCTACTCATCATGCCACACGCCTTGCATCTTTTATAAGTGCAAGATCTAAATTTTAGTTTTAAAGCATGAATACCTCTGAAAAACCTATTTTCTAATATGTTACCAAAATCCTTATATCTCTTTGATTTTCATCTATACTATCAGAAACATGAATATTTCGTTTTGCTGTACGAGATAAATTCTTATATTTAGAGTTCCAAAAAATTCGAGTTTTAAAAATTCTAACACGACAATGTTTAGATACAGAAGGGAAAGCAAAAAAATTCTGATTATCAAAATAATTCACACATTTTTTTGTATTTTTTAAAAAAATTATAGTTTTTTTATATGCCAACTCAGAACTCTTGTGCCCATCTCCATAACTAACCAAAGCCATACCCAAATACATACAAAATCTCTATATAAGATCTCATAAAATGGTAAATGGATGACGATGGTACAGATACCATTATACTGTATCACCGAGCAATGTCATACCCTGGTATAACAAATTGCTAGTCGCATAAAACTTGTTATTTTTTAAATTCATAGTTATTTTAAAAGTTAAAGGTACATTGAAAGGACCCAAATAAAATATCATTAGCAAAAGTTTTTTCAATCACATTAATAAAAAGAGAAATAATGAGCAATAATAATAGTATATATATATATATATATATATATATATATATATATATATATATATATATATATATATATATATATATATATATATATATATACTAAAGGTATACCCGTTCTTCGCACGGGTGAAATAATAAAAAATTAAACAACACAGATTGAAGGAAAAAGAAGTTTTTAGAGTTAATTTTATGTGAATTGAAAATTAAACAAAAAAAGCTTTTTGCATATCTCAGCTAAACAAAAAAAGAAAGAAAAAAACACCTTTGTTAACTTTTAACTATGTAGATCTAATAGCCGATAAAAAAATTTTTAAATTTATAATTCCTCGTAACACTCTTGAGGGTCGATTTTTCAAAATACCTCCCTAAGCTGATCTCTGCTCAGCAAAAGTAACACATTCTTAAAAGTTTTGCGTAATGAACGCTTAAAGTAGTGTAAATAATTTATATCTGAAAGTGTAATACATTAATATTACTTTCTGTTGTATTTATTTTATTTTAAAGTTGTAATATTCGCAAGCAACGCCGTTCCTTAAACTATAATGGCGATTCAATGAAAAACATAGCGAAATGTTAACGATAGTGTCAAGGTGGCAAATGTCTAGCTACTTTCGTAGCTCGAGCTTCATTATAGCTTTGTAAGACCCGCCGTGTAGGGGCGAAATGCACTTTAATACTTTATCCAACCGCATTATGATTTACTGCAGTTTTTTTCATACATTTTTTTTTGGATCACTACATGTACAAATTAAGGGATACACATAAACAAAATACTCCACTTTGGAAAATTTAATCCGTTAGAGCTAATAAATTAATTAAAGATATTCCACTGTAAAATTAATTATGTACACCGTTCACTTAAAATAATTTGTCAAATCATTTTCCAAGGTCTTCATTAACAGACAAAGCCATAAGACACTTACATTTTGACATTAACTATTTTTTGTGACAAAAATAATAATCTTTGCAATCCGCTGAAAACGCAATATCTGCTACAAAACTGTTCGCCTTCCCCACTAAAATACTCATTATAGAACCCGTGCTGCCATATATCTTGGAAGAGTGGATTTCAAAGAATATTACAGCTAAGTATTGGTAGAATATTCCTGCTAAGTTGGTGTGGTGTGGTAGTTAGGAGAAGGGGGTGTCAGCTCAAGTGTCGTTCCCGTCACTTGACCATTGTTCAAAATTACGTGGTTCGTCTCCAAAAGCCCTCGTGTAGCTGAACAGTGCGACGTTAATATTCGCTCATTCAGTCACTGCAAAAAATACAGTGCAGTCGTTATAATTAGCTTTATATTTAAAAATGCAATATCTGCATATTCAATTAAAATTATAGCGTTATAATTAACTACTAACCTCAAAAAAATTATGAAAGTTTGTCCAAAGGATGTAGTGTGAAAGAGAAAGTTTATTTACTTTTAAGGACCAGAAGCGATAAAAGTAGTTATTTTGAAAATAGATCAACTTCTTTCTACCAAATATGTGCATAATAAAATCATAAAAAAAAACATTAAAATAAAGAGAGACTTATAACAACCTCTCCCTTCAAAACTTAGTTTTATTCTGAAATAAAAAATAGGCATTATTCTGATCACAGGATTTAATTAGAAGCGAGCCCCTTGCGTATCCAAAACAAAAAGAGATTTTCAGAAACAAAAGATAGATATATACTGACGTGGGCTTTTTTGCTTGCTGATGGCAGAATTTTTTCCTTCTTACTTGACAAATATCGTTATATTTTGGACACTTTTTACAAATTTTTATAAATTATAGCCTATAGTATAAATTATAGCCTGTGTTATTCTGGTGTATAAGCTATATTACTGTAAAGTTTCATTAAAATCCATTCAGTTGTTTTCGCGTGAAAGACCCACAAAGATTTTCACAAACTTTCACATTTATAATATATATTAGATATATCATTTGCGAAATTACGGCATCAAAAATAAAAGCTTCTACTTAGAGTTATATCTGATACTATAACCAAATAGAATCATTTTATTTGATTTGCTGTAATCCCATGATGAGATATTTTTTTATTATGTTTTCTTTTCAAACCATAAATGCTACTCTTTCAGAGAAAAAACAAAACCCAGACTAGTGATCAAAAAAAAAAAAAAAATTAGGAAAATAAAAAAATCATCGCACTGTTATATATTATTGTCATCAGCTGTAGGCAGAATGTATTTGCTGCGGTTTGACCTTCGAACTTACTTGTACGGTTAGTTACGTCCCTGCTCATATGTATTTGTTTTTTTCATTTAAAGAAGTTGTAAATAAACTTTTTCTGCTGCACTTCTTTCCTTGTAAAATATTTTAATGATTTTTGGAAAAGCACAGAGAGCACTTTGAATGATTACTAGGCCAAGATTCATTTTTATCAGTATTTCCAAACATATAAAGCACAATGAAAAACGTTTTACATAATTTTTTGAGCATCCATATTGTAATAAATACACTTTTAATCCGAGAGCGGACACGCCGAGCACAGAGTGCACGAAATCGGTAATTCTGGCAAAACTGTTTAATTGTTACCAATGGCCCTGACACTATCCTCTTGTTTGACAGTCTTAACGTGAAGTAAAATATATTTGTCACATATCTCCCTCTTTTTTAGGAGTAACAAACAATTTTTTACAATTTTAAGGTGCTTGTTTTGGCAGAGTTCCCGGTGTGATAACTTTTTTTCCGAAATATTTTCTGTGTCCTTGAAAGTAGGTGAGTATATTTTCTCTTAATTATATTATTCCCTGGAATATTACGATTTTTAATGTGTACTATAAAAATAGTTATAAAAAAAGATTGGGGTGACTCAATGACTCCGCTCGACCATTAGTATCGAGTGCGCGCCTGCTCCAGGGCTAAAATATGTTGGAGTCTTTTCGCTTTAAAAAAATTAAAAATAATACAATTATTCTTCATCGGAATTTTATATTATTGTTCATTATTCAACATCAATTCTAAATGCTAATTCCGTGAGGCTTAAAATCACAGTTCACCTAAAACTAATTATAATTTGAGCAATCATTTAAAAAAAATCATTTTACATTTTTGTAAACATTGTCGCACACTTGGCTTCACTCTCCTTACAATTCAGCGATTGTATCAATAATGTTTTGTTTTCTTATAAATGAACTCATGCAAAGAGCGGGTACTTCAGCCGGTATACTTTTAATGTATCAGTGCTGCACAGAGTATTTTAAAACTAATTAATTAATACTAACTTATGAACAAGTTTAATAAGTATTAGCGACTTCCATGGCTTGTTTTACAGAGCAAAGTTTTTATAAGGAATGCTAATGATTAGAAATTGCCCCTCTGAGTTATTATTCTATATTTAGTTGATATCTATATTTTGTCTTCTAAGCAGCACTGCATTTTGCAATATGTTCCAATTTAAAAATTAGAGAAGGGAAAAATAACATAATAATTATCCTATTACTTAATTTATTTTTTTCCTTAAAATTAACTTATACAAAAATTAATACTTATGTCATCAATTTGTACGGTTTATAATAAAGATTGTTGCTTTAGCGTCAAAGTGCATTATTATTGCATTCAGAACATTATTAATGTATAAGCGGGGGGGGCGATAAAAGTTGTGATTGAAAAGGGGGTGCCAGTATTGAAAGTTTCAGAAGTACTGCCTTAAATGCATCCAAGGAGTTTTCTCGATTTTAGTACATTGAAATTATTAACGTTATCATTGGCGCTACACAGTACTCATTTTGCATCTCACATTTTGATGAGAGATCTTCTTGTTTTTTTTTTACATCAAATCTGAAGTTGTCTTCCGTAATGTACCGTACTTCAAAAAATTTAAGATATTTTAAAATATTGTTTTAAGTTATACAATTTTCATTTTTTGATCTCTTCTTAAATTCCTACTATTAGCTCACACTCTCCATACATTTATTTATTTATCTTCGGGGGAATTTTCAATCGTTAATAAATTATATTTTAAAGCGCTCATTTGAACTGAAATTTTATATGCATGATTATTCTTACGGAAAAATAATTTTGCGAAATATATAACTATACAAGTTTTAATCAAAATTTAGACGCAAATGTTGAGAAGCTGTACATTAGGGATTGGAAAAGATGCCAGCAAAGCATTATGTTTGGGAAAAGAAAAGAGCAGAAGAGAAAGATAATTATCTGAGTGTGTTTAACCATGTATAGTGGCATTTTATTTGTTAGTTTTTCTAAATGCTGTGCTGATTTTGTTGTTCTAGAGTCTTAGTTACTTTATTTTGGTTATTTTATTGAACTTTTGAAACAGTTCTTGATGTTTTCTTTTTTTAACTTTAAACGATTAAAAAGATATTAGAGGAAAATATAAATGAAAAGGAAATAACATGTTGAAGAGTATATTCCTGAATCTGATATCATGTCATCTCTCTTGATAAAATAGTGAAATCGAATGACTTGGTACATTATTTGAAATTTTCAAACTTAAAGCAGAACGATTTGTTCTAAGCTGTGACGATGGAATCTCCAGGTGTAAGGCACCAATTTTTTCATGTTTAGAATAATAAATAAGGCTACAATATCTTTTTAAAAGTGAAATACCAGTAATTCAGCACATATGTGAATGATCTTATGCGTTTTTACTACTAGATATTTAAAAAGAACTTAGATTCACTGCTTGAAAGAAAGGCAAATATTACAACTGACAAATTAGCAATAATTGTAAGGTTATTACATTGCTGAATGGTTGACAAGATAGTTTTTCATAACAATATTGGAGTGCCAAGCGACGAACAGAAAGAACATTCTTACCAAAGTACTAGAAGCTCAAAAGTTTTGTAATGCTGGATGATTATCGTAGGTTTCTGTTTAAGGAGATTATTAAGATATACATAAAAAAAGAAATTAATTAAAATTTTGGCTAAATGAAATGATCATAATAGACTTTGCTTTTATTAACATGAAACATACAGTGTCTTATGTACATATTTCTTTGTTTCAAGTTTTTTTCTAATACTATTATCAAAAAAGCAGTGTTAGATTATGTTTTAAATAATTTTCATTATTACGCTACAATAGACACAGTATATCTAAAAAAATATGGCATTAAAGAAAACAGCTGATTTATCCTCTAAATTTAGGTCCTCTTAGTTTATTTATACACATTTACTAATAAGAGTCAAGATACATCTTAGAATTCGTTAAACAATGTTATTATTAAAATAATTTACTACTTTTTTTCCCAAATAGTAAGTGCCCCCTGATGTCTAACTATCTAGCTCTAAGGGTGTTTTGTTTTCGCATGATTATGATTTGATACTGACTTTAAGATAGCACCAGATAATAGGGCTCAAAACACCTAGAAATAGTCACAAACGTAAATAAATACATACTTAATGCTAGCCCTGTTTAATGTATGCGATAGTAAATGAAATAATTAATTAAATAATCAAAAATATTGTATATGTAAGCTTCAAAAGACATCTACAGCAAAACAGAGGAAGCTCCTGTCTTGGAAAAGCAATTCGAATCCACTGCTCAGTGAGATTTGTCCGAGAACTTCTCACAATGATGATCTTTCTCAATGTAAATACCTGAATCTAGGCAAGGAATTGCTAACTAGCTGATTGAATTTATAACCTCTTCTCAACTGGTAGTGAATATCTCAGATTACAAGATTAATTGATCTAACTACTTCCTAATCAACACTCCTTTCTCCCTTTCTCTCTCCCCATTTTATGCATTAGAACTAATCTGCATACCTCGTTTCCTCCCAACGGAAGTGAAAATTAAACTTTCAATAACACTTTAAGGATTATTACTCCAAATTAGCTTAAAGAGTGAAATCTCGCAAGATAGAGAGCTTTCTACAAAGGAGGATTTACTTAATATTTAGTTCTACTAGGTAACTGAATCTATATCGATTACAATTACTTAAAATCTAAGTACTATCAGCATAATTTTTTAAACAATGCAATAAAAACACACACACACACAAGTATTATAAAAAAAAATTTAAGTCAATTCCTACTTAGATCAACAAAGAAAAATTTTATTTTAGCTACTTTTAATTAAATAGTTACAATTAATATAAATATGTATATACATATGACAGAATAACAACACTAAGTGTTAATTAACTTTTATTATTTATCATTAAAGCATCGTATTGTCATCCAAAACAATCGTGTGTGTAAAATTTCAGTTCAACTGAAAGAGAAAAAGGATATTTTCAAGTTTTGACACAATTCGCCAAATATGATGCCATAGTGGTTGTATTTGTATTTTTTTTTTTAAATAATTAGTTTCAATCAATTAATTTTTATTAATTATAATTAAATTATTGTATTATCATCCAAAATAAAATCATGTATATAAAATTTTAGCTCAATTGAGCGCTTTAAAATGCATTTTATTAACGATTGAAACTTCCATCAAAGTAAATAAATATATAGAGAGTGAGCTAATAGTAGGAAATGAATAATTTTTCTTTTCTTTAGTGTAAAACAAACCATTAGTCAATAAGTTTTTTTTCTTATGGATTCATAGCAAAATTATGCTATGGATACTTTAAAAACTTATTATTTCTCATATTCATATTTTTTTAATGTTACACATTACTAAAAAATATACTGATGTGGAATCAAAATATTTGTAAAAGTATTTCAATTGAAAAGTTTGCTCTCTTTTGGAATACAGATTGATCGATTTATATACCAGTAACTAAGCATACTGTTGATTTTCTTTAATTTATATTTCTTCGTTTAAAAACTAAAATATAATCATTTGTATGATTAAGAAAACTTTCACGTTAAGTTGAATTTTTGAAAAAATAGTAAATCAATTTTAAAAAAAAGCAACAACTAAGCTAGAGTGACAGCTATATATATGGGGCTTGGAATGTTTGAATACATTGCTATTTCATTCAGAATATTCTCACTCAGATATTAGAGTTTGGAGCATTGCTAAAGAACACCGGGAGAGATTTCACCCAGAAGATTTATTTTCAACAATTAAATGAATCCCCCATGGAATCCCATTAGATATCAGTGGTGCAATATCAATTCATTCTGTTAATCTTTATAAAGATATTTAACAATATTTATCAAACTCTATAATAAATTGTCAGTTATTGACAATTTTAGGCGTTGCAAGGTTGTAAATCCATTGTATAAGGAAAATAAAAGCTGTTGTTTGTTAAATGACGCGGTCAGGACAGTAAGAGTGGTTTTACATTTTAAATCTATTTGAATATAATAAAAAACGTTTCGACACACATGATTTACAGAGCTTTTATATTGGCACATTAAGATATCCGAATACGTTCAGAACCGTGATTTGCAAAAGCGCCTAAATGGATAATTTTCATATATTTAGTGTCACTTAGATTAGAATATATGCATACAATTATTTTAAGGACATTTTGACAAAAAAAAATTATTTAAATGTAATACTTTGGCAAAAAATTAACTTAGAATAATCTTTTTTCCAAATGTTCTCCTTTTGTGAAAAATGCTTCTTTTATAATAATATTTTGCCTGTATATAGCTCAGACCTCTCTACATTGGCTCACCTAGAATTTTTAAAATATATAAGTTAGAAGTGAATTTATTCATATTTTATCACAAATGTCCTCGTCACCTGATCCGGAACCAATGTGATCCACATCCCCACTTTAAAAAGGGTTACGAAGTCATATATATAGTAGCATTTAAACGTTTATCAAAAAGAATGGTGGGATTAAATATCTGAGACAGACCTGCGCTCCCCAGGGAACTACCCTAGGGTACACATATTATATATTTTCGGATTCCTCGTGACGAGACCTTTTGGAAAATGTAAACTGTATCGAAGTCGAACCAACGGTTCGCGAGTTATGAGCGTTTTAATAAAATTCGACGTTGGTGGGGCTGCAGTCGCTTCCGAAAAATCGTTCGCGAGAAATTTTAAGAAAATAACGCCAATAATTATTTCAATTGGTTGTAACTCTGAAAATAATGTGAATTTCTCAAAACATCTAGTTGAACCTTTGTACAGTGGTCTGAGCTATATGCAGGCAAAATATTATTACAATAGAACAATTTTTCACAAAAGGAGAACATTTCGAAAAAAGATTATTCTAAGTTAATTTTTTGCGAAACATTACATTTAAAAAAAGTTTTTTTGTCAAAACTTTCTTAAAACAATTTTATGCATGCATTCTAATCTGAGTGACACTAAATTTCATGTAAATTATCCATTTATGCGCTTTTTTAAAATCACGGTTCCGAACGTAGTCGAATATCTTAAGACGAAGACTTGCTTACTACTTTTTAAGGAGAGACTAAAAAAGAATTTCCAGGAAACTGGTAAGTCAGAGGAAATATGTAGTAATATTTTACTAGCTCTTATTACCATTGTGCTGAATTAAAGGCATAATTTTTTTTTAAAAA
The DNA here is from genome assembly GCA_019973935.1 of Trichonephila clavipes. Lineage (NCBI taxonomy): Eukaryota > Metazoa > Arthropoda > Arachnida > Araneae > Nephilidae > Trichonephila > Trichonephila clavipes. Next base: position 594,563 of record BMAU01021248.1, on the reverse strand, counting down.
AAAAATCCTGGTTTTTTATTGAATATTTACTTGCTTTGCTCTCTTAAACAACTGAGGGTTCATTGACGCAAGACTCATATTTTTGTACTTTAAGCAAGTGACGAGGGTAGCACCTAAATTAACACCCCAGTCTTAAGACTTCCACACCATACTAATATGGGAAACTTGCTTATTCAGATACTTAACATCATAATCCTCTCTACTCCATGGATTACTAGGACTTAACAGAAGCAACGCTGGATACAAATTCGCAAACATAATATCTCGACTTAAAAAAGATTTTGAAATAATGTGGTGTATTAAAAAAGGAAGCACATATTCTAACAAATATAACAAACCCTACTTATTTATGGGTTACTAAAAGTATACTGAATTCAGTAGCTCAATATAACCAGTGAAAAGTAATTCCGAAACAAGTTGTTTCAATTTGAATCAATTCCAAATTTGCTTTGCTACAAATAACTCTCTGTTTAAAAGTGTATGTGACATTATGTAGATTTTCTTACTCAAGTGTTATTCCGCTATAGTAACTATGTATAGGTATAGTTTCGTTAAAGTATCTGAATCAAACAACCGATGCTATAGCATACAATTATCACAATAAGCTCCCATTTTCAGATTTAAATTTTACAGAGTATTGGATAGGAAATGTAATTTATTTTTTTCTTTCGGTAGTATTTTGAAATTTATACACTCAAAGATAATTCCGGGAAACATTATTCTCCTTCAGGTGATACAGAATTGTTGGAGCATGCTTAAAATTTGTTTTACGAATATTCATCACCCATTGACGTAAAAGAGCTGTTAAAAATATTTTTCCAAGTATTTGTTAGAGCATTTGATTCAAAAATACTATGATATTTTACTACAGCAAACTGCGTCTAAATTTAAGAATTAGTACCTAAAAAAACAGAATATTTTAGTAAAGAATTTAAATAAAATTATGTACATGATATATGTATATATTTAATAGTTTTTTAAATTTACTCTGATGTATATTATTCTTTTATTTAAGTAGTAAATGCCAAACAATTAAAATGGTAAATAATTACAACACCGGAATCATTAACACAAAGTTGCTTGGAATGCTACAAGATATGCCAAGTGCATAAAAAATTAGGGGCTGGTTTATATTCTTGCAAAATGATATATACTAGGGGGCCATAAAATGAATTAACTTGTAACACAGAAAGAGAGACAGCAGTGCTTGATGCTTATTTTGATTAAAAGCTAAAACTAGCTTGGAATGTAGAGCCACGGAAGACCGATATATGAAGTAACATTTACAAGTACGGTCAATGAGAGTAGGGATGATAGTCTGAGAATTTACTCTCCATTTTCAATCAACATTTTGTTTTTGTTTCTTCTTCTGAACGCGTCAGTAAAAGTGTAGCCAAGAGGTGACCAATCACGTACCAGAAGTACTGTTTTGGTGAGAGATCAAGGGAAATTTTTTTTTTTGGTGTCCAGGTAAACATCTGTACACTTGCACAGTACTGTATTTGAGGCGTGTTAAGTGCAGTTAGATGTTTTTCTTCTGGTAAAGGGAAATGATCATTCCTAGTGCAGATGAGTGTCATCGACTACAGCACATCATCTATGAACCATTAGTCTGTCATAGTGCCCAAAATATGAAATACAGCTGATAAATAGTCATAGGTGATGGAGCCACAAAACATGGTGTTGCATTGTAGGGTACACCACAGATGCACCTGAATTGCACCTGTCACCGTACTCTTATTCAACTATCTTTGGACTAAAAAACAGACTTATCTGGAAGACCAACCGTCATTTGGTTTACCGCATAGATCTAGCTAGACCACATTCCAAATGGAATCGTTTTCGTGCTATGGGTTCATAACCGTCTTCTTAATGATATCATGAGTGTAAACCACAGGCAACTAATCGACGTGAAATGGTTCTGAAAAATGTGAGAACACCAAGGGTATTCTAGACATATTGCAAAATGGTGATAGAAATGGCAGGCTAAGATGCCACTAATTGTCTGTGATTACTTTAACTTCGTGTGTGGACGTCACTCTACAACACGTCTAGTGGATCTCAGCTGATATATGTTACATGCGCAAATCAGTCGTGTTCATCCAATTACCTACCATACAATACTGTAATATTGTATTTCTATTTAACCCTTTATCTACCGACGGTACTTATAAGTACCACTCACTTTAAAGGTGCATAAAATAACCATTTTTACTAAAATTCTGATGATACTTTGCAGGAATACTCTTTCAATTCCCTCCTTTCATAACAGATGACAGCACGGGTTACATAATGAGTATTATAGCGAGGAAGGCGGATAGTTTTAAAACCAAAATTGCATTTCCAGTTGACATTTTGATAGGATTGTGGAGGTTGTCATTTTTGTTCCGAAAAAGGGATTAACCTCAAAAGGTATTATTTTTGGTGTCTTATTTTTTTATATGTTAAGGAAGACCTTAGTAATCGATTTGACTATTTATTTTAAGGGAACAGTGTATATAATTAATTTTATAGTTGAATAACTTTGTGGTGCTTATAAGTACTGACAGCACACTGGGTGTTGTAGCAAGGGTGTTGGAGTTGCTTTTTGTTGCTTTGTAGCATCATTAATATTTATTTTGCATTATTATTGTTTTATTCAAAGTTTTAAAATAATTTTGAACTTTGATTCTGAGATTATTTTTTTACACACTATTAAATGAAATATCTATTCTTTATAAAAATTAACATTTTAATTTCTTTGTGTGTAACTAATACTTAACAATAATAGAATATTTTCAAGGTGCTAGTCTTTGTTACCTCTTTCTTAGAATGTCTGGTAAAAAGAAGCCTAGTCTTCAAGAGGCTTTGGAGTTATTAGAGAGCCTACCATCTGAAAGCAGTGATTCATCAACAGTTAATTCTTCAAATGAAGAAGTTCCAGCAAATAATCTGCTGGAATTTTCGTCAGAATCTGAAGAAGACGATGGATAAATTGAACAAGACCCAGGGTGCAGCAGTTTTTATTTAGAAAATACAGCATTTCCTACTTCAGGATGCAATGAGTCAAAAGTGATTAGGCAATAAAAAAAAGTGATATCCAAACCGAAGTTCCAATTATCCCCTTAAAATATATGTTTGTTAAATTCGCATTTGGTTACAACAACAGATTTCTTTTTTACTATTCATTGATGAAAATATCATTGAAAATATAGTTTTTTCAAACGAACCTCTATATCACTCAAGAGCAGAATTCAGTTAGGCCAGTAAATGTTAATGAATTATATAGATTTATTGGCTTACCACTTTTATTCGGCTATCATAAACTACCTAGGAATCATCTATACTGTGTGTGTGTGGTCTTCGGATATAGATACCTTAGTAAATGTCGCTCAACAAACGATGACATGTATATAACCTATACCATAAAATATCAAATATTCATATGAATGACAATTTATCTATTCCAGGCGTTGTGTAACCAAAAGACTATTCACAAAATCAATAGAACAACCGAAATGAAAAGGGAGATCCAAATCTAATAATAATGAGCAAGATTTTTGTTCAAACAAAAGAAGGAAAGGGAACTTCTCTATTTCTGACGATATTCGTTTAGAAATTCGTGGATGCCATTGGCCAACTTTTGTTTCGAATCAGGGTTGTTGCGAATTTTGTGCATTATAAAACGTCCAATCGAAATCCCACTCAGAATGCACAACTTACAATGTATTTTTAAATATTAATGAAAAGAAAAACTGGGTTTTTTTTTTTAGTTTTATCAAAAGTTTATGCGTAAAACCTATTGGTATTGTAAAAAAAAGTAACTTTTTTTAAAATTTTTATAATTTTCAAAGATAATTTTTTGGGCCAGAAAATGTAGGTGATCTATGTTTATTTAGCAGTTTGAAGAGTTAAAACTTCGTTCTAAAAAATCATTTGGTCTTTTTGTATTATGAGAATATTTTAGACCGTTTTGTGCTGACGTTACTTTAAAGTACCAATTTTATTAATTAGCTTTAACGAATTAAATTTTCCAAAGTTGACACTTTTTTTATGTATATCTCTTAATTTTAAATGCAGTAACTGAAAAAAAAAATACTGCATGTAAAAAATTGCATTAAATCCTAATGTGGTAGATAAAGGGTTAAAGCGCCTTATTTGGCAGTTGCCTGAACATATTTGCCATCACACAGATCCTTTGATCTACGAAAAAAAGGTACAAGAACTTCTGTGATGGGGCCAATGGCACAAATGTTGCCCATTATGTTGTTGCTAATCGGGGTCTGATGAAGTTAGACAAGATCTATTAAATCTTTGACCTTCAAAAAATCCAGCACACGAATATCATCAGTGTAGATATCTTTACATTTGAGTTCCAAGCAACGCATTATGTGTTCTGGGGAATCTTGGTGATGACAAACTGCAAAGATTGAGAAGAACATTTTGTTCCCTGAGAATGAGAGGCACTTGATGTCACCACTAGCAAGACGATCGAGTGTAGTCTGGGAGCATCTGTCACGCTTAAGGACTAGGATAAGAATACGTCTATTACCCGCATACCAATGGTGAGTGGAAGGCACCTTCCATATCACCAAATTTTGAGATTTCTTCAACGAGTATAACTCCAGATAGATAAGAGCGGATGAAGAGGAAATTGGAAGATTAAAGCCCTCTTTTTCTAGTTTGCCTGCCATTTAATTGCCGTTAAGTTCGACGTGAGATGGGATCCACTGAAAATAGATTTTATAGTTTTCTGATATATGCATTCTGTTGTTACCACACGTTTTCAGTTAGACTAGACGTCCCCTTCTTGTGTTGATTTTTCAATCTACCTCAGAGTATTATTCAAATTTTATATAAATGTTCAGCATGTCAAAAATAATTAAATAACAATATACACTGCTGGACAATTGCTAAGGACGGATAACACTATCATTCATAGCAACCACAAAATGAAAGGAATCAAAATGTGGCAAATTAGAATAAGTGAGGGATATTAGTAAGAAGAAGCATGAGTATGCAAATTTTTCCCCACGTCTGTTCATCACGTGATAGCGTTCATAAGAGCTTTAAAGGTTTTGACGCGTGTGGACAGTTGTTGTTTCAAGTGAAAGTTTTACAGGAAAGATTTAACAGACGAACTTAAAATTTTGACATGTCTTCCCGACATCACATAGATGATTTTATGCGTGGCCGAATTATTTTAAAGATCGAAGAAGGGCGAAAAATAACAGATGTTGCCAGGGAGTTCGACATCGCTCACAGCGTTGTTTCACGGCTGTGGAAGTCATTTAAAACTACTGGAATGTGTAGTAGACGGCAAGGGGAGGTCGTGTTAGAAGTACGACGCCTGCAGAAGACAGATATATCGTCCTATATATCAGCAAAAAGGAACAGGCGTACCACAGCTCAGCAGGTGGCAAATCAGTTTCTTGCTGCCTCAGGAAAGCAGATCTTCCGAAAAACTGTTGCCAACCGTTTCAGGGGAGGAGGACTATACGCACGCAGACCTGTTGTGTGTGTCCCATTGACCAGACAGCACCATACTGCCCGTTTGCAAAGGTGTCGGGAGCATCACAATTGGACTGAACAGCACTGGGCATGCGTACTATTCTCAGATGAGAGTAGGTTCAGTCTGTCATCAGATTGTAGACGCCAACTGATCTGGCGCGAGAGTGGTACTGCTTATCATCCAGGAAAAGGACCGATATCCGACATGCAGTATCATGGTGTGGGCCGGCATCATGATCAATGGACGCACGCGCCTACATGTGGTTGCGAATGGGACTATGACGGGCCAACGATACATTGATGAAGTTCTACTTCCTCATGTTCGTCTTTTCCGTGGTGCTGTCGGTGATAAATTTGTTTGTATGGACGACAACGCAACATGTCATCGAACACTCGCTGTTCAGGATTATCTAGACAGCGAGGGTATTCAACGTCTCTTATGGCCAGCGCGTTCCCCAGATCTAAACCCCATTGAAAATGTTTTCGAGTCTTTGGGGAGGCAAGTTGCTGGTCGAAACTATCCTCCAACAAACAAGAACACCCTCATCCGTGCTCTCACAGAGGAATGGGATAAATTGCCTCAACAACTGCTGGATAATGTTGTGCAAAGTATGGTACGACATGTGGAATGTTGCATCACACTCCACGGTGGACATATCCCGTACTGATACCTTTCTTTAAGGTGCCTGCTGACTTTTAGATGCATTGTTCCATTTCTCCGTACGCAGATCAAACGAACATTTTTTTTTCTTTCAGATGTTTCACAGCTTTTGTACTTTCCAGAACAATAAATATTCTTTATTCTAATGTCTGAACAGTGTGGCAACTATATTTTATCCTACTAGGCCTCATGTCTCGCTTAATGTTATGCAACATAGCAATTTGTGATCCGTCCTTAGCAATTGTCCAGCAGTGTATTACGATTAAAATGTTTGTTATAATATGACATTTCTTACAAATGCTCAAGTATTATAACTGAAAGTAATTTATAAGGAAGTATTTTCACGAAGATTATATACTAAAACAATATTTGCCTTAAATATAACATTGTTTAAGTTAAAAATATATGTAAATCTCTTGGAATGCAATACCATTTCTACATTAAATTACATTATAAAGGATATTAAAAATACGGTTTTAAGAGAAGGATAACTTTTTGTTTTAAACCTATTTACTCAGCTGCTTAGGAGTGTAATGCATAAACAGAAGAAGAAACATTTCTTAATTATACATGTATACGCCATTAATTATCCATCTTAGTCTAAGCATGAATAGTATCATTATTCATTCTCTCCCTCTAAGCATTTTCATTTTATTGTACTAATAAAATGTAAAATGTTCTTAGACATCTCTCTTGTGTATGTTTTAATAGTAGAATCTTTGGATAAAATATTATGACATATTGTTTCTGATAAATTATTTCTATCTATGAAAAAAATTTTAAGTTTTAAATAGATGTAATGTGAAACGAAAATCTGTCAAATTTAATAAACTCATTTGGTTATATATATATTTTGTACTTATTCTTCATATTAAACTAGATATATTGAATAGAGTTTTGGAAACGTATGAATAAATTCAAAAAATATGGTAAAAATTCAAATAAAGGGGAATATAGGGAATGCTAGTCCCTAATGAAAAATATATATATATATATATTGTCTCTGTCTGAATGTGTACATTACTTCAAAATAAATAATAATTCAAAGACGTATAACACACTATTAAATGACAAAATGACAAAGTTAATGCTTTTCAAAATATGAAATTATTTCATCCTAAATAACATGTAGCATGTAATGTGAACAAAGTAAAATTTTACTGCAATTATTTTACGCAAAAGAATGTCTTTTAGGTTCATAGCTCAGATTTAGTTACCCTCAATAATATAATCACGCAAGAATTAAATCTCTATCCTAAATAAATATTTTTTTAATAAAATTTTTAAGAAATCTCTCTAAATTCGAAATAAAAAGTACCTGAAATAATATTATAAATAAAAATTAATTATTGAAAAATTAATCTGACATTAATTGTATGCAATAAATATCAGGCAGTAAACTGCGAAAAACTTTATAAAAATAATATTATCAAACTTAATACAAATATAGGTATTAATGAAATTTTACAAGGAAAGACACTTACCAATTAATGCATCAATTTTTAATATTATTAATTTTGTCACTATATTTACGGAATAAATGTTTTTTAAAAAACAATAAGAAAATAATCAAGAATACTATTTCTGTAAGTTGATGTAAATATTACTCTTAATAAAACACTTTAAGAGTGCTTAAACTTAAGCATCACTAAAGTCAAAAATATTAGTGTGTAATTTATGAAACTTATGATCCATATTATATAAAGTAAATCTAAGAAATTAATAATAAAATGGTTATTATTAGTAATAATTTGGCATAAGTAATTAAAATGAAGCGTAATATTAGGTAAAAATAGTTATTTTTACTAATAACTATTAAATTAATTTTTCAATATATATGTTTAGAGGAAAATCATTAGTAATAAATTATTGTTCTACATAAAAGTGTACACACACACACACACACACACACACATATATATATATATATATATATATATATATATATATATATATATATAATATATATATATATATATATATATATATATATATATACTGATCTGACTAAAATCATCGAATCACATATCAGTAAAACCATTTAAACATTAGAAACGAAGTACCGTTTTCCACATTCATAAATTATTAATTTAAATGCTATTAAATATTAAATACAATAAATAACATTGAAAATATTTTTCTCTTAGTGTATTTTATAACACACATTTCTTGATGTGTTATTACTTCCATTAATATTTGAGTTATTATTGTTCGATTATGTTATCGAACTATCTAACATCTCCATCTTAAGAACAGAGGGGAGGGGCTTAAGAGAAAATTTAAAAAATTTGGGATTTGTCAAAATGCAACAAATATTTCTCAGAAGCAATAATATTTTTCCAATCAAAAATGTTTTTCCTTTAATATGGGATTCCAAATGAAGTGTCTTTAAATTTCCTCTTTTTGCTCTCTCACTCACAGTTCGTGACATAACAAAGTACTTTAGACATTGCATTCTTTTTACAAAATGAATTTACTATGCATTTATAAAGTTTATTTTTTTGACATATTTCGAATGTAAATCAAATGCAAGGTAAAAAGGAATATGAGGCTTAAATATTCATATAATGCAACACAGAGAAATGGTAAAATATATAAACACATTTGGTGTTTCATGAGGCAGGGTGGGTGAAAGACAATCTATGAATTGAAGACCAACATTTTTCAAAAAGATTTATTGCAAGGAATTCAAAGTAGAGTATTACAATATTCTCATATATCCAGAAGACTGTCTTAGCTAATGGTCATATTACGTGGGTCAATACATAAGACTTTAAAAGTTTTGCATTTGAGTACTTAACGTGTTAAAATGCTGCCAGAAATAAAACCACCAAACAAGAAAAGTTGTTTTATTATTGTTAAGACTAGAGATTTATTTGTATCAAGAATTACATTAGCACACAAGAAATAACTGTCGTATAATTCAGTAAATAATAGAAATCACTCCAGCACCTTAAATACTTTTCGGAAAATATGCGGAATCGAATTAACCTTTCCTCAAGGAAAAGAAAGGACAAGCATTTTATTATTTAATTTTATTTGAATAAAATCCATCCAAAAGTTTTTGCACTACATTAGAAATTTTTTTATTCATCAACATGAAAATATTTTGTTTAAAATTTGTTATGCTTGCTCCGTAAATACTCGAAACTTCAGCAGGAAAATTCTTCGGACACCAGATTTAATCTTATACCAAAGAGGAACGGATTTCATGATATACAACGAACGTTAGACATTTTAGCATATTGAATATTGTTTATTTACAAGTGTCTCTCAATACATATACTTAAAGTTTTGCGACTTGAATATAGTAACTCAAAGCCTCTCAAACTTTCAGTATCTGCGATCCAATATTCAATCAAGTTTTTCATCGCCCTTCTCCATACAATAATGTATGAAATGCAATAGTAGTATACTTTGACTCTCAACTACCATCGGCGTGTATAAAAGTCTCACTCAGCCAAAGCATTAATTGTCCTGGACGTATATATACATCTTTCCGAAGTGCGATCTATGTGTACTGATATCTGTTAAATTATTCCGAAGGCTTTAAAATGCAATAAAAGAACCTTGACAGTGATCGTGGAGGATTTACTTATTTCAGAGAAGACCTTACTTATTTATTTCTTTTCACCCCCTTCCCCCTCTCAAATACATCCCCAGCACCTACGTGGAAAACGGTGGCATTGGGGATCGAATAGAATATCTTTTAATCGGCATTAAAGGAATCAATTATAAACCGTACAAATTATCCAGATAAGTGTTAATTTTTGTATATAACTTTATATATGACAGCCCATGGAGTCAATGGTGATTACTTAACTTAGTATTGCTAAATTAATTATAAAATAGATTGTGCTGTACTGATACATTTATAAGTATATAATATCAGTGCAAATGTGCATTTTACTTATTATTGTCAGAATGTATTATGTTTGCTTACCTTTAGTAAATTAACAATATAGTAAATAATCTTTTGTTTGCGACCCTGTAGAGTTAACACACCTCCCTAAGGGGGGTGCCCCACAGTTTAAGAAATGCTGTAGTAACAAACCAAACTTTTTTATACTAACCAAAACTGACATGTTATACTTAGTTGAAAACATGAAAAGTAATATCATTCAGACAAATGTATTTGATACCATCTGAAATAAAAATTTTAAAATGGAAAACTACTATTGAGCTAAATTTAAAGTTTAATTATTCGAATAGTTAGATTACTGTTAGATTACAAAGAATTAAACCAATAAAAGATTACTTTCTCTCTCTAAAACTACTTAGAAAAAACTAGTTATAAGAAGTAAATTTTTTCGTTTCCTCTACAACACATCATACGTGTCACTGATTTTTTGTTTGTATTGAATTCTTGTATGAACTCAATTTTTCCTTGTAATTCTTTATGGAAGAAATACATTGAAATCTGTTGATTGTGAACAAGTTTTTATTTCACATAATTTTTTCTTACTTTTCTGCCTTAAGCTGCAAGAAGATTTAATTTCTAAATAAATATCTCACCGCTGGTTGCTACCTAACATTCTGAATACGTATTAAATTTTGAGCTTAGATATATACTACTTAATGATATTTTACATAAATTAAACAAAACATAAGCTCAATGAAGTTAAAATTTAATCGCATTTCTTTACAAGAGAAACGGGCATTTACGAGAAAAAACTTAAGCTGTTAATATTATTTTGATCTTCCTTTATTTTCAGTGTAGATAAAAGACGTTCCTAAGCATTTAAAGTTAAATTCATTTAATCCATAATTGCACATAAAATAAAATAGAAGAATTTATGGTCTAAAAAATAAATGTTTCTGTTTTTAAAAATACATTTACTTTCTTTTTTTCAATGAAAATTCTTTGCGAGATGAAATACATTTAATCAAAGTTTACAGTTTTTTATAATATGCACATTTTTCTTTATTCACGCAACCTTTTTTTTCATTTATTCTTCTAATTTATCTGCCTTTATGATGATTTTTTTCCTTATTGATTTTATACATAATTCATATATAAGTGTTTTATACGAATGTATTTTATTATAATTTAAACTTAATATTATCTTATGGTGAAAAACAATTGAGGAATAAGAAATGAATTATTGCAAAAAATAAGTTATGCATGTTTCTCAATCAGGTTTCAGAATAGTTTTATCTTCGCAAGTGGTGACAACTTAAACCCGGTTTCAAGATGAAATTAAAATATTGTAAAAGATAAAAACCACAAGTTATATATATTGACTAAGTTTAAGTTGTGTTAAATATAGTTCTGTTGAGTCCACTTTAGATAATGTTATACATTAAATAATCCCTAAAATGTTCCAAATTCTTAAATAAATAACAAGGAAGTGGTCTAAAATATCAATACATAAACTTAAATGAATTCACAGATAAGAGTAAATTTTAAGCAGAAACGTCCGCTAATTCTCAACTTTGGAAACAGTGTACAGAGCTTTTCGCTTACAGTGGTTTAACTTCCTTTATAATCATTCCAGAAATCCATTTCACATTTATTTGTTCTCTGAGAATATGATTGATTTTCCAAGTAATCTTGTTATTCGTTAGATTTGTTTACCGAGAAAATAATCGTAAACGAACATCTTAGCGCAGAGTTTAGGGATTCAAAGGGCATATTAGGTGTTTTATTACCACTAATGAAATAAGGAAAATGATGATAAAAATGAAAAATATATAATATATATATATATATATATATATATATATATATATATATATATATATATATATATATATATAAAATGACAGACTAAAAAAATTTATTTGGTTAAAATGTTAAAAAAATGTGATGAATCATAGTAGACCAAATAATGAACTATAAAGTATCAAAAGCAATGAAAATTTCAGTTTCAAAATAATAATCGAGGAAAAGTTTGTTGATTCGTATACAAATGGACTATACAATATTTATAAGATTGTTCAAAAAATTTTGTGATTCAGGTTAGCCCCCTATAATGTAATAAATATATTACTTAAAAATATTGGATTGTGAGAAATCATGTTATAGGATGCACTAATTAATTACACAAAAAATTGGATTCGGTTCAAATAAACAAAACATTACCATTTTTGGTATAAAATTTGATTATTTTCTTGTAATACAAATATATGCACATAAAATATTTAAAAAACAAACATAAATAAAAATCAATTATATAAAAAATGAAAACATTAAAAATTATAATTAAAAATCAGAAATAAATATAACATTTTCCTGTCACATTTCTTCATGTTCATCATTTATTATAGTGAATGCGTGTTTAACATTACACTGTAAAATAACCCAAGGGCAGTCGGTGAAAAACCTCGTATATAATTTTGAACCTTGGGAAAGTGACGAGGATCACACTTGAGCTTTAACCTCTCTCTCCTAACTTCCTCACCACGCTAGTGAAAGGAATTAGAGTTTCGACAGATCCAACTGCCTCACTCCTTTACATTTCGGGTTTTCAGTTGCACTGTAACTTAAACTTATGACAAGCAGACCGTAAATTCGTGCCTATGAGGCTGAAGCGGCTACCATCGCTTATTATAATACATCGAGAACGTTTGAATGAATAAATATTTTTCTTTAAATGACGGTCATTTCCTTTTATTCGGCGTTGATAACAGACAAAATTTTTTTAATTTATTTATAATACACATTACATCAATATACATTTATATTGACAGTAAGAATCATGAGTGAGTGAGTGAATATTAACGTCACACTGTTCAGCTACTCCTGGGCTTTTGGAAACGAACCATGGAACTTTGAACCATGGTCAAGAGACGTGGATGACACCTGAGCTGACACCCCCTCTCCTAACTACCACACCACACCAACGGGAGAGCGTTTGAGCTCTCGACAGATTTAACGTGTATCACTCCCCTACAAGGTACTTTAGTGCTACTGAGCTCGAACTCATGACATGCCAGTCATGATCCTATACCTTAACCACTGGGCTATCGCAGCCCTAAGAACAAGAGAAATAACACCTTTACGTACGTTGTTAAAAATTAAAAGTATTTTTTTTCAGAGAACGATTCTAAGAAAGAAGCAAACAAAATGACAAACATCATCTTTTTTTCACATTGAATTAAGGAACTCTCGTAGGAAAAAGTAAAATTCACCAGCAGAAATAAGAGAATCTCTTTCATTGCGCTTTGAGTCACTAAGCTTTGTACTACCCAAAACACACATAAGCACATACTAACAAAACTCACAAAATACAATGGACTTCATAATGGATATACAGGTAGTATAAAAGAAGAAGAAATGCAAATAAATATATGTTAATACGCATATGTATACTATAGAGCTAACTGTATGATTGAAAAAAATTACATCTAATTACATCTAAAATCTAAATCATGTTCTTAATTACTGGTTTGTAAGAAAATTTCTGCATTTTTTCAATTGCATCGTAAGGGCATAATTTCATGTTGTAAGATATATACCTGTATTGCTAGTAAGATTCAAAAGTTCCCGGAATGAGCCTATAGCGTGGAAAAGTTTTACAGTCGAGCAACTGCAATAACATTTCTGTGTTACTGCATTCTTCCTTTTTCTCTAAATAGTTTGTCCATAATCACGTGATCGGAGGATCGCCACAGAGTCGTATTTTGTAGGCAGATGTATTTAGTCCTCGGTGATTGAAATAAATTGCGTTTTTTGACTGGATAATGGATACTAATTTGTGTGTTTGTTTGAGGAAAAGTGCTACGGGGACTTACGAAAATTTGTAGCAGGTGTAAAATTCTGATAAGTTATCGCTAATGCAAGCTTTTGAGTAACATCGACGGTTCAGAGAAGGCAGGGAGAATGTCGAAGGGGTCCAAACGCTTGAATGTCCACAAACTTCCCACACCGCTGAAAACATCGAAAAGGTTTCTATGGTGGTACGTAAGAACATGCTTCAAATATATATGGGATATTCCCGGCCACATGTCAATGGATACTGATTAAGAATCTTAACATGCATAAGGTGTGTCAACATATCATTTCCCGCATGTTAAATGAAGACCAATCTGCAGATAAAGTTAAAAGTGCATTGCAAGCGTAATTAAAGGACACATGGCTAAAAATGAATCCCAGAAATTTTTCGATGACATTTACAAGCCATGGTAAAAGTGTGTTGTTGCTCAAATATCTTATTTAAAAGAAAGATGTGTTTCGGCATTTTAATTGGTAATATTGTTTTTAAGTTATAGACTCTCAGTCCGGGAACTTTTTAATCCTACTACGCATAGCGCATCCATGGTCAAGTGTTCCGCCGCAGCTGCTCACAACACCGGTTTCCTTTAGAAAAAAAATTGTTTTTAAGTTTAACATAGTGTATGGATTGTTTATCTTCAAGAACGTACTTCCCAAAATTTAATGCTTTAATATAGATTAAAATAAATATAATCTGCTTTATGTATATATATATTTCATAATAAACACTCCCTTTAAACTATTCTGTGGAGATTTGTGATTTAGTCTAACTTAATTTTGTGAATTAAGGCATGTTTCTGTTTCAGTTAAATGGGAAATATTTAATAACAAAGCATGCTAACTTCCTTTTATCGTAGCATAAAATTATAAATAAACTTATCGCATGACATTGGAAATACAACACCAAGGAGTATATAGTCCGAAAATGAAGAAACACGACGATCACAACACAATAACAAATAAAACAACAAACAAAAAGTTATATATTCTGAATTGATATGCAAAACACAGAATGGGATCTATGTTAGCTCAGCGGTTTGCAAGATCCCTACATTAAGACAGAAACGAAGCAACACCTCTTGGTTGAGTCAATGATAGTGCGGATGATTAACTGTTTCTCGTTCGTGATGGTGCCCAAAGCCGTGATCCTGCGCGCGTTGCCACTGGCGTTCCACAGATGCGGCCAAATTGCACCTATCACGTGTTGGTGTGAAAACGCGATAGCAAAATACGACCATGTATCATTCTATTTCCCACGTTGTGTTAGACCAGAGACGTCATAAACGGAATTATCCATGCTGTTTGATCAATGCCAATACAAAACGGACACTATGAGTTGCGGTTCTTACCATCTTAATGAAGCATTTTCGATGTCATGTATTGTAAACACACACACTTATAAATATATATGCATGTATTGAGTTTAGTTTTACTAGGTAATTTACGTAACTAGAATGTATGAGTTTTAGATTAAACGCATCGACGCACATTCTTTCAAACTTTCTTTAAAAATTTATGGTTTTATACCTGGATTATTGTGGTGGACATTCTACTTTGACCTCTACTGTATACAAGAATATCATTTAGCTTTATTTTAATTTACAGATATTTAATATGTGATTAATGATTATACATATATAAAAATTCTACAATATTTTTCTAGTTAATAACAACTAAAAATTTGGAAATATTTTTTTAAATCAAAAAAGAACAAAAAAAAAAATTACAAAAAAAGAGAACAATTTTAAAGAAACAGGTATAAGAATTTTTCATCTTCCTACTGTTTTAAAATGTTGTGGAAATGTATGTATTATGTGTAAGAGGTATTGAAATAATGTAACAAAGCAGTTAACTATCGGATTTTGATTTCAAACATAAGAGATATTTTTTAAATATTTTAAGCATTCATATTACAGACATTAACTAGTTTCTTCTTGAGTTTGTCAAGTAAATGGCTTACATATGCATACAACTAAACAAAAAGCAATTTTTTTAAAATTAATAATATGATAAATCAATGTTTCTCAAACTGTGGGGTGTGCCCCACCCCCTAGGGAGACGTGATGACGCAACGAGGGGGCGGGAGCATATCGAAGAGTCAAAAGTAAAGAATTTAATAAATTACGAATTAACTGAAATGAAGCAAAACACAAAATATACATGTGTGACATAATAAAAATAAAATACACATTTACACTGATATAATGTACTAAAAATGTATTGATATTACACAATGTTTTTTATAGTTAATCTCACAATACAAAGTGAAAAAATTTAATAGTTACTAGTGATTTTCTTGTTGGCCTGTCATGTACAGAATTTAACGCTTATCTTAAAATTGTGTACGGTTTATGATTAAAATCGTATCATAGCTTAAACATCAAAGTGCATTATTATTAAATTCAATACATTCTTATTGTGTGAAGGGAGATGCGAGGAAAATTGGATCGCAAACATTGAAAGTTTGAGAAGTATTGTGCTGAACTAATCAAACACGCATAAGTTATTTAAAAATCTTTATTCTCTACAGAGTGTTTTCTTTTTCAGGTATAGAAGTTTAAGTTGGCATTACTTTCCAAGATGGCGACCGATTTAACAGCTGTCAAGTGATTTATTCTCAGTTTGGTTTGGCAATTCATCATGAATAGACTCACGCCTGAATAACGCTTTCAAATTGTGCAATTTTATTTCGAAAATAATGGTCTATTTTCATAAGCGAATTTTGTTTAGCGACGAAGCGCACTTCTGGTTGAATGGCTACGTCAACAAACAAAACTGCCGCATTTGCAGTGAAGCTAATCTACAAGTGTATGTCGAAACACCGTTACATCAAGAAAAACTGATTGTTTGGTGCGCTTTATGGGCTGGTGGAATCCTTCTTCAAAAACGATGAAGGCCACAACGTTACAATCAATGGTGATCGGTATAGAGCCATGATTACTAACTTTTTCATTCCTGAATTGAACAATCATGATGTCCAGGAGCTGTGGTTCCAACAAGACGGCGCACACATGTCACACAGCTCGTGCCACAATCGATTTATTGAAACACACGTTTGGTGACCGCTTAATTTCACGTTTTGGACCTGTGAATTGGCCTCAAGATCTTGTGATTTAACACCGCTAGACTATTTTCTGTGGGGCCATGTAAAGTCATTGGTCTATGCGGATAAGCCACAAACGCTTGACCATTTGGAAGACAACATTCGCCGTGTTATTGCCGATATACGGCCACAAATGTTGGAAAAAGTCATCGAAAATTGGACGTCGAGATTAGACTACATCCGAGCCAGCCGTGGCAGTCCTATGCCATAAATCATATTTAAAATGTAATGCCACAAGATTATCTTTTGAATAAAAAAGTTCATGTCAATCGAATAATACATCGTTGTTTTATTGCAATTTAAAGTTCTATACCTCTCAAGAAAACACCCTTTACAAAGGAAAATATAAATATTCAAATATAAATTTTAAAATGCACTTGTACTATTTAATCTTAACAATATTTTTCAAAAAAAAAAAAAATCTTTAGAAAATTAAAAATTATTTAATTGAATATAAACTACATTTTCCTTTTTCTACTCTTTCTTGCCACCATTTATTATCTTAGTCTTTCAAGAATGTCTTTTATTTTATTGTAATGAAATCTATTTAATTAATTGTGTTAAAATGCAAAATTTATAAGTTACATACCATAAAATCCGGCGTATAATGCGCACCGGTGTACAACGCGCACTCATGCTTTGAAGCTGCAATTTTTAATTTTAAAGTATGTCTGCCGTATATCGCGCACCTCCTTTTTTGCGAAGAAAACTGACATATACGTATCCAATGCTGTTATTGTTTGAAGCGAGGGATTTTCCTTAGCATTTACAAAAATAGTACACTTTTAAAACTACAACCTTTTAAGTTCATTAAGAATGTCATTTCTTTAAATAAACAGTTCTTCGAAATATGTAGAAGTCTAATTTTTCTATATTTTCATCTCTTTTTATTTTTTATTTTTAAAAACTCATTTTAATACTCGGCGTATAACGCACACCAGTAAGTTTCACTCTTATTTTTGGTGTTAAAAGTGTGCGTTAACGCCAGATCTTACGGTAATTATAAAAATTATGAATCAATTAATACGACTTAATTCAACGTCTAGAAAACATTTAGAGATAACATTGACGACGCGACATTAAAAATCCAATAAATTTCATAAGTATTATTCATGATGCTATTTGTTATCTCTTGTGCGAGTTCGAGCAAAGATCCATTTTTAGAATTTGAGTGACAGGATAGTTTGTTTGGTGTCGAAAACGTCAAAATCCTTGACATCAATGGTACTTTCGCGCGTAGACCCTTTTTTTCACTCTCAACATAGAGACGGAAAGTTGCTTAGGTTTATCTCTTTTGTTTATATGCCTTTAGTATAGAAATGTTCTTAGACTTTGCTATTTACCTTTACAGTTCTATGCTTCCTATTTTTATGTGTGTATTTATTTGTAATTACTTATGTTTCATAGAGAGAGGAAATGTTGAGCATGAAATTTGTGCATTACGGAAAATTTTTAATGTTGATAAGAACAGTATTTGATTTATGAAATACTTCCTCTTTACTCTGAATTTTTAACACATTAATAAATTGTTAGTACCATATTACAAACCATTTTATAAGATCTTTGAACTATATATGTACTTTGAAAGCGATTAGTAAATTCATATGCATTATAAAGTTTAGTATTTATTTTTCTAAAACCTCAAACAACAACTATTCATACAATATTTCTTTTAAGTTTTATTAAAATATAAAATTTATCTTTAAAATATAATACTTACTCTTATTATACTCTTAATATTTTATATAGAATGTAGCAGTTTATAGATTTATTACTCAAATAGCTAATTTGCTATAAATATATTTGAAATCTTAAAACAAAATAGAAAATATTCCAACTGCATTATATTGAATATATTCATTTCACATCATTAATTATTAGTTTTTCGAAACATTAGTGGTGAGAAAAAATATCATTTTCAACATATGAGTTTTGGGCTGATATTTACTGAGAAAAAATGTTGTTTACATGTTGTATTACAAAGCACAACATAGTATTCAATTTGAACTTCAGAAGAATAAATTTGTAAAACATTGACACTTCCAGAACATTACAATTCTAAATTCATTATGTATGATTTCCATATAAAATATGTTTCATATTTGCTCTGCAAAGGTCAAATTTCTTACAAACTTTTCTGAAATATCGTATAACATTATTCATACATAGTAACACATACTAAGCCCTCGCGCGATTTATAGTACCTTTTACTACTACATTAACAAAAAAATGAATTATATAACTTAAATCCATACATCTGATATTTAAGTATTTATTTTTTTTAAAAAAATAAGCTTATAATGGTCGTGTGCCAAAGTCCATCTTTTCTTAAATTTTGTGAGTCATCTGACCCTACTTCAAATTCGCTTAACCCACCAAGCGGTTAGCACGGAAAATTTTCGTCATTGTAAGGATACTTCAAAAATGCACTGCACGGGTTTTTTTGCCTTCACGTAACATTTTCAAAAGCGGATCAGCCGTACTTTTCTGAAATCCTTTCCCCCTTTTAAAGGTTTAACATCTTGAAAGATAATTAGGGACGATGGAAGCAACACAGCAGGACACTGATAGGAAGTTTTATGACTCGCAGGGAGCCCCGTGTTTTGACCCAGGAGCAATCGCAAGAAATCGGGGAAAATTTCTTTAGACCCCAGGAAGTGTTTGTTTTTTAGCTTGTATTTTAAAAGATTTGAAAAGTCCCAATGCATAAGTAAAATATGTTACAATTCCCTTTTGATTTCATATTAATTTGAAACTGTAACAAAAGTTGGGGCGTGTCAGGGCAATCTGCTATTTTATATAGTTAAACAAATTATATTTTTAAAGTATATTCTTTCACTTCATTTTTCTTATCTTAATAAATGCTTTAAGTTTTTGAAACATGATTATTTCATTATAAGATGCCAAAAAAAATTAATAAAACACCAAACACTTTAAAATTTGAAATCTTTTCAACTTTCCAACCACTAAAAATGAATAAATTTAAACTTCCTCATATAATTTGAAACATTTTCTTACACTATGATAAAAATACTAACGAAAAAAAAACTAATTAAGATCTATTAGTTTTTTGTTTTTTTTTTAGATTTCAAAGTCCAAGTGTTCAGGGAAGTTTACGTACAGTGCCTAGTTATATATTGTTAAAATACACCGAATTATATTTGAATTTTAAGTGCTTGAACTTCAGTTTACATCAAAGACAACATGAATGAAGATTTTCCCACGTTTTTTTATAACTTGAATGCTTGAATAAATGGTGATCAAAAATATACAGAAACATCTACAGTAGACATTTATGCATATAAATAAATATAAAAATCAATTTTAAATTCGAGCTATTCAAAAACATTCGAATTATTCTTCAAAAATATCTATTTATGCAAAACACACCTCAACATTTATCCTTTTTTAAAGGCTAACTGAATAAGGAATTAAAATCTGGATATTTTTTGAAATCTCGACCGCATAAAGCTAGAAATTTTATGTTAGAAATTCTATTTGAAATTTCAAAAAAATGCATCGCGCAGTTAAAAATTATTTACCATAAGTTCTAGCAACTCTTTGAGTATAATATAAATTTCAAATTTTATTATATAGCTTCTTTGGTATTTTTAAATATATTTCAAAGATTTTATACAATTCAGTTTACAACTGCATGCTAAGAGCAAAAAATATACTAAAAAAATCGATGAATATTCAATAAAATTTTACGTAGAAGCAAAACTGAGAAGCTAAAGCATAGGAATGAAAACTTTTGAGTATATCTGAAGTAGTTTTTGAAATATTTATTTTAAAGTTCATAAAAATTTGTGTGTGTTATGTTATACTTAATATTAATTAAATGGTTAAAATAATATGTTAATAATAGTCATGTAATCGTTTCATGACACATTCATATACTAATAAAAATTATAATGGTCATTGATGGGAATGTCAAGAATTTTATGTAATTTTAAATTCAGACATTAAGATATTGATGTATAAAATATAAAACAACCATCTAAAATACATGAAAAATGCAGTCTACTATAAAATGATCTTGACAAACAAAATACGGCATTTTCACTTACTATGGCAGAACCGGCTTAGTCAAGGGCGATCTGGAAAAACAGAGAGGGAACCGCGGTTTTGATGGATGCCGCTCTAGCTTTTAAATCTCTCAGGAAAAAAATATATATAAATTACAAATGCAAAAATAAGTCTTGTAATTTTCCATACATTTTTATAACAACGAATTGTGGAATTGGCTCCCAATACTTTGTTGTGTTTGACAATATCTAAGGTAACCAACCCTACTTTAGATAGATTTGTACTACTTTTTCGTAACCGTATTCCTTTTAAAATTAATTCGTGCAGCCAAAATACACTTTTTGCACTCTTAAAAATTTATGTAAACTATAACAGTTAATTTTAATTTATGCAACTTGTGAAATGTTCATAATTAACCATTTCCGTCTAAACAGTTTACATGGAAAAAAAGTTTGGACTCCCTCATTCATTAGGGAATTATATAAGATTCTAACATTAAGTTTTATTTTCCACTGAATAGGGTCGAGTGGTAGTGTATCGTGCTTCCACACCAAAGGTCTTGGGTTCTATTAACGGGCTGGGCGAGGTCGACTCTGTCTTTCATCCCGCTACATTGGGTCGATAAATGAGTACCAAAAGCTTGCTTCGGGTCTTTAACACTGAAGGTCTCTCTTCAGACAGAACACCGAATCGGGACATATGTTCATGCACCTCAGCGTCCAATGGTCACGTGTATTATGATGGGCACGGTAGTTCCTGGACCTCATGGATTGTTGTGCCACTGAGTTTGAGTCTTAAGTTTGAGAATTACCTCACTTTAGGGATACCCCTTAGATAAACATGAATTTCCACTCATTTGCAATTAAACATTTTTCTTTCAATTACGTTTATTTCAGAAGGAAGTTTGAGTTTTCAAATGTATTTGCTTGATAACATGTATATTTGTGTATTATATTAAAAATTTGATCAATCCAAAATTACATGTTTTTAGCTTCTCTAAAAGCTTTTAGGATTTTACAACTGATCTTACAATCCATATACGTTTATAGTAGTATATTTAAAAATGATAAAGACATTTTTACGACTGTGTGAGCTGTTATGCCTCGTTTATAAATATAAAAAATTGCATTCAGCTACAGTTTTTAAAATGTACAGAAATAAGTGAGGAAATAGGATACTTACATATTATGAATATTTTTGACTGCAGTAAGATATATTCATATTTCAGTTTCTTTACAATTTGAATAGAAGTTGTAAGCCATTTTGCGAATAGTTTGATTTTGAGTATAAACCCATAGGTTGTTTAATATTGTAAAGTGTTTTACTTTGATAACAGTACACATTAAAATAAGGCTCATTTGCAGTTATATGATCAGCTTCAGTGATATTTAAATTTTCAAAAATAGTCTACACGTACGAAAACATTCTTTCACAACCGCACACCACATCTCTCATACTATATCTTCCCTACAGCAGGAAATATTTGTGTATACTGAAAAATTTAATACAGGATACATTTCCAAGTGTTAAATTTGTTTTTAAAATTTGGTATGAATACATTGTGGAGAACTGTCGGTTAACTTCACTGAACAAAATTGTTTTAAGTGTACTGTTTTTTGAAAAACAAAATTAATTAGGGAGAATTTTTCTCACAATAGAATTTGTAATGACTGAATTGTGTGAAAATGTAGTTATCGATGTGTGACATTTTCCCTTGTAATAAAAGAAACAGAAAGATAAGAAATTTAACTTGAGTAGAAAATGGTTAGAAGTACTGTCATGCGCATCTGAAGAAGTATATCCCCCATTAAAATTAAAAATTATTGACTGAATGTGTGTTATGTCCATCATATATGCCTATGTAGAAAAGATATTTTTATTTAATACAAGGAGTTCGAAAAGGAGAGCACTAGGAATGAAGATTTAGATTTTTTCCGAAAAATATTCAGTTAACATAAAAATATCATTTATATGATTTAACTTTAAATAAATTAAAATTATTGAAATCATTTTTTATGTTATTCTAAATTAAAAATATAATTGAATAGAGAAAAATCTGTTTTATTTCATAAATATGCACCATTTATTGTCTTAATGTTTAAAAAAAAGATAGGGCCTTTACTCTTTTTACCTCATAACTTTTTTTTTAAAAACAGGAAAGTGAGCGCGTTTTCTTACTCTCATATTCAAATATGAATACAGGATGCTTTTTCTGGTTCAAATCGCAATGCCAATATAAATACATATATATATATATATATATATATATATATATATATATATATATATATATATATATATATATTTAATTTTTAAAAAATGACAGAAAAATAAATTTTGTTTGAAGAAAATATAATTATTTTTCAAGTTTTAACACACTATTTATTTCCTTTTTTCCACCCTTCATTTTGTTTTAATTTTACTGTGACTAAACATATAGGGGAAACGACCCAGTTGCACTACAACTTTCAAACAAGAGCAACAAGGCAACTTGTCAGCTAGCTGTAAACAATTGATCTCTTGGTTCTTACTTTACAAAGGGATCGAACTAAGTCATAAAATTGTACCCGTTCGACCTTCCAAGTTTTAAAAGGGGGAAAGGAAAGAAGTCTGTTGAATTTTTAAAGTGAATTTGTGAAATAAGAGTAAACGTTTTCGGAATAACTTTTTAGGAAGAAGCTGTCATTATTTCACTAGAAACTGATAAACAACTGCTTTAGCAATCTATAGTCTTATATGAGCGCTGTTGATTGCACCGTATTAAATTGAATGAATCAATATCGAGTTATGTTGTTTTGTTATATTTCTTCCTTAATACAATTGTGCCTGTGCCACTTTTTTTAAAAATTTAGTTACTTATGTTAATCTATGACATTCTGTTTATTTTAACGAAATCTTACAAATTAATATCCTTTACTTGCTGTTGAAAATATTTCTGGGAGGGGGTCTTTAAATACTTATTTGAAAAAATTATTCGCATTCCATCCCTTGGTATTTAAAACATGAAGAATTGTATTATGGTGTTGTGTGAAGTAATGAAAAAAATAAAAAAAGCTTTATTAAATATAAATTTCTAAAGAAGTGACACTTGTTAATAAATTATGAATTCGTATATGTTAATACTTACTCGAAAAAAAGATTATACTAATAGAGTTACAAAAAGTTTTGGCTGAAAAACTAAATTGATCAAAAATAGTTGATGAAATCCAAATATTCCAGAAATTTTCTGTTTGTATTATTAAGAAGGCTATAAGGAACATTTGATTCGCTTATCATATTTTCATTTTTAACTTAGATACACAGCAAAAAAGGCTATTGCCAAAGAGCATAATAGTTTCTGAAAAACGGTAAACATTTACATCTGGGCAAAGGCAGCTCCGGCGCCGGCCCCCGAGACCATCTAATTTTGTTTTTGCATTTACATGATGAGCAGTCAATGTATTAACTGAAAGAAATAGCTTTTTAAGGTATCCGTACACCTTCGAAGAAATTTTTTTAAAAACTGTAATATTTGCTATTAAAATATTTTTTACTGATGAAATATAACTTAAAACTATGAAAAATACATTTAATATGTTACTTGTAGTACATAAAAAAATTTTAGGGAGTAAAGCATAGTGTAAATAGTAATTAAATTGATTATTAGAATAACGCACATAACTCAAATGTAAATAAAAATATCCCTTTTCTGTAAATTTGATGATGATCATTACAACATTTTTTAGGGCTGGTACTATTTTCCTGATGATAATCAATTTATTACAATTTTTATCAAGTTTCGAGTAAAAGAACATTGAAAAATCATTAAAAAATTATTACGAGCATGATATATACCTTAGTTGCTAAAAACATATCAACTATATAATTATGAAAGTAGTAGGGGTTCTTTAAATCTATAAAACAAATATATTTATAAAATTTGAACTAATTTGGTTCACAACTGTTTCTGATATTTACGTTGTCATATGTCAATACGTTAAACAAATTCATTTTGAGATAAATCAGAAATAAACTTTGAACTGCAAATTTTAATATTAAACACAATTTGATATACTTAAAATGCTCCTTATTTATAAATAACACCTTCTTTACTCTCTAAAACATTGATTTTTTCCCCTTGTAGCTCTTAAAATTTTTCTACGCTGCTTTACATTTGGTGTTGAATGTCGTTCTGCGTCGTTAATTCTATTGATGTCAAGATGTTTGTATGCTTTTACAGTAAAATAACCACAGGAATTATATTAAGTTTTTTTAAAAATTTCAACACATACCCTTGTATCCATCATTAAATTGGATCACAGCATCCAATGCACCAGATTTTAAAATTTTGAGGCACACGAAAACTTCCTTGGTTACTCTCTGCCATATAACGCCATTTAAACACTCGTTTGAATTTTGTGTTTTGCCATGCAGGCATTTAGTAAGCAGTTCTTTGGTACACAACTCTAAATATGTAGGCTTAATCGTGTTTAGTACTTCATTTGATAAGCCTTTATATTTTTCGTTTGGCTTTTTGCCACAAGACAGTGCTCGCTGGTAGTAGCACCAACTATCTTTACCGATGGGACACTGCCCATGCATCGGTTTCTCGACACTTGATGAGCAATGAAACAAAGCCGCAATAACATTTTGCTGAAGACCGGATAGGTTTCCAACATTGCTACGAACAGCAATCCCATAATAGTTTTGCAATCGGTCAATAAAAGAGTCGGTGAGTTTGCCTTTACCAGACAGATTTTTATTTTTAGACTTTAATTTGCGCAATCTCGCACCTACTGTCTTTTGAACATGACCAATGCATTCATATTTTGTGACGTTATCCTTCCCATAAGTATCTTTGACACTGATAAAGCCCTTAGAGTCCCCGTCACCATAATAATGTGCATATTTAAGGCCTCGTTTGACAATAGAACATTGGAAGATTCTCGTAGAACCAACAGCTTCCATTTTTAACGCAGAACCTTGAAAATTGCTATGGCACACGTGATCTGCTGCAAAAGTTTCCGACTCAATGCTTCTAGGCATTTTAGAAATCTTTCTGCAGGTGGGACAATATGACGACATTATTGCAATGTCTACTACTTTACCAGTATCAACTGACAAAACTGCGACACACCCATTCATGGAAGAGTAACCTCTACGCTGCCACGTTCCATCAACTGAAATGCCACATTCAACAATTTTATTTTTAGTAGGATGTAGCACTAACAGAAGCTGCTTTTTGCATTGATAGTTCACTAACTTCTGAAATCACGGACATGAGTTTATTCTCATGATTAGTGTACGCAGTTTTACTGAGCCTGGGTAAATTTAACGTACCACATATTTTAAACCCAGCAGAAAAACCTTTCCCAATTTGTCTCATACCATACACAAATCTTGTATTTACTTCAGGACAGTTTAAAGTTTTCTTTGAACTAGAAAACCCTGAGTAAAAGTCACAATGTTTACACCTGATAACAAAATTTGAGCACAAACCATATGTGGAATCCTCAGAAAGCAGGATACCTTCTTCGAAACATCTTGGGCAGCAAAGTTGTAAAAACAAATTTAAAAGAGGACTTCCATATCAATTATTCTGTTACCAGTAAGTGGTTTACGTTGATATTCTGCTATTTCTTCATCAAAGGCAGCAGGTATTTTAATTTTTGAAGAACTGGCGTTGGTAGATGTTGCGCTGCTATTTTTGAATGTTTAATGGTAGATCCATTACCTAGAAATTGGCGTTTTCTCTTTGCACTAACTCTACGTTTAGCATTACCCATTTTAAATGACAAAAAATAAAATTTTCTGCTATAAAAAAGGATTAAACAAAAGCTTATAAAGAGCTACGCAATCATAAGCAAATGTAAACAAACAGTAAAGCACTCTATTTTCTTGCCACACACACACACAGATTCTAGATAAAAATATAAATAAAAACCTGTTGCCAATTATATTCTTGATAATTCTGAAAACTCAAATTCATATTTTAAAAAGTTTAACTTTCTTACTATTGCATATTTAAACGATACTTTGAAAAATAAAAATGTCAACAAACATTTTTTCTACTTCGCAATGCAGACTTGTACTTCCGGGTTCAAAAAGGTGCTATCGAATGAAACTCAAATCCCCATAACTCAAGTTCTAAATAAGATAGAAACAAAATTTCAACACCATTTTAAAGAAAAAAGTTCATATTTTCAAATAAGAGTTAAATTAAAAAATCGAAAAATTTGACGAAAATGACGTTTTGTAGGTGTACGGATACCTTAAAAAACAGGCTTAATTAATCTCTTAATTAAAAAATTAATTAAGGAGTTATTTCCCCTTAGTATTTATCCTTTTGAAAACCTTCTACGTTGTTGTTGTTTTTGCTCATGCCACCTGTCTGACATAATCAGATCGAGGCCCACAAAATTCCTCGTGGCAATGGGCTAGATGTACGTCTGTCGTTAGTCTTAGCCTTGAGCACCATGCAGGTGACAGTATGATTTAGCTCGGTGAAATTCCCGAAGGAACGATAGAACATTACGATAGATGGTACCACCATCTATCTCCACCTCAACAATTTAGGCATGGAACTGAGATGGAGGGAAATTATCTCCAGTTTCCTGCACCCGTGATTCAGCCTACAAGACTTTCGGACCCATTGATTTAACGAGTACGTACTCCGTGTGTAACTCGGAGGGTATTTGGCGGTACGGGCATCGAACCCAGGCCTAACGGTCCGGAGTCCGGGGCTCTAACTACTAGGCTACCCACGGCCATCTAGTATGTGAACACACTTGAATGTTAAACCCTTGACAGAACTGCATTGTTTTCAGAAGAGGGGGTGTATACAAAATGTCCTCTTGAAGCAGTGCCTGCTTAAGCTCATTTAGAGCCCTGGCGCTTAAGATCAACAGACCCCTAGACACTGGATGATCGAAATTTATAACCAGAAAATGGAGTTAAGTCCAGTTTATCGGGGCCCCGGGAGCTCGCTCCAAGCACCCATTGGATAAACTCACACTGTCTTGATGTTGTTCACACATTAGATTCACTCATTATAAAAAGATTTTCAAAAAAAGATGGCAGTATTGCTTTACCTAGTCCTGATGATTAGCTTTTTCTCAGAACTTGCAATCTCCTAAATATTAAATTGCAACTAAGTGGATGGAACCTGACCCGGCTCCTCTCTAAAAAAACCATTACTCATCAACCGGAGAATTTTAAGCTTTAATATAATTAACAACCATAAGCCCAAGTATACGGTGGGTGTTTAGTGGAATGAGGACTAGAAACAATGACTAGGTGGAAAAAATACGCGGGGAAATCTTGCGATCACATGACATTTTAATTATTGGGGCTGCAATATAAGACACATGAATATTCTCAAGGAATGTTCACGTTTCTTGGTTACTTAAATTACGAGGTGTGCTGCCAAATGGTAACTATTTATATTTAATTTATTGCATTTTCAACCTGGAAACATGAAAATAAAATCTTTGTTGATGCATTGTATGAGTGGTGGTAGTAGCCAAGTGGTCATGGTGTTGAGCTCGTAGACAACATTGTTTATGTCGAGACGATGTAAAGTATTAATACGTTAAATTCATAGAAGCTAAAAATCTTCCCTTATTGTAGATATTGGGACCACGGGATCACACATACACGTCATTTGATCATGCTTTAATATTATGAGATTCATCACTAGTAGCATTTATTTCACTTTTAAGGAGGGCATTATTGGACAGTTATCAATCATTAACATGCATTTCCTGAATTAAACAATAATTAAAAAATTTATATTTTAATTCTGTGAATAAGGTAGTGTTTTTCAGTGAACGTATTTATTGATATATCACATATATATATAATAATAATTATAAATTGTACTACACCCACAAATAATTAAGTTGATTCATGTGAATAATGAAAAAATATATTAGCATCTCTTAATAAAATGTGCTTTAAATTCCCTTGATACTGTATAATTTTGTTTCAAGTTTTATTTAGATAGAAGTGTTTACATTTGGTGATATATAATTAAATCAATTGCATTATTTTATTCTTTTAAGAACTCATTCATATTTTATTGAAAAGAGTATTTTGATATACACTACGTTTATCTACATTTAAAATTAAGTAAATACATCTTTAAGAATTAACAAATCTTAAATTTAAATGTGAGTTAATCTTAAAGTATTATTAAGATTTACTTAGAATATCACAGGCAACGACATCTTATTAATTTTAATCAATAAAGTAAATAATATACTCGAAAAAAGATTTTAGAAATATTAGTATTTAATATACAAAAAATTTCATTCTAACTTAATTCAGTAATATTTGGTAAGTTATTACTTAAGAAAATATGAAATGATTTATTGAAAAAGTATAAAATTTTCAATCCCTATGAATGTTTTGTTTAAATATGATAGAAAAGGAGTAAACCAGTGAGCTGTAGTACGTAGCTTCATGTGTAGTTATTGTCAATATTGAATAATAACATAACACACATTATTACAATCAAAATATGTTCTTCCCAAAATAAAAGAGAATTAAATTTATCATATTATTGATTTTTTATGTTAGTTTTGAAACACTTAAATCATTTCATATTTAATTCAAATATTTACCTAAAATATTTTAACAAATTTAATAACATGGTTGTGCTTGCTTAAAAAAAGGAAGCAACAAAAGAAAATTTCTTACAGTTTTCTATTTTTATTACTCTTTGCTCGTTGTATTAGAATACGACAAAACTAAAAATGATTTGAAAGCTTCGTAATTAAATACTTTTGATTTTTCAATATATTTTATGTATTGTGTATTTAAATATTAAAGATTATTTTTGTCGTGTCTTTCTATTTCAACAGCATACAATTTTTTACCAAAATTGTACTCCAAAAGTTAATATACATTCGATTAAATAAATCTTTTCAACAATATATATATTTCTTCAGGAACAAAATAATAAAGTAAGCTTTTTATTCGCATTTAGAAACTATTTTAAAGGTGGTGTTTTTAAAATTATCCTCTTCATACCTGCCATATTTTAAATAACGAGAAAAATTAATATCAATTTTTTTTTATAAAATTAAATGTATTTATTGAATTTTTACTCTCTAACGAAAATGTGTGTAAAATGTATTTGTATAGTGCAATGCAATTCTTGTGAATTATTTAATTCAAATAAAATATTCATCTTTATGGATTGCCCTATATAAGAATTGGTTCCTCTTTCATATATGAAGACAGTTATATGAACATTTCATTTACCGCAAGAAAGTCATGTATATTAGTAAAATATTTATTAGACATACACTACTGGTCATTAAAAATTGCTACACCAGGAAGGCGACATATTATAGACTTGGAATTTAAATGACAGGAAGATGGTACTGTAGTATGCAAATGATTAGCTTTTCAGCACATTCAGACAAAACAGGCACCGGTAGCGACACCTATAATTTGTTTAAATGAGGAAACTGAGCAGAAAGTTTCTCATGCACAAATTATGTTTGAACGTTGTTGCATGGTGAAAAATTGTTCTGATGCCTCGTGTAAGAATCAGAAATGCGTTCCAGTACGTTTTCGACTTTGATTAAGGTCAAATTGTAGCCTACAGGGATTGCAGTTCATCATATCACAGTATTGCTGCTAGCATCGGTCGAGATCCAAAAACTTTTAGCAGAATATGGAGTCGATGGGTTCAGGGAAATAAAATTGAAGACCGTGCTGGATCTCAACGATTTCCTATCACTCGCAGCCGAGAAGAGAGGCATGTTACCCGCATGTCTTTAATGGATCGGACAGCCATGTTAAGAGCCTTGAATCAAGAATTGGTGTCGTTTGCAAGACAACAAGAGTGTCTTCCCGAACAGTTCGATGGCGTGTGCTGTAGCATGGACTCTCACCTCGGTGACAATAACCGTGGATACTCATGACGCTGCATCACAGACAAAAATGTCTTCAATAGTATTATCAATGAGGAACCTAGGCCCACAAATGGCATGACGTCATTTTTTCTGAGGAATCCAGGTTCTGTGTACAGCTTTGTGATGGTCGCATCCGTGTTTGGCGTCATCATGGTGAACGCACTTTGGTAGCGTTCGTTATCGCCATTCTGGTTCCTCATCTGGCGTCAGGTTTCTATTGGATACACGTTCTGATCCCCTCTTCCTTGTATCGATGGCCCTTTGAACAGTATTTGTGACACTTCGGGTGTGTTACGACTAGTGGCTATACTCTTTATTCGAGCCCAGCTAAACCCTACGTTTCAGCAAGAAAATGCACGACCGCATGTGGTGGTATTGTGCGGACCTACAATTGATACGGAAAAGGATCGGGTGTTGCCCTGACCTTCACGTTCACCAGATCTCTCGCCAGTATAAAATGTCTAATCCATTGTTGCCGAGCAACTGGCTCGTCACCATACCCCAGTCACTATGGTTGATGAACTGTGGCATCGTGTTAAAGTTGCATGAGCATCTGTATCTGTGCATGCCATCCAATCTTTGTTTGACTCATTGCCCAGGTGTATAGGGCCTGCTATTACTTTTAGAGGTGGTTGTTCTGGATACTGATTTATCAGGATCTATGCAACTAATTTTCTTAAAAATTTAATCACTTGTTCTTTACATTATAACATATTTGTCCAATAAATATCGTTTTGTTTTCTGCATTTCTTTCTGGTGTAGCAATTTTAATGGCCAGTAGTATAGATATAGCGAAGCCGGGTGGCCATGTGGTATCATATAGTGCTTCCACACCACAGGTACAGGGTTATATCCTTGGACTGGGCAAAATTGACTCAGCCTTTCATCCCTTCAGTGGTCGATAACTAAGTACCAAGTGTCAAAAGTCACGAATACTGAGATGGGCACAGTAGACCTTGGCTTTCATGGGCTGTTGCGCCACTGAGTTTAGTTTAATTTTAGGTATAGTAAAACATTATATGAAAAAAACATAAATTTATAACATTTATTTCAAAATAGAAAAAAATCAGTACGGAAATTTGAAATCAAAATTTATTTCTTTAAGAGAAGGAAATATTACGATAGAGAATTTGTAAAATTTTGAACACATAAGATAGATAGATATATATATCTTCTAGAAATATACTTTTCTGATTAAAAAAAAACTTTATAGCATTTCAAAATCAATGTCACGCATTAAAGCTCATTTTTATGGTAAGAACAGACCCCCGAACTCATTCATTATTTAGATCAGGTTACAATTGATTGATGAATTGATCTTTAAGGAGGTTTGATATTAATAGTAGTTTTATTGAGCTTTAGAGAAAAGAAAGGAGTTTCAAAATAAAAAGAAATAACTTAGACAGTTATATAGAACAAATCTATATTTAGTTATATGTTAACTTTTAATAATAAGAAATCTAGAATACTCACTTATTTAGTTGTGAAATATTTCAAAATAAAAATAATTCAAATTTGTGGATGTAGAATTTTATTACCCTTTTGCAAACTGTTATACTTAAAAATTATTGGTAAGATGAAATTGCATATCGCGTTGTTAGTAAGTGAAAAACTGTTATACATAAGTGAGTTTTCTTTTGTTCATTTATTGATTGATCAAACGACATGCGATGCTTAAAACATACCAAAATTAAATTCATCGGATTACTGTCTATATGTAAATTCTAATTCTTTTTGAAGAGAAAAGGAAATTAATAAATAATTTGGAAATTGAGGAAAATTTTGCTAATGATTATTCTGTATTTCTGTCAACTTTCTTGCTTTTTATCTTTTACTCTCTCTCTCTCTCGTTCTTTACCTGTATATATACATTATTAGTCGTATACTTAATTACTATCTATCTAACAGAGCTAATATATAAAGAAATACATAACAAGTTTAAGTAAGTCAAAATAAGATGTGACCTTAAGATGGATATAATTCCAAACTCTTTTCCTCCACAATTAAATTAAAAGTTGAAAATGCACACGCATATATACTGTATACGTTGTATTTTCTATTTTATCTGTGTAAAAAATTATCGCAAAATCTGTCGATTATTAAGAGAGTAGTGTGAGTTTTTTGGGTGTACGAGGTTCTAAAGAAAAATGATCCTAATACAGAGTTATCGCCTCTGTCAGCAAAAAAGCTATAACCCATTTAGACATCAAGTCAAACTGCGTTCAGTTGCTGATATGGTCATTTAATTTCCTTCTGCTTCACCTCTAGATCACTATCCATTTATAATAGAGGATGGAGGGTTTGGTCTGCCTAGTCTTTCCTAAGCAATTTCTCATAACCCTCTTAGCCAAATCCATTCAATAGGTACATGAATGATAAAACGTGATAGCTGGGGCAACAATTGAACACCTTTTGCGTCAAGGCTGTTCTTGATGAAGTGTGGAAGCTTGGAGAGGTGCTGCCAGATCAGTTGTCCTTCTCGTCAGTTGAATGTAGCTAAAATTTACGAGATACGTCGTGAGCAGCCATTGCGCTCCTTCAGAATGTGGCGTAAATTAAGGTCAAATCAGTCATAGTAAATGAAGGCATGACGAGCAACATATGTACTTGAATATCTGGCTGGAAAATGATGTATCTGAGGTCTCTGGTCACAACTAAAGACATACCATAACCACTAGAATTAATATCTGAAAAATATAACACTGGTTGTTTGGATTGCCATCGAGACTATCAAGGTTTTTTTTGTGTTGTGTGCTTAGTGGTCACCCATATCGTCAAATAGTTACAGCGTAAAAGTTATAGTATGACAATATGGAATACAAGTAGACCGCGTGTGTTTTTCTTGATACCTCTGGACATGACTACATTCATAATGATGCTAGCACAAATGACATCATAGATGCTTGATCGGGGCTCAGAATTACGAGATTTTTTTATAATAGCCATTTCGTTGCTTCGATAATAAATAAACAATTCATCAATCTGACCAGAATGTTAGAATAATTGTCCTATACGAAGATTGCTTTCTATGGGTATGTCTATTAAAAACACAAATCAATTTTGCCTCTACTAAAGCATTCCCTTATTTCTCCAACTAATATAATTTCTGTTAACTCCAATGGAAAAGTATTTGACTGACTCAAAAGGATGTAACTTTTTTCTATTGTATTCAGACACGATAGTCAAATTATTCCTGAATGATGTTTGAAGAATAAAGATACATTTTTTTTTTGTAAAGAATAAACAAGAATAATTTTCGAAAGTTCTAACACGAGTTCAATTAAAACTGATTCTGAATTCATTTAATTACTCTGTGAGGAATGTTAAAGCACATAGAAGTCTTAGTTCGTGATAAGTAAATTCCAATCCCTTTAACTGTTAATTGTCACAAAAATAATCTTTTCTATCTAAAAAACATAACAAATCAAAATGTTTTTAAAAAAATCTGAATAGATTTTACTTTTTGGAGAAATTAAGGCAGGTCGTATAACACAAAGAGATTCTTCCTCGTAAAATTGGATAACAGATAGGAAATCGTATTTTGAACTTACATTATATTATAATATCATATTATATATTCATATTATGTCATTTTACTTATTTTGTTAAAGAACTTGTAGCACCGTTACTTTTCTCTGTCAGTTTTTGAAGACTAATGTAATTATAACAAACACACAAAAAAGTGACTTGTTTCACATAAATATTAATTTAACATTCAAAAAAATGTCAACAAACATTGTTATTACACCTTTTGCAGTAACAATGCATACCTGCAAGAAGTGAATTATTGTACGAATTGGGATTTACTTACGGTAACCTTCTCTTATATGCAGTTAACATAACCTTTAATTTAATGAAATGCCTTATTTATAAAGTTTATTCTAGTTTATTTAAAAGATATGTACTTTACAATTCTCAATATTATAGAACTGTGAGTAAGTCTTGCAATTTCTCATATCATATTACTAGTTTATAGGAGATATACTTAAATATGCTGGTTGTTCATACCAGACACGACGGTTTACAGGTATATAATAATACTCATAAATTTTACTCAAAGATTCTGTATCATCAAAAGTATAGAATTAGAATTGAAAATATTAATATGTTCTTATTTATACCGAAACTTATATTCTGGCTAAATTGAATTGAACGAATGAAATCTTCAACAAACTAGGGGATAAAATATTATTACTATTAATTCTCGATCATTCGATTATAATTTTTCGAATAAAGCCTTGAGCTTTTCCTGAAGGGTTTTTTGAAGCTTATCAAGTGGAATGACAAATGTTTCAATGTACTTATGAGGAAAAATAATGTTATGCCTTATCTTTAATGTCTCATTCTATGTTTTGACCTTCATACTCAACTCTGACCACAGTCAACAAGGAAAACTTACTTTCAGACTCTCAATCGCATCTTGGGATACATTTGAATATTGATTTTTTTTTAATATTTCTTTTTTTTAACTAAATGTGATAAGAATTGCAGACAGGCTTTTAAAGTATTAGAAAAAGAGAGAAAGATCAACGTTTGCTCTTTTCATTTATAAAGTACGATGCAAACAGATCTTTCAATTTAATTTCATCATATCGAAACATGTTGTTGTAATTTAAAAACAATTTTTGTGATAAGTATGCATTTTCTAACCAACATTATTAATTTTTTCTAACTAAATATTACGTCAACAAAACATTTCATATCAAGAACCAATAAAGATAAGTAAATGCTAATATATTTGAATGTTTTGTACTATTATATCTGATCTTTAATGTATCATTCTATGTTTTGACTTTCATACACAACTATGATCACAGTCGACAGAGGAAACTTATTTTTTGACTAACCCTCGTAAATTTAATTATTCTTCTAACTCTCGAGTACCCATTGATTTATTTTTCAAAGTATGTGAAAGCTCAGTTTAAATAACCGAAAAATTCCATAAATTCCATTTCGTAAAAAAAAAAAATTTTTGCAGTACACACGTAAACTGCCTTATGGGCCTTAATGTAACATTTTTATAACTTAAAAAAGAAATTTTTATCAAATTTTAGAAAACTTTATAGTTTGGAAATCCAACAAATAACATATTTTGCTGAATACAGTTGGAATAATACTTTTGTTAAGAATTATGAAAATGCGCTATCTTTTAACTCATGTTTTAAAACTTATATTTCAGAAATGAATTACTGAATTATATTTTTATCATTTGAGCACTTGCATTAAACTACCAAAAATGTAAATTCTTCTGTTGCTTTTATTTTAAAAAAGCAAATGCATTGGTATTTTAATATACTTACTCGTAGATCTCTTTTAATGACTTTGATTTAACAAAATAGATTAATTTTAAAGCTAATAAACAAATGCCATAAAAATTTAATCAAATTTTCCTTCAAATCGAAATTCTATTAAAACCTCACCAATAGGGCATTTTAACATCTGATACAACCATAGGCAACAAATTCATTGTGCTTTAGAATATTTCAAGCCGATATTGCACGAACATCAAAATTTATCCACATTTATTCCTTGAAATCTCGCCACAATGAAGGAATGAAAAGTCTTTTCATCGAATCAATGAACCCGAAAAAAATTACACAATTCTTTCATTATCCAAAGTCATTCAGCCTGGTACCTTCTGAATGGCAAGGCATCACGAATCCAGGTTCGGCCGCCGGGAATGTCAAAAAATTGCTTCGGGATGTCAAATTATTTTCTTCCACACATCAATGGAAGTGTCTTAATTAGCATTGCTCCCAAAGACTGGTAATGAATCAATAATAATCGTTTGCCAACGACAGCTGTTTTGGAAACTTTGTTGTCTTGTTAAGGCTGAAAGGAAAAGTCTGGAAAAGAAATTCTTTACATGTTGAGATGATTCGTTTGATCAGTACTTCTTTTGATATGCTACAGCAGATATTTTATTACTTGACAAATACATAAAATAAATTTATAGCATCATGTGTTGAAACCTGATTTATATTTTTACGTCACTGATATTCTATAAATGGCTATCACTTCTGTGCTCAACGAAAAAATTGTGTTATTCAGCAATGCTAAATGTTGCAGTAATGCTCTAGATTAAGTGATTAGTAATTTTCTCCCATTTTTTTAAGTGTTGTGACGCATTTTTTGTTAGCAATGCAATCGATACATAAAATAATCAAAGCAGGTATTGCATGAAATGCTTAGCAAATTGACGTTTTTCTACTCCGTATGAATCTTTTTGTTAAAAGTAAATAACACACTTTTTATTTTTATTATATTTATTAATTAGAACATATTTTTCAGTAAAATATTTTTGTATTTTGATTCAATTCTACTTTAAATTGAAGTATCTCGCATGATAATGTATTTCTTCATTGTACCCACAAAAATGAAACATTATTTATCAGTTTTTTTTTAATTTTTCAAATTCATTAACTCGTTATTCTCATTCGTAAAGAAAACTTTAAAAAATATATATTAAATATACTTTTTGCAAAATCATAACAAAGATTATTAATTAGAAGTACATTTAAAAACGATGTTTAAAGTTCTTCAAACTGTTATTGACAAAAATAAGAATTAACACTCAACTTTCAGGAAGTGATTGTAACTAGCAAGATAATTTATAATATGATAAATATATGTAACTAAATTAAATCTATAAAATTGATTTTCATAAATTAATTTGGAGAATAGAATGAATTTATTTACATTTGCCAAACAATAACAAAGTATTACAAACACAATTCGCATATCGTGACATATGCGCTTTATATTAATTTATTTAAATTTGTTTTACGTATACAAAATAAGACTTTCAAATGTATGAAAGTTATGATTCTAAAATAAATTAATGGGAATGGACCAGATTTTTAAAATTTATCAAATAATAGTACTTTAACACTTGTACTTAGCATACATACTAACTAGTACTCACACGTACGTGCATGTGTGTGTGTGTTCTACTTATAATTATATTTTTCCAAGTTCGCATACTAAGTTTATAATAACTTTTACTAAAACATCTTTATAAAATTACTTTGTTACAATTTGGCCTACATTTTTCAAGCTTTGAATCTGTATTAGAATTATTGAATCTGGAAATAACTTGTTTATTGTTCATTGATTAATCAATATTTAAACATTGTTTCACGCATATCAAGGTAATTTTTTATTGAAAATGGATAGATAACTTTTATTCATAGAATTTCATAGAATTTTGCTTAGTATAAAAAGAGGAAAGGGTGAAGGTTTACTAGTCTTAATGCTGGTTAAACTTTACTTCCTTATAATTTCAAAAGCTGTCCTCAGTCATCACTACTTACCACACTGCAGCATACATCATTTTTTAATTTCAAAAATTTCAATTATATCGATTTCTTTCTGATATTTGATTGAGTGTATTGGAAATCATATGTGTGTGTGCATAAAGACAAAGAGATATCTAAATTCAATCCTTAAGACGCCTATAAATTGTATAAATGTTATAAATACACAATTTTCCTTAAATTAGAATTCAACGTATTTTTAGCTTACTAATTAGGGCATAAAGTAAATGAATTAGATTTATAAGCAAATTATAAAAAAAATCTATCTAAACTAAATGTACCTTGAACAATTAACGTTGTTATATGTTAATTCTTTAAATGTCTATAGTTAATTCTTTCAAAATGTATCGATTTTATAATGTAACATCTTGCTTCATTAAATAACTTTTTGGTATCTTTCACTAAAAATCTACAACATTCAAATACTGCAGTTGATGCTGATGATTTAAAAAAAAAATACTTGTTTGTTGCCTGAGATAAAATGTTTTTTTTTATCTGTTTATAAATCATCCATAGAATTTCTACAATGATATATTTTGCAGTTTCACTTGCAACCTTATGTACATCTGTTCTTATATTCAGCTTTTGAGAAACAATGATATTCATGTCATTAGAATGAAACAATTTTATTTATGGTTTGCTGAAAAAGTTTTCATTTCCAATAAACTGATTATTTACCCATATAATTGAAAAAAAATTGTAATGAAAAATAAATAATTCAATTTTCCATAATATAATCAATAATTTATGTTATCATTTACTTCAAGTAATCCACAAATAGAAATTATTGTTAGAATTGAAATCGTTATAAATTGATCTGTCGATATAATTTAGTTACAAATTAATTTTTTCAAAATATTTTAAAATGTGATTCTACGTTGTAGAGTTCTATTTATAATACTTCAGACTATTCATTTCTTTTTCCGAGTCATTATTTCGAGTCATGGTGTCACTAAGACTCACTGTGGGCGTCAGTGATTCTCAAAGTGAGGTATGTACCCCCTTCTAGAGGGGCATGATAACTCTGTGGGGGTACGAGCATATAAAAAAAAGTTGTTTTTTAAAAAATGTATATTAATTTCTTAAGTAATAACAATGCAAAATATAATATTCCTTCTGACACAATAAAAAATAAAATACACATTCATATTGTCAGCTGGCCAATATCTTCGAGCAAATAGCAAACCGGAGTTTTTCTCTTCATTTGCTTTTCTGTAGGGATAAACCCAAAATTTAAGTATTCTTGAGAATATCTTCTTGCTATAAATTTGGGTATGAAGCTCGCTATGCACTAATTGATGCTTTATTATCTATCTAATGTTTGCTTAAGACTTAAAAATTTATCCACGACTTTGTTTGAATCTACTTCCGTAAATATTTAGCACCATAGATTACAATTAACACTTAAATTAAAAAGTGCACATTCAAGATAGATTCGGTAGCGTTAGAATAATCGACTCGTCTGAGACCGACTGGAATTAAATAAGGTGCAGGATTTATGCACATCTTGCGTAGACATTCGATCGGTTGCTCTGATGGTTGCACAGATGTACGAGAAAATGCTATATGTGATGAACATAAGATAGATTGTAACATATACTAGACTATTTTACTGATGGCATTTATTCTTTTAGAATTGTTCTGTTTGTTTATTTTCAAGTTTATGTTCTTGTTCAAAAATTAGGAAGGAAAAGTTACATAATACTTATCCTAATACTTATGCGTAACGTTTACAAAACTTAATATTTATATTGACATTTTGTACGGTTTATAATTAAAGTCGTATAGTAGCTTTACCTTCAAAGTTCATTACTATTGCATTCAATACATGTTACTGTATCGGGAGGGGGCGATGGAAATTATGATTTAAAATTGGGTCTCAAATACTGAAATTGTGAAAAGCTCTACATTGCGTACTTTAAATCTATAGAAGCTAAAAAACATCACATTGGCATATTGTGAAAGTTCACAGAATGAGTTTTCAGGTTCGTTACCAACATCATCACTCGATTGGGGTTAAAAAATAAATGTCTACAATCTGTAGCATTCATGTTACTTCTTAGCGCCATGTTAATAAACAGTTAATCAACCAACCAAACTATTTATTTGATACGGATATAAAAGTTTAGACACACCAAGAAGAAAAGAAAGAGTTATATAAAATTAGACAATAACTGGTAGGTATGATTACCATAAGAAATAAATCTTTAATTCAGAAGATAGAGCTTCAAAGTCTGAAAAAAAATCAAAAGTACATCAGTTCCAACTTTAGCCATCACAAAGTAGGCTATCTGGCTGAGTTGGTAAATGTGCTCCTATGGTATTACTCACTATACACATTCGTATTGCCGAGTTATATCAGCACGATTCAGGTACTGTAAGAAGCTCCTATTCATTAGAGCAGTGGTCCTCAAACTTTCAATACTGTTGAGCCAATATTGAATTAAAATTTTCATCGCACCCCCTCTATACAATAACAATATATTAAATTTAATAATACGATACTTTGATGCTAAATCTGCAATAGGATTTAAACCTTTTAAGTTCCACCAGCGCATATAAACGTATCGATCAACTAAAACTTTATTTTCCCCGCACGTATATATACGTCTGTCAAAAGTACGATCTTATCTGTGCATTGTTATCCATAAAATTATTCCGAAGGCTTTGGAATGCAATAAAAGTGTTTGCGAAGGATTTACTTATTTCAGAGGATTTGCTCTTGTGTGTGTGTTTCTTTTCTTTTTCTTCCCTACCCCTCCAATACATTACATACGCACTCCTTATTGGAAAACGGTGTCATTGGGAAGCATGTTGCGTAACTTTTAACCAGCAGTTGAGGGATTAATTACATACATTACAAATTAATAAGATAATAGTTAGTTTTTGTATCTAATTTTATATATGACAAGCCCATGGGGTCACTGGTAATTATAAACTTACCTTAACTTAGTATCGGGAAATTAATTATTATTACTGATACTTTTATAAGTGTATTATAACAGTGTAAATGTGTATTCTAATTTTTATTATTTCAGAATGTTTTTTTGTTTTGCTTACTTTCAGTAAATTAATTTTTTTTAAAAAAATAATCTTTTGTTTCCGACTTTTCATTATGCTCGCGCCCCCTCCGTAGAGTCATCACGCCCCACAGTTTGTGAAACGCTGCATTAGAGCCTTCTGTTTTTGCACGTTCAAAAAGGGAATCTGGGATCATGCTAGTCATGGTAAAGTATTCTAGAAGTAAGAACTCAAGCAGATAAAAGGCCTGATGTCTGGGAGGGAGTGGTATGTCATTTCCCTGTTAAAGGGAAGCCAAGAATGTGAAACGAAATTCATCATCAAAAGTGTAGAATCTGGTGGGTGCACACCGTGTTATAAGGGTGTAACGACAGAAAAACAAAGGAATCATTTTTTTATAAATGAAATTTTACCCCCCATGCCACAATCAGACTGTATGGTGAACAACAATGCGAGATGAGTATTCTTCGACGCAGAAATCATCATTAAAAATTATTCTACTCCAATCTGTGAGATTCGTAGAGGGATACTCGTAGTATCTCTGTTAACACATCTGGTTGCTTGCCACAATAAAGAACAGTCGGCGTAAAGATTTATACCGCAAATTCAATTTATTGATTCACGCTACAGGGATCTTCATAGTTACTAATATTTCAGTTAAACGTATAAGACGTAGCGGAAGCTAGGTTTAATCATTTCTGCTAAAATTATAGAACTAGTACAGCACCTATGCGATAAAAACGTAGATAGATCCAACGATTTAACTATCCTGCTTCCTTTACAATCCACGTAGGTCGTTGGAAACACTTTTGGAGGGAAGTTTTGCCTTAAATTTAGAATACCTTCTGTTTCATCCATCATTCGATATCTCCATGGTATTGATGTCTGACAGCAGCTAGTTTATCGTCCCAAGTCAAAGAATTACTGTTATGCATATTTCTCGTTGTTTCTCCTCGCCCCATTTTGATAACTCCTTCTTTTTAAATTGTGTTTTATGCTTAAGAGTGCATAACATTTAGTAGAGTACTGTAGTATCTGAATTTTATAAAAATATATAAAAAAATTCTCGTTTTTAAAACTTCCCCATTAGAATATAATACATCAGTATATATTTATTTACAGAAAACTTACTGAATGTTGAATGCAATCATAGATAAAACGCTTTATCAAGAAAATATTTAACGAAAAAAATAATTTAAAAAAACATTTGCACACTTGAATAACCTGTTCCCTCAAATAGTTGGGAATCTTATGGTAAGGAGACATATATTTACATGCTTAAGTGATAGGGCTTCTTATTAACCATACGTGGCTATATTTCCTTAAAATAATTAACTTTGCAACCCATTGTTACAAATATAAACTTAAGCAATAAAATCTGGAGTCAGACGCAAACTTTACTACGAAATCTAGTGGAGATAAGTTTTAATATTTTGGTTCGCTAGTTTTGTAGAATATATATATTCACCACATAAATTTGCATGAAAGTATTATTATCTTTTGTGCAAAAAACGATTGTTGCTGCAAGCTCATTTTCATGAAAACATAGTTTCTTCCTTTTTTATGAATACGGAAGGTTGAGTTGTTACGACTGTTACGTGTTTGCGGCCTAAGAGAAATACTGAATTTTAGATAATGTGCTGCTGCAAGAATTAGCAACAATAAAGCCATAGTACTTGAACCGCGCATCGATATAAACATACAGTATTGATATAAAAAAGAGAATTCAGAATTCATTTCAGACAAATGTCAAAGAGTATACTTATTTCAAGTAAAATTAGTTTGTTATTAATATGTACCTTTAAATTAGTATTTTGTAATACGGAGTTCATTCAGATCAAAGTGAGATAGTACGCACTTTAAAAAAAAAACGATTTTAAATTGAAATATAGATTTAACTGCGGATAGCATGTTATAGTTCCAAACAAAATCAGAAAACTCAAAATTTAAAAAAATATGTTTAATTTCTCTAATTTAAAAATTGTGTTTGTGATTTTCTTTAAATTTCGTAAGTTTCAATTGCATGGTATAATATTAATTAAAGGTAGTACATATTTTTTTTCAAAAAAAAGTTCGCAAGGGTAGATCATAGATATATAAAATATAGCTAAAACTTCTTCATAAAAATATTAAATTTCTGATGACATAAAATTTGTCTATTGTTATCTGCTAATGTGTCCTTAAATTTTCATTGTATGTATGATGTACTGCGTTGTCCAAACGTTGGTGAAACAAAGCAGAGCTCAATATAATGCGTTTGGATCTACATACAGTTTAAATTTTTTAAAAAAAAATACCAGTAATATACTGAAAAATTATATGCCCATCATGCTGAGGTCTTGCGTACACAGCGTTAGAATCTCACTCCGGAAAATCTTGATCTATGTCAACGATTATATTCAAAAGTTTTGTTTTTTCACTGTCAATTTTAAACACCTTACACCACTTTAATAGTTACCATTCATATAGTTAGTTCTTAATATCGACCTCAATACCAAATTACACTGGTGTGCAAAACTTAAACAACAATGTGAAAATTTAGCAGATAGCCATGAAATTGCAGAAAAGGAGGTCTGGAGATCAGTACAGTGAGCAGGTAAGTCAGTAGAAACGTCATGCGTATGCAAATATCAGGAACCAAACGTCAGAAGCGACGTGAGCGTACGCAAAACGCGTGATGTTGGCGCGCGCTGCTCAACAGTAGAATAAAATGAACGACGGAGATGCAATTCAACATATTCGTTGCAAGTGCCAGTGAGTCAGTTCGTGAAATATGGCTAGAAGAAATCATCTCGACGACTTCACACGTGGAAGAATAATCGGAAAGCTGGAGGAGGGGCGTACCGTCACCAGTGTAGCTGTAGAGCTCGGAATCAACAAAAAGTGTCGTTTCGCGCGCTTGAATGGCGTTCCAAACCACAGGTACAGCTGTTAGAAAGGTTGGTGGTGGCCGCCCG
Organism: Trichonephila clavipes; assembly: GCA_019973935.1. Lineage (NCBI taxonomy): Eukaryota > Metazoa > Arthropoda > Arachnida > Araneae > Nephilidae > Trichonephila > Trichonephila clavipes. Next base: position 550,364 of record BMAU01021248.1, on the reverse strand, counting down.
AGGACGACAACTGCAGGGAATGACCGATATATCATCCTTCAGCCGAAAAAAGGCTGAAGGCAGTCAACAAGTGCCATTGCTCTGCAACTCTCTACAGCAATGGGGCGACAAGTGTCGTGGTTTACTGTGGCCAGACACCTTCACAAAGGGGGCATATTCGTCCGCCGTTCTGAACGCTGCCTCCCGTTGAAAGTTGACCACCGACGCCACCGTTTACAGTGGCGCAGAGAGCACAAAAACTGGACATTTAATCAATGGAGTCATGTCCTCTTTACGGATGAGAGTCGGTTCAGTACCAGAAGCGATTCTCAACGCGTTTTGATTTGCAGAGAGATCGGGACACGGTTTTATACCAGTAACATCAAGGAAAGACACCATTACGGTGGTCCTGGATTTCTTGTCTGGGGAGGCATTATGCTGAACGGGGAAACTGAACTCCACATTTTCGATAGAGGGTCTGTAATCGGGGATCGTTATTGTGAAGAGGTACTTCTTCCCCATGTGTGTCTGTTCCGAGGTGACATTGGCCCAGACTTCATTTTTATGGATGACAATGCACGGACACATCGGACTATTGCTGTTGAGGATCTGCTGGAAAGTGAAAATATCACTCGAATGGATTGGCCAGCGTACTCCCCAGATTTAAATCCCATCGAACATGTGTGGGATGCTTTGGGGAGACGTATTGCAGCACGCTCACATCATCCGGAGAACACCCATCAACTCAAACAGATACTGATTGAAGAATGGGTACTCCTACCGTAAGAAATCATGCACCAACTGGTTCTAAGTATGCGGAGACGGTGCGAAGCAACCATTGCAGTGAGGGGGGGCATATACCATATTTAGGAACATCTTCTTGTTGTTCTTCCTGTTGGATGGACAATCATGAGTTTGATACTATGCGTTCAATAAAGCTTGTTTTTGTTTCATTCCATACCGTATCCATTGTATTCCTTTTTTCAGAGCCTATGCTTTCGTCATCCTTTACGTACGTAATACTCTCCCTCACTTCTGAATTTCATGTCTCTCGGATGATTTTTCGTGAAGTTATGGCAATAAACCCACCTGTTGATTAAGTTTTGCACACCAGTGTAGTATTTTAGTTTCTGAAAAAAACATCAATAAATTTGGTATTCCCATTTGTAAAAAAATTATTAATTATCCCATGAGAGTAACTTCACTAGATCCTATGTATTTATTCATTGGGCTAGTCCCTAAATAAATAAAGGCAGGAAAAATAAAATGATGCTGTGCAAATATTTAAACTCAAAGCAACTTATTATGGTTGCCATGGTAAGATGTATAAAAATTAACTGCCTGTAATATAAAGACTCGTTTATATTTTCTCCATTGTCGTATTTCGAAACAAAAAATTATAAACAAATCAAACAAATAATATATCCTCTTTTAAAGTCATTACCTACTTATAAAAAATTGGAAATTTTTTTTAACACAATTCTCTTTTTTTATTTACTTTAAGAATTATCTTACCTAAATTTATTACATGATATAAATTAACCAGAAAACATTCTGTATATCCAAAATGATTTTTTTTGTAATTTTTAAACAAAATTATGAAACTTTATTCGGTTTTTTTTTCATAAAGAGGCTATCTGTATAATTTACAATCATTTTTACTATTCATTATCACATAAACATTTCTCAGAAATGCGAAATATATCTGAGATAGAAAACTCCATTTATAAAATCTCGAAAATATATGCATAAACATTTTTGCATTCAAAATTCATTTATTTCCAACGCATATTGAACGCAATGAAGAATCAAGAAACGTGAAGTTTCTAAAGTTTGAATTGTATTAATATTTTTGAACGACAAAAATTAAATCTAATAAAAAGATGAAATTAAAGAAAGAAACCATTAACATTTTGTAATAATGAAAATACTAAATGTATCAATTCTCTATGTATAATTTTATATCAAATAAACTATTTATCGTCATTAAGCATGTCCTACAACTGATAGTATAAAATTATTTGAATTTTTAAAGGAATCCGTTTTGGACAATAAAAAACACGTATATTTTTAACGATAAAATACATACAATTTTTTAATTAGCTCTTGGTTATTCTTATACACGTGTTTACGAACCCCTTTAAATGAAACACTTAACCTAATATTTCCCTTATTTTGAAAATCTGAATATAATATAAAATAGTTACTTTACTTGAAAATATAACTTTTACAACATTTATGAAATATACGTTCAATTTATGCATTGAATTCACAAGTCTTTCATTTTCCTCAAACATATACATTGCTATTTTACGGTTTTAGAATTCAATTTTGAAACTCAAAATTGGAAAAAAATAAATCACGAAAAAAAATTCGATTTGCATAATTTTATTAAATAAAAATAGCATTCTGCTGCAAACTGTAATTGAAAATTTTTTAATACTTTGTATCTGTTTGTTACAGTAGCTGTTTATAAGTCGTGAATACGACAGGTTTAGCATAAAATGATTCATTTTTATGATTATTTTTTACTTCTTTTTATCTACAGAGTACAGTACCGTATTTTAATATTTTGAATTTCTTATTGCATAATTTGTTCTTCTGAATACATTAAGAAAACCAGAAAATATTCTACAATTTATTAAATCTTAAAATTCCTTTTTTTCAAAGTTTCGTTATTGTATATGGATGAAGATTAATGTCCTTTGAATTTCTGAAATATTTAATAAATAAATTCAAATAATTTTTTTAGAGAAAAGTTTAATACATTCATGCAGACCAGAAGCATACTTTGATTTTCTTTTAAATTATAAAACAGGAAATAAATTCACAATTTCATTTTGATTATTGAACTACAATCATGTACAAAATTTATGTATAATTTTTAACCTTCTGATATCAGTTATTGTGATGTAGGTATCGTCATGTGAAGATTAAATCTGAAGTATGTTTGAGGAAAAACCGGATAGTCACACTCACAACATACACATACACTATTATTTATGTATATATATGTATATATATATATACATATATATATATATATATGTATATATATATATATATATATACATATATATATATATATATATATATATATATATATATATATATATATATATATATATATATATATGGATGATCTTACATAGAACTGTATAGTGCAATAGAACTCTACAGTGCGAAATTTCCAACTGTGCAAATTGTGACAAACCACAGATAAAAAATTCACAATCAAGTTATGATATGCCACCTGAGTGTAGCAGCATTTATCAAAGACTAATTTCTGTCTGTTACAGGAAGAAGGGTGGTGAAAAGCTGTCTTTGAAGCTTGTTGCAACTCTTGAAATAATAATTTTAAAGTAAACAATTTATAGAAGATTCAAAAATTGCTGTTTGTGTACACCAGATATCCAGATGTTTGCTTATGGTTAATTTTTTTCCAAAGGGAAGCCAATGTGCAAGAGTACTAAGAACATTTGCAAAAGGAAGCCAATGTGCAAGAGTGCTAAGAACATCGGCTAGTCACCAATCAATGGAAGACTGTAATCTCATTTGTAATAGTCTCTGAGGAATCTTTCAAGTTTCTGAGAAATTGTAGTCACAGCATGAACAGGAGAGTACCGAACGTATGTTTCAGAACAGGATCATTATTGTGGTAAGGACATTTTTAAATAACGGGTATAAAGCCTACTGGACGCACGAATTTTTAAATTTTATGAAAGGGTTTTGTTAAAAAATAATGGCACAGAAAGGAGATCCTGGAATGTTAAACTCGTCTGAACCGACATGCAACTATTCCACTGTTTTTATTCACGGAGGACATTCCGATGCCATATATTTCTCAACTCATGGATGATTATCTTGGAAGTGATGATATAAATTATATAATGTGGCGAGTAAAACATTCAAATTTAAATCCTGCTGAGCATGTTTAGGAACTCTTGAAGATACATTTCCATTTTTGAACCAAGAGACATAGCTAAGCTCAAAACCATTCCACTTCATGAGTGGCTGAGCCTGTGATTTAAGTTAGTTTAAAATCTTAATGACTCATGTTGTGATGCTTGTATTGCTGTAAAAGTTTATCGCACTAACTGCAAGAAAAAAAAATCAGTATCAGTAGTTTGTTTATCTTTCTTTTCTTTCAGAACCATTAACTTTTGTTTTCTCTCCCCTTATCACGCCACTTACTAAGATCAAGCAATGGATTTTCATACATTCTTGTCATGCAGCTGTTCCTTTTATCTGCACATAGAGACTGTTTAGTTATGAAAAATACCATTTTTCATTCAGCCTTTAATGTAAAGAAAAAATCATTGCTTTTAATGTTGTACACCAGTGTATTAAATGCATTTTTACATAAATCACTCACATAAGAAACTGTTTTTTTTTACCAATACTTGGAAAAGAAAATATTATGGAGAACCATTTCTAAAATTTGACTGTATTAATTAAACCAGAGAATATTATTATGAGACCCTGATGTTGTCCCAGTACAACAGATAAGGCCCTAAATTCGTAGCATCTTGATCGAGACGCGGGGTCGAGTTCCCATGCTACTGAATACCCCCCCTTGTAGAAAGTTTTACGAATATTAAATTTGAATGGGTTAAACGATGAATCCCTTTAGGAGATTTTCCGTTTTAATCTAAACCTCTTCAACTAAGGTTAAATTAGTTCCTTTTAAGCAAGATTTAACTGCAGGAAATAAAAAAAAAGGTGAACAAATCAGGTGGATAATGAGGATGCCCCATCAAAATGATTTTTTGCTATTCAGAAACTGCTTGACAGATAGGACCGTGTTAACGGGTGCATTGTCGTAAGGCAACAGCCATCCTTCTCTGCACAACTGTGGCTTTTTTTCCCAAAATTTTCACGAATGATTTTTTAATACTTCAATGTAGTGTTAACAGTCGGCCTTGTGGGACTCCACAAAATCAATACAATTCCGTTAATGTCGAAGAAGAAAATTAACATTGCCTTGAAGCTTGATTTCGACATGGGTGCTTTTTTAAGTCTTGGGAATCCTGGAGAATTCCACTTCATCGATTGGCGCTTACTTTAAAGACCATATGTAAAACTCAATGTCTCATCACATGTTACAACAATTTCTAACTTATTTGGCTCGTTTCCAATGAGTTTTAACACGTTCACAGAAACGTCTTTACGGAACTGTTTTTGTTTATCGAACATAACTATTTGAATACCCTTCGTTCAAATCTTCCTCTTGCGTAATTCATCAATTAAAATCTATCAAACAGTTTCTCTGCTCATGTTAACCGACTCCGTCCCACTGCACCAACAATTTGTGATACCCCGCGGCCCGGGGGTATCATCTTTTTATTCACGCGACCTAGATTTGTAGGAATAAATGATTGATCACCCAAATTCTTGATAATAAATCCAATTTATTATTATCTAAATATATATTGATCAACGGAATAAAAGTCTTACTAGAGGGATATGATCAGGAGTGATACTACGTAATTATCAATTTTAAGAATAGAGTGCCTGGAATCCTAATCACTATCATTATAAAAATATATCGTAAGAATCTTTATCCGCTCCTGATTCCTTATCACACGTGAGTCGTTTCTATAAATACACTTTTATAATTAATAGCTTACCAATATCTTACAGCAGTGTTTCTCAAACTGTGAGGCGCACCCCCCTGGGGGGCGCGAGCATATCGAATAGTAAAAAATGCACTTTTACTCTGATATAATTTATAGGCAATATTAAGTCATTAAAAATAAAAACGTCTTTCATACCTAATTAGCTATTTTTGATCCTATAACCAAATAAAAAAACTTTTATTTGATTTGCTGTAACCCCGTGAAGAGAGATTTTTTATTACGTTTTCTTTTTAATCCTAACATACTGCTCTTTCAGAGAAAAAAACAAATCCCAGACCCAGAATCGAAAAAATTTAGGAGCATAAAAAATTTATCACTGTGATTATTTTTTAAATACTGCACATTATAGCTGTAAAATGTTTTTGCTGATAATCTGTTTGACCTAAGTTATTGGTACAGTTAGTTACGACCCCTCTCTTAAGTTTGTTTCTCATTTAGGGAAGTTGTAAGTAATGTATTTTTCTCTGTTGCGCTTTTTTCCATGCAAAGGAGTTTTATGATACATATAAACATATCTCAAACATATAAAGCTTAACGAAAAACGTTTTACACAATTGTTTTTAGCAGCAACATACATATTATCATAATGAATACACTTTTTACCCGGAAGTGGTCGCTCGGGACACATAGAACACGATATCGTTAATTCTGACAAAACTGTTTATTTGTTACCGAAGAAAAATTGAAAAGTCCTTGAAAGTAGGTAAGTTTACTTCCTCTTAATTAAATTATTCGCTGGAATCACGATTTGTATAGTGTACAATAAAATAATTATAAAGAAAAAGAGGATTGGGGTGACTCAATAACCCCGCTCGACCGTATCGAGTGCGCGCCTGCTCCCGGGTTAAAACATGTTGAAGTCTTTTCGGTTTAAATATAAAAAATAATACAATTATTCTTCATCGGAATTTTATATTATTGATCCTTCTTTAACATCAATTATAAATGCTAATTATGTGAGGCTTAAAATTACAATTCGCTTAAAACTAATGAAAATTTGAGTAATCATTTTACGTTTTTGTAAACATTGTCGCGCACTTGGTTTTAATCTCCTTAAAGTTCAGCTATTATATTAATAATACTTTATTTTCTTAAAAAATGAACTCGTGCAAAGAGCGGGCACTTCAGCCGGTATACTTTTAATGTATCAGTACTGCACAGAGTATTTTATAACTAATTAATTAATACTAAATTAAGAATAAGTTTAATAAGTATTAACGACTTCCATGGGCTTGTCTTGCAAAGCAAAGTTTTTATAAGGAATGCTTATGATTAGAAATTGACCATCTAAGTTGTTTTTCTATATTTAGCTGATATCTATATTTTGTTATCTAACAGCAACCACATTTTGCAATATGTTCCATTTAAAAATTAGAGAAAGGAAAAATAACATAATAATTATCCTATTACTTAATTTTTTTTTGCTTAAAAGTAACGTATACAAAATTTAATACTTATGTTATTAATTTGTATAGCTTATAATTAAGATCGCGTAGTGTGGCTTTAGCGTCAAAGTGCATTATTATTACATTCAGTACATTATTAATGTATAAGGAGGGGCGCGATAAAATTTGTCATTGAAACGGCGTTGAAAGTTTGAGAAGCACTGTCTTACAGCGATCAGCTCCTCAGCTTTCTGTCTCTTCGTCTATTCTATTCTTCTACTATTCATCTGCTATTATTCTTTCATTCTATTTCTATCCGACTACTATTCGGCTTCCATCTGACTTCTATTCAACTAACTCGTGAATGCAAAAGCTCCCTTATATATCTATTCACTAATCTGCATATCGCGGTTTGTTCTTGAGAGGATTGGATTGAATTAATGCCATTCTGGCCCCAAATATTCCCCAAGAGGATTTGTGAGAAGACGCATTAAAGCCCCATCACAACTTAATCTTCTGTCACCCCAGATCACATCACGAATTTCACTTGTCTTTAATAAGAAATCTCATTAACATAAAATCTTGTTGTCTTATAAAATTAATTGTATAATATTACAACGTTTAAAAGAAATTTTTTCCAGAGAAACTTAGTAAGAATCGTAAATGTAGAACCCGTTATAGTGTTAGCAGAGAGACTCAATTGAAATCCTGCATGTTATTTAATATGACTTTCCTGGACTCATGGATTGCGTGTTTAAATGAAAGTCCTTGGATTATAAAGAATGTAACTAGTAATGTTGCTGAATGATAAACAACACTCTCAATCGTCCATATTGCTGCCGCTATCGACTGGCGGCCGTTTTCCCTTATATCAAGGCAAAACACAATCTCTTACAAGAGATATAAAGGAGATTCGTAAGTGTCATCAAAATAGTACGGGTAAGGTTAGTCAAATTTTGTCACTCTTATCAAGCGCAACAATCCAAATTGAGGAAATAGTCCAAGATAGCATCACAATTTCCTGAGGAAAAGAAACTAGCTTGACATATAAGGCCATGTGAGCATATGTATTGTCTTGATGCAACAGCGATCAATCAATCACCAATTCTGGCTTTTTTTCCCGAATTTGTTTACGATGTATTTTTAGTAAATCAATATAGTATGTTGATTAATAGTCTAATCACAAATGTGAGAGGTAACCTCATATTACGAATTTTAGCTATGTTTTTATCTCTAGTCACTGAAATTGGGCGAGCAGCAGGTTCAACTTTTTCCGCAGTGACCTTCCCCCCCTGAAAACTTCTTATAAAGAGTGTTTTTTTTCCAGGTATAGAAGTTTAAGTTGGCATTACTTTCCAAGATGGCGACCGATTTAACAGCTGTCAAGTGATTTATTCCCAGTTTGGTTTGGCAATTCATCAAAACGATCATCAAGCAAGGCGTAGATTCGTCGAATGGGCCCAAAACGAGATTGCCGTCGTTCCCGATCTTCATAAGCGAATTTTGTTTAGCGACGAAGCGCACTTCTGGTTGAATGGTTACGTCAACAAACAAAACTGCCGCATTTGGAGTGAAGCTAATCCACAAGTGTATGTCGAAACACCGTTACATCCAGAAAAACTGACTGTTTGGTGCGCTTTATGGGCTGGTGGAATACTTCTTCAAAAACGATGAAGGTCACAACGTTATAGTCAATGGTGATCAGTATAGAGCCATGATTACTAACTTTTTCATTCCTGAATTAAACAATCATGATGTCCAGGAGCTGTGGTTCCAAAAATACGGCGAAACATGTCACACAGCTCGTGCCAGAATCGATTTATTGAAACACACGTTTGGTGACCGCCTAATTTCACGTTTTGGACCTGTGAATTGGCCTCCAAGATCTTGTGATTTAACACCGCTAGACTATTTTCTGTGGGACTATGTAAAGTTATTGGTCTATGCGGATAAGCCACAAACGCTTGACCATTTGGAAGACAACATTCGCCGTGTTATTGCCAAAATACGGCCACAAATGTTGGAAAAAGTCATCGAAAATTGGACGTCCAGATTGGACTACATCCGAGCAAGTCGTGGCAGTCATACGCCAGAAATCCTATTTAAAATGTAAAGCCACAAGATTATCTTTCGAATTAAAAAAATTCATGTCAATCGAATAATACATCGTTGTTTTATTGCAATTTAAAGTTCTATACGTCTAAAAAACACCCTTTACCATTCAAAGACATTTTCACGAGACAAGGTTTCATCTTCATTAGCCTTGGTTAGTATTTGAAGTGTTTTCGTGGCTGAGATTTCTTAAGTTTTACAAGAAACTTAATGTTGATTCGACATTTTTCCCACAGAATTTATGAAGTTCTGCAGTTCCACAGAATGCATGTGATCACTCAATGACGAAGCACACCCAACTGGAATGATCGATTAAGGCTAATATGGTTACATGGATAGAGGAGGTGCATGAGAGTACCTCACGAAAACAGTTTCTACCAACTCCACTCTTTTTTCAAAATACATACTTAGCTTCAATTTTTTGTGTCACGCCTTTTTTTAATAAAACTCTAAATTACATTCGATTTCCTATAACTTTAAATGAAACTTATATCCAAGTATACATAATCCTGTCTATACACAAATGTTTCTTATACTGAAGAATGGAAACATAATTTAAATTCTCATTTCTTGTATTGCAATACTATATTTCATTTATTCACATTTACTTATTTTTAAATATAATCCTATGTCTGAAATCATACTTACGACAAGAATAAGAGGCAACACGTTTTTTTAAAAATATCAAATTTTCTCAGAGTAGGCTTTCAGGCTTTGCGCAAGCTGGTTTTGACAAATCATGCAACAATAATCAGCTTCGAGCGTAGAGTCCATGCCAAGTTCTTTATCTTCTATATACACTCTAACAAACATTTTCTTTTTTTACGGATAAATTATTTTTCTCTTGCATCTACACATCCAGTCCTGATTAACGGTGCGACGAGCGAGAGGGATTACAAGCTTATGTCTATTTCAAGGTGAAAGATTATATTTAAGCTCTGGGCCTAAAGTAAGGAACACATCAGGATGCACTTTGCGGTAAGTGGCCCTGTTTCCTGTTTCGGGTTTTCCGGGGATAGACTTAGATAAACCGTATAATTTTGCTTGTCTCTTTGTTGTATTTCTAAACCAAAGTATTTTCGGGAAATTGTTTTATGTCATTTATGGTAACTCTATACACACACACACACACATGCGATACATTTGTAGGTTAAATTAAGTTAAGGTAACAAAAGTATTTTAGATTTAATTATTTCAATACAGCAGTGTTTCTCATAGTGTGGGGCACCCCCCCTAGGGGGGGTGCGAGCATATCGAAAATTTTAAGATTTTTTTTAAAAAAACTAACCGGAAAGAGAAGTAAAACAAAATACTTTCTTCCATAATAAAAAAAATACACAACACTGATATATTTATGTTTATCAACTGGCGTTTTTCCGTCATCAAATGGCTATCTTTGATCCCAAAACCAAATAAAAGAGAAAAAAAACATTTTGTTTAATTTGCTGTATTTCCTTAATGAGAGATTTTTTTATTGCGTTTTAACATAAAATATTACTCGTTAAAATAAAAAACAAAACTTAGACCATGAAAAAAATTCTAAGAAGAAAAACAATTCATCACTATAATTATTATTGAAATACTGTACATTAGTTGTAGAAAAAGAAAATAAAGACATGATTCACTTTTCAGCCAGGCTGCATAATACATTTGCTGATCATTTGATTGACCTTCAAATTTACTGGTATAGTTAGTGTTCTACATTAGTTCCGTTTGTTTTTCACCTAGGGAAATTGTAAATAATAAATAGTTTTATGATATTAGGAAAAGAATTTATTGATTTGAAGGATTATTTGGCCAAGATTTATATTTTTATGAGTATTCTCACAAACATATAAAGCATAGTGAAAAACGTCATAATCCTTTTTAGTTCATCCGTATTTTTTTCTGAATACACTTTTAACCCAGGAGCAGTGTGCGGGACATCTGTTATCTCTATTGAAGGAAGTTGAAAGAATGCATTTTATTCATGATTGAGAAACGCGATGAACAAGAAACGAAAGGAAAATTTTCAAATGCTTCCTAAAGAACTCCATCAACTTAAAATATGAATCCATAAGTGTACCACAAGGTTCAGTTTCCTTGTCAAAAAGACATAAGAAAGAAAAAGTTCAACATGCTATTTGTTGATCTCCAAAGGTGTCACCTAGTTCGAGCCCAGTACCACTAAAGACCCGCCGTGTAGGGGAGAGATGCACGTTAAATCTGACGAGAGCTGAAACGTCCTCTTGTTGGAGTGGTGAGGTAGTTAAAAGAGGCCAGCTCAAGTATCGTCCTCGTCACTTTACCATGGTTCCAAAATACGAGGTCCGACTCCAAAGGCCCTCGTGTAGCTGAACAGTGCGATGTTAATATTTACTCACTTGGTCATGAAAGCTTTATAACTACAATAACTTGAAGAAAATCTGACAGCTTTTCCAGCAAATAACATTTCTGTAATATTAGTGAAAAGTGTCTCTGATTTACGTCCTTTATTAAGGTCTTGCACTTTTGAATCATTTTAGTTCAGTTTTATTGGATTTTATCTCAAATCATCAAAGCAAAATTGAATAGTCCTTGAAAGCCGGTAAGTATACTTTCTCTTAATTAAATTATTCACTGGAATTCCTATTTGTATCGTGTACAGTAAAAATAATTATAAACAAATGATTGGGGTGACTGAGTCCCCCCCCCGCACTGTGTGTAACGTTAGTATCAAGTGCGCGCCCGCTCCCGGGTTAAAACATTTTGTGTCTTCTCGCTTTAAATATTAAAAAGTAACACAATTATTCTTCATCGGAATTTTATATGTTTTTTCATTATTTAACATTAATTCTAAATGCTAATTGTGTGAGGCTTAAAATTACAGTTTTTAAAAAAAGTTATTTTTAATAAAAGTATTTATCTATAAAAAACATTTTACATTTTTGAATACAATGCCTGCTCCCAGTTTTTTGATTCTCCTCAGTTCAGCTATTATATCAAAAATAATATTTTATTTTTTTTCAAAAATGAACTCGTGCGAAGAGCTGGTGTTTTTCCAGTATGCGTTTAATTATCAGTACTGAAGAATTTTTATTTCACAAATGATTTCTTAATACCAAATTAAGAACAAGTTTAATAATTTATTATAAAACTTCCATTTTAGCTTTTTGTATAGCAAAGTTTTTCAAAGGAAGGTTTTTATCAGAAATTGACACTCTGAGTCTATATTTATGAGATCTATATTTTGTTTTTTTAAAAAATGCAGCCACTGCAGAAAATCCGTGTTAAACAAAGATAGGATGTTGAAAATGGTAATAGTATACTGAAGTTTTTTTTTCAGTAAAAAATTTCTCATGCACCTCTACCAAATTAAAGAGCGATTTATTACAAAATTGCCTTTTGATTTTCACTGAGCTTGAAATCTTGAAGATTTCTTTTTCAAAGGAAGGTTTAATATCTTGAAATAGACACTCCACTCGTAACTTGCTATATTTAGCATCCAGAAAATATTTTTAAAATTCTTTGCCAACATGGTTAAAATGATTTTACATGGTTTTAAAAACAACTTTCACGTGATGTTCTTCGGAAATGTAAGTTTTAACACATAACGAGTTTTTGTTTTCAGTGCAGAATTTCATCATCCACCTAAACCCAAAATTTAAGTATTTTTACAATATTGCCTTTTTAATTTTCAACCATGCTCGTTCGTCTGTGTACTTGTTTTCTTTATTATGGTCGAAGTTTGCTTACGACTTAAAAATGTATGTATGATATTGTTTTAACCTACTCCGTAAACGCTTTTACCAATTACAATTAACGTGCAAATTAAAAAATGTACATTTTAAAATTCTTTCGACCAACATGGCTTGTACGAAAAAGATTTTTACATGTTTTGCGCAGACGTCCGATTTGCCCGTGTCACGTTCTTTGGATAATGCCAGAATATGGATGGATATGATAGAGAGAAACATAGACTAGACTATTTTTCTAATGATATTTGTACTTTGAGAAATGGATGCTGAAGGAAATAAATCTAAATTAAATATATCATTTTGCGATCTGTTCCAATTTAAAAATTATAGAAAGGAAAATAACATAATAATATGTAAGTAATATATATTTTAATTAATTTTCTTAAAATATATATTACTTAAAGTTTACATATACAAAATTTAATATATTTATCGTATTGATGTGTACGTTTTATAATTAAGATCGTATTGAAACTTTAGCGTCTCTCTCTCAAAGTGCATTTTTATTGCAGTAAATACATTATTGCTGTACAGGGGGGCGCGACAAAAATTATGATTGAAAATTGGGTCGCCAGTATTGAAAGTTTGAGAAACACTGCAATACAGATAAAAATAATTATGGAAAGTTATTTTAAACTATCTCTTTCATTTTTAATTTCGTAACCTTGGTGCTTAAATGAAGTAAAATGTGAAAAAATAAGCATTTGCACATATATATATATTACAGATTTAAATGCAGAAACAAAAGGAGAGAATCTCCATTTTTTTATATAAAAAATCATTCTAGTTTTTGTTTCTAATGCTACTTGTCTGACGTAGTCAGATCGAGGCCTACGAAATTCATCGTTGCAAGGGGCTAGAAGTACGCCTGTCATTGGCCGAGGCCTTGAGCACCATGTATTCGACAGTACGAATAAGCTCGGCTAAATTCCTGAAAGAGAAGATGGATGGCGACACCACCTATCTCCACCTCCACAATTTACGCATGGAACTGAAGGGGAGGGAAATATACTCCAGTCCCCTGCACTCGTGAGTCAGCCCATAAGACATTCGGACCCACTGATTTAACGAGCACGTACTTCGTGTCAATTTGGAGTGTATTTGGTGGGATCGAGCATCGAACCTAGGACTTCCGATCTGGAGTCCAATGCTCTAACCACTAGGCTACCTACGGCCTCCAAATAATTATTTATGTTAGTAATTGATGTAAGTTCATGTTTTATAACCATCGAAATATGGGAGATAATGGCAGTGTACCTCGTAAATTTTAAACATGGTCAAATGAAGAAGACTATACATGAACTGGCACCCTCCGTCCAAGATTCCATTCTACTTGAACAAACCGATTTAACGTATATAGGCCATCTACACGATGGGTCATCTGTAGAACCATCTTTTGAATTCATGACATGTTAGATACGAGTTCTTGACCATAAGACTACCGCGAACACATTAAATCATATGTCATGTTTATGTAGCAATATCATAAACATTATATTCCCGCCAAAAGTTTTAACTAGAAACTGCCTCCCAACTATGCAAGAAACAACCATCTACACAAGGGGTGTCAAACTCGCGGCCCGGCTGTATATCGGCACACAATAAGGTATAATAAAATGTCACATTTTTTCCCGAAAAAGGATATATAGTAGCAGAGAAAAGAATTCAAGTATCGTGACGTAAACAATAAACTTTTCTAGGTCCTTTATTTATGTTTATTAAAATGTATTATACGAAATAAACTTACGTATCTATGAATATTTATTTTTTGCGGCCCAACTAAAGTTAAACTTTATTTGCTTGACCCAAGTTAGTCTTTGAGTTTGACACACTTGTTCTACACCTTCAGTGTTTTTTTTTGAGTAAAACGTATCTTACAGAAGTTTACGGATAAGTTTTAAAGAATTTTATTTTCAGAAAAAGAATTGCAGAATCACTTTATACACTGCTGGACAATTGCTAAGGACGGATCACAAATTGCTATGTAGCATAACATTAAGCGAGAAATGAGGCCTAGTAGGATAAAATATAGTTTCCACACTGTTCAGACATTAGAATAAAGAATATTTATTGTTCTGGAAAGTACAAAAGCTGTGAAACATCTGAAAGAAAAAAAAATGTTCATTTGATCTGCGTACGGAGAAATGGAACAATGCATCTAAAAGTCAGCAGGCACCTTAAATAAAGGTATCAGTACGGGATATGTCCACCGTGGAGTGTGATGCAAAATTCCACACGTCGTACCATACTTTGCACAACATTGTCCAGCAGCTGTTGAGGCAATTTATCCCATTCCTCTGTGAGTGCACGGATGAGGGTGTTCTTGTTTGTCGGAGGATAGTTTCGACCAGCAACTTGCCTCCCAAAGCATCCCACACATTTTCAATGGGGTTTAGATCTGGAGAACGCGCTGGCCATACGAGACATTGAATACCCTCTCTGTCTAGACAATCCTGAACAGCGAGTTTTCGATGACATGTTGCGTTGTCGTCCATAAAAACAAATTTATCACCGACAGCACCACGGAAAAGACGAACATGAGGAAGTAGAACTTCATCAATGTATCGTTGGCCCGTCATAGTCCCATTCGCAACCACATGTAAGGCGCGTGCGGCCATTGATCATGATGCCGGCCCACACCATGATACTGCATGTCGGATATCGGTCCTTTTCCTGGATATTTTCTGGACGATAAACAGTACCACTCTCGTGCCAGATCAGTTGGCGTCTACAATCCGGTGACAGACTGAACCTACTCTCATCTGAGAATAGTACGCATGCCCAGTCCTGTTCAGTCCAATTTTGATGCTCACGACACCATTGCAAACGGGCAGTACGGTGCTGTCTGGTCAATGGGACACACACAACAGGTCTGCGTGCGTATAGTCCTCCTCCCCTCAAACGTCTGGCAACAGTTTTCGGGAGATCTGCTTTCCTGAGGCAGCAAGAAACTGATTTGCCACCCGCTGAGCTTTGGTGTGCCTGTTCCTTTTTGCTGATAGGACGATATATCTGTCTTCTGCAAGCGTCGTACTTCTCACACGACCTCCCCGTGCCGTCTACTACACATTCCAGTAGTTTTAAATGACTTCCACAGCCGTGAAACAACGCTGTGAGCGATGTCGAACTCTCTGGCAACATCTTTTTGTTTTCGCCCTTCTTCGATCTTTCAATAATTCGGCCACGCACAAAATCATCTATGTGATGTCGGGAAGACATGCCAAAAATTTTAAGTTTGTCTATTAAATCTTTCCTGTAAAACTTTGACTTGAAACAACAACTGTCCACACGCGTCAAAACCTTTAAAGCTCTTATGAACGCTATCGCATGATGAACAGACGTGGAAAAAAAATGTGCATACTCATACTTCTTCTTACTAATATCCCGCACTTATTCTAGTTTTCCACATTTTGCTTCCTTTCATTTTGTGGTTGCTATGGATGATAGTGTTATCCGTCCTTAGCAATTGTCCAGCAGTGTATGAATCACAAAGCTCAGAAAGGATATGTAATTATTTAAATGTGAGTGGTGCCACTTCTTCCAGTAAATACTGCTTACTTTCAATTTTGTTAAAAAAAGAATAATCACTACTTCCTGGAAAGGGAA
Source organism: Trichonephila clavipes (assembly GCA_019973935.1). NCBI lineage: Eukaryota > Metazoa > Arthropoda > Arachnida > Araneae > Nephilidae > Trichonephila > Trichonephila clavipes. The sequence goes on along the minus strand of BMAU01021248.1, from coordinate 533,927 downwards.
ATAATTTCCCCCAAATGGCTTGGAACTATTAAATATATGTACCGCAAACATTACTTACGGTTTATATATACTGTGCACAGAACTATAGGAAAGATTAAATAATAAAAGTAGATATGAATCGCTTCTAAAAGAAAAATACAAATAAATGTAAAGAGGAACAATACAGTAGTGCAATGAACAAGAACAATAAAATAACCCATACAAATACAAATATGTATATTTCAAGTTTAAAATAAAAAAGCTGCAAAAAGAAAGGTAAAAAAATGAAGAAATAAATCTTCGAACAAATTAAAAATCTAAAATTAAACTCCAATAAAAAAAACTGTTCCAAATGTATCGCGATTTTTTTTAAAAAAAGAAAACGAAGAAAAAGTCCGATTGGATTTAGTCAGAGAAGTCTTTTACGATTTGAAATTTATTTTTTGTCTGTTGATGACAGCATCGTAAATTTGAAACATAATCAACTGACGAAGAGGAAGCAGGAGCTTTATACTCCACAATGAGAAATTTTAAATTCGATAGATTTATCGTGCCTTTAATCCTTCTACATAGTTGGCCTTCAATGATATTTACCTAGTTCGTGTCCAGTACCACAGGAATGAGAATTCGTTCAAATTCCACGTGTCTGAACAGAACATAAAATGTACGATAAAGCAATATCAGAAAATATTCTAAAAGGAAATAATCTTTTAATGAATCTGATCTTAAAATATATTCATTTTTCCAGTTATGCGAGGATATGATTTCAGAAGTAATACTTTACAGTACGTGTAAGGATGACAGTTTAAGACGCGCGCCTTGTCTACGAATCTACCGCTGTACTTCCAAGTATTCAAAGTTTCAAAATTATCTATTTAAGGAAGATAACTCATATATATGTGTAGATTTTTCATTCAGACATATATATCTTTACATGGGTAATTATGTTGATGATTTGTATTATATGGTTATCAGTTTTGCATCATTCATTATGAATCAGTCACAATTCGGATTTATTTGTTTCTTAAAGAGAGAGAGAAATATTTCGAAACATCTTAAGCAGAAATAAGTTCTTGCTCGAAATTTTGATTTCCATCTATATTTTGAAATTAATAAAATTTTGTCATGGTTAAAATTAATTTCAGAGTTTAAGTGAAAATTACACTGCTTCACACAGCTATCCTAGCGTAAATTATAGAATGTTGTAGTTGGTATTACATAGTTAAGAGTGTTTGGTGGTCATTTGTGATATCCTTGGGGGGACTTAGTATTTTTTTATATTATTCATGTCATTCCTTTTCTTTTTTTTTAAAACACCAAACATAATTTCGATGTATTTAAGAAAGTATATACACTTTTGTAAACTATTTATGTTTAGTAATTCGAATGGAAAGTAGCGTGTAATGAAAACAAGTAATACTAGTTGAATAATGGAAGATCATTAGGCTATATCTTTTTTGGGACCAAAACATACAAAATAGAAAATTATAAGTTTACGCTTATATTTAAAGTATAATTAGTTTCATTAATACCCTTAAGAACCTTCATGGAGGTGTAATTTCTTTGCAAAGAGTATATTTTTGCTTTATTTGTCTTAAAAAAATGTTTTGTTACATATGTACAATAAGAACATTGGAAGTACAAAAAAGTAAGTGCTTACAAAACAAATTTTAAAATCTTTATTTATTAGAACACATCATATATATACTGTTTTATTTATTCGTTTACACATACGTTTTTAATATTAACTTGAATAGCTACATATATTTGGGTTGTATATTTGCAAAAGTAGAGTGTTACATTATTTATGTAAGTTTAAGGTTAAATAAATTATGTTTAGTTTATAGATCTTTCGGGGAATAAAGTCCGTCTAAATAAAATAATGAAACCGACAGTTTTAATACATAATCTGATTTTATTTTTGAAAATTTGAAAATATGGTTAAAGTTTTTGTATCATAAAGAGGTTAAGAAAGTTTAAGGTTTTCAATGCATTTGCTTTATTTCCTTATATCGGTTGTAAGCTCCTTCATTTCAATTATAGTTTAAAGTTCTTTACCGATTTTCTGTGTTTATATTCTTAAATATTGGCATTGGTAACAAAACCAAACCACAAATTTTTGCTACTACATTTATCACGTTTATTGGAAGATGTAAAACATAAATAATTTTTAAGTTATAATGAGCTGATATCGGTAGACATATGTAACGATCAGCTTCGGGTAAATGAATGTAACATAACATTTGCTTAATAAATATTCCTTTATTTGCTTGCATTAATTAATTTGCTTGAATTTTACTATTCATTTATTTGATATAGGTTTATCATTCATTTATTAGAAGATGTATTAACTAGTTATAGTAGTTATGCTCAGAACTAACATTTAAAGAACATATATGCACAAGGAATTAATGCCAAATTCGTTCCAAATTATTTCTATGATAAATGCGTAAAAAGTATTGCTCATGTATTTAGTGTATTAACATATATTTTTTTCTTTTTTATTAAAAATATGTGAAATATATTACGAATTTTAATATCTTGTTCAAACCTGTTAAACACATCAGCACATGGAAGTATTACTTATGTTATTTTAATTGCTAAAACTTTTCACCAACTTAGCTCAATCATTCTAAAGTTTTTATCAATAATACTCCGAAGAGCAAATGATATCTAATATATTATTTTATCTCAAACTTATCTCTCTTGAGCTCTTAATATGTTTAATCTAATTTTTAGACATTCGAATTAATTAGAAGACATGAGCCTCTAGAAAAGACAGATCAAGCAAACAAAAAATGATCTTAAGTTGAAACATATTGGAAAATATTGAAGATCATAAAATTATTCAACGTGATCCCTTGGAGCATGAAAAAATATTAATCAAAGGAGCATTCGATGCGTAGGAAGAAATTGGTTTATTGGATATTAAAATTGATGGCTTAAAGCAATAAAAGGTAATAATCAATGTCAGTATTTTATGTTAGCTTTTATCAGGGAAAGAAGTATTTTATTAAACCCTGATATTCTATAACTCAAGTTGAAATGTTTGTAAAAAAGATTTTTAGATATGCATAAGATAAAAACGGAAATCTGCTAAATAAAAGATACAAAAAAAAAGAAATTCGTATATTCGATCCCTTGTCAATAATCAGAAATAAAGATTAATGAAAGAAGTATTAGATGAAAATGTTAATGAAATTTCAATATGGACACAGATGAAATACAATTTATTTATATAAACCAATTTCACATATGTTTTTTTCCTGTATTAAATGAATTGTTAATTAACATTAATTGAGTGTTCTACATTCTGTTAATAGGGAAGAATTTTTCTTCTTACATTTGTTAGCGCGTTTATTACGTTTATTTTTATCAATGTTAACTGTTTAACATACTAATACAATTATCAGCTAAAAACTTTTGAAAAATTTGCCTTAAACATATATAGAAGGGCGTCTTAAGACTTCTTAAGAGGGCCTGTATCACTATTCAAAAGTAGGCCTCACATACGACTCTTTTAGGTGGACAGTATATAGCACGTATGCCAAATATACAAAGGATGACAAGTAACAAATAAATGCACAGTATTCTCAATCTCAAAAATCTAAGCACGAATCAATTGCAGTCTAGGTCTAGACGATATGGAAATGGACATAGCACAATAACGCAATCTTGTCACTTTTGCAAGTTGATAAATTTGAGATTCTCTGTTTTCTTAGAGAATATTTCCATGATTAACATTTGAGGATTAAAATTATTCAAACCAAGATCTTATCAAGGCTGGGTTGAAATTGAAAAGGCCCCTCCCGATTTCGATGCCCTCGGCCTGGGCTTATTTGGCCCATGCCTTTAAATATATTTGCCTTTAAATATATTGAAATATATGTGTCATGCCGAGCACATATATTTCAATATATATATATATATATATATATATATATATATATATATATATATATATATATATATATATATATATATATATATATATATATATATATATATATATAAAAGAAATATGTATTATTTATCAAAAACAAGAAATAATAGATAAAGAACATAACAAGAAATAGCATAATAAAAATATAAAATCTGAACATGAAGAACAAAATTATAGAAAAATAAAAGAACTACAAAAAAGCAGAACCTAGCGAGTCAGAAAGCAATTTCGGACTTAGAACCGAATAAGTGGGGTTAAAACTAGTTTAAAGGCGCCAACCTTCCCCCTTTGCAACTCGGTAGGAAAATCAAATAAAATAAAATAAACAAAACTTCAGAGTATGGATAACTCAGAGAGCATGATAAAACCAATCACTACTATTATGTAACAAACTCTCCCAAAACTCTTAATGCAGAAAAATCACAAAATCACAAAATAATTATGTAAGAAAAGTAGAAAAATGCTAAAACAATTACATAAGAAAAGTATCATTCAAAAATTAATTTAACAAATATTCTTTACTCACAAAGCTTTTACGAAGAGAAACAAGCATCTTGCCATTAATGAAAGTCATTTGTTCACTAAGTTAAAAAATTCGAAAATACATAACCACATCTTTTGAGCTGACTTTTAAACCAGCCAGAAAAGACAAGTATAAAATGACGACAATCAAATATGGTAAAATTTGAATTGGTTGATTGTCAAAAATGTATATTTGCTAGGCTCTAATTTGGTTGGTTGTCAACAATATGTAAGATGTTCAAGATGTGTGTGGAAAAAATGTAAACTGTGATATGAGTGTTATGATATAATCTTCACAGCAAGACCACTAACATGCTGACTTTGAAAACCTATTGTTGTGTGGTGGATTTGGAATTCGAAGTAGCAAGCCGGTTAATCTATTTGTGATGAATATAAGATCTCAAGAAATTAAAAGGGTATTCATGATCTAAACAACATTGAAAAAAAATTTTAATATTATTGTATTTATCTATTTTGTGGGTAGTTAAGTTATCATTTCTAAATAAAAATTCAAAATGATATTTCTGTAAATTGATATATGTAAATTACTGTTCCATACGGGAATTTTAATTATATGGAACTTAAATGAATCTCTTTTGTCAAAAATGTTACTGACTACATTATTGTTAATAAGATGCAAGTCTAAATCCAAGAATTCCACCCTATTAGAGTTGAAGTTAGTTTTAAGGAGCTTGAGATAATCAGGGTAGAATGTAATATTTGGTTTGTATTCACTATTTTTACCAAAAATTATTATATCATCTATATAACGATAAATTAAGTAAGAATCATTTACAACATGATCTATTTCAAAAAAATGTAAAGATAGGTTCGCTAAACAATTACTAGCTGGACCACCCTGAGGTAATCCTTTGATCTGTTTATAAAAATTCTGATCAAATGTAATGAAATTTTCTTTTAATACGAGGTTAACAAGAATATCAAATTTTTCTTTTTTTATTGAAGTATATAATTCATATTTATCATAAATTAACTGTAGGACCTTAATCATATCGTCAATATCTATAGAATTAAAAAGGTCCTCGAAATCAAAACTATGCATAGAAAAATCATCATATCCTTAGTAACTCTAGCAATCTCTAAGCTATTTTTAATAATTGACGTGTTTTGTAAATTATCAATTAGATTTTGAAGAAGAAATTGTAAGATCTTCCCATACTTCGTGATATATGTATTGTATCCATTAGTGATACTACGGAATTTTATAGGGCTTTTATGAAATTTTGGTGTTAAAAAATACTTGGATATTTAATATTATTTAGATGAATATTCAGTCTTTCGTTAAAAGCTAAAAGACGATTATCATCTTCTCTATTATTGTGAATTGATTTTTGAAATGAATTATTATTTAAAATGTGGTTACTTAATATTTTACTGTAAAAATATTTACAAATTATGGCAAAATTAGCAGAGACCTTATCAACATATGTAATAACGAAGTCATTTTGGATATTTACTATTGATGATTTAAGATCTTTATACATAATTTCATTTTCAACAGTAAAATCTAATTCCCGAATTTCTGTTGCTACATAAGATCTAAATTGATTGAATGCTTCAATCGGCATTCCGTATTTAATTGCCATTTTAAGGTAGAATTTATCTAAATCTTTTATGATTTTTTCATAACGTTAGATTTATTTTTTGTGATCATCAGTCTAAAACCGGTACCTTTTTCCATAAAATTTCTTAACAAATCATCTTTCACGATGCTAAGGTCTCCTGTGACAACGTGCTGATGATAATCATCAATATAGTCTCGATATAGGTTGCATCTACATGATTCTGAACTTAGAAGCTCCGAGATTTGATTATAATTAAATATAAATCTGCCTAATTTCTTGTTGTATTTGAAAGCCTTTTTAATAATAATATTTTTAATGGGAAAAAAGGATTGATATTTTTGAAATATACTTGAAAAATTAATTTTGTAAAAGGATTTATTCATAAATATAATAATTTACAATATTCTGTAGAGTAATTTTCACTTGCATCTAATTTAATATTCATTTTTTGTACTAAATAGTTATTAAGGTCTCGAATCATATGCATACCATGAGAATCTCGAAATTTATATCTGCTTAAAATATCTGTCAAAATTTTAATTTCAGTTTTATTCAAGCCAAACATAAACGATTTAATTAAGCCTGTGTTGTAGTTATTATCAAATTTAACAACTAATTCTAACACAGAGATCTTGAGGGTTGACATGTCTCTAGTAACTCTTTTCTGCGTTTAGCTTTTGAAATTCTCGCTAAACGAATATTATTACTATTATCAATAAATTTATTAAAATTCGAATATATAATGAATTCTCGGATTTTTGTTTAAAAAAGCTAATAAGACACTTTCACCTTTCCATATAACATTCAAACCATAAGGATAATATGATCTAAATGAATCTATTAAAAAGTTTTCGAACCATAATCTTTGTTTAATATTTGGCACTATTCTAAGTATATGTACAGTTATGTTATTGAATCCATGTTTATGAAAGTGTCCTATCTCAATCTTAGCCTGGTTATTGTTGCAATCAAATTTCCTTGTATCAGACCTATGCTGATTCAATCTAATATATATATATATATATATATATATATATATATATATATATATATATATATATATATATATATATATATATATATATATATATATATATGTTGAAGTAGGATCTAAAGTCCAATTCTAATATGAAAGATCAGTCAAAATGATAGTTAATCAACAATGATTTCACATAAATTAATAGTCATGTAGAACTCGAAATGTTTTAAACTCAAATTATACTATAGGAGAAACATTTATGAATTTATATATGACTGTGAGTTTTTCAAGAGAAATGTTACGTCAGAGATTAATATTAAATACTAAATTTGAATCAAATAGAATCCTTCGCATATTTCACTTAAAGGAACTATATGCCTTAACTGTGTCCAAAGCTTCTGAATGAGAAACAAAAACTAAACAAAAAAATATTTAAGCGCTTTTCTAGTCCAGTTTACAAAATATGCCACATAAGTAGATGCGTTATTTCATGCCATCGTAATGGGCGATGAAACTCCAAACAATCCCGCTCATTGAATCATGTGGGAGTGAGTAAATATTAACGTCGCACTGTTCAGCTACACTAGGGCTTTTGGCAACATACCTCGTAATTTTGAACCATGGTCAAGTGAAGAGGACAACACCTTAGTTGACACCCCTCCCCTAACTACCACACCACACCAACGGGAGGACATTTGAGCTATCGACGAATTTAACGCGTATCGCTCCCCTACACGGAAAGAGAAATACAAAAATTAATGGTTCTTTAATAGTACTAGGCTCAAACTCGGGACACGCCAGCCACGATCCGATACCATGACCACTAGGCTAGCGTGACCACTGGCTCATGAGCTATATTTAATGCACTTGCAATGTTATTAAGCTTCATTATTCTTTCTTTATGAATAGTATAATCGCTAGAAGCTATATTCATGTCGATTATGTAAATTGTTCATCTGTCATTTATGTCATAATTATTGCAGTACTCTTACCCCTTGCAAATGTGTTACTCTGCAAGTGCACTTGCTTCTGTAATAAAACACTCCACCTGCAAACTTCCAATAATTATCAGTGAATATAATTTTTTTTTCCTTTCTTGATACATAGAAGAGAATCACAACGCAAGCTTCCTCATTGGAGAAACATTGAAGTTAAAGTGTTATCTTTAATTTGCTCTAGCAACAAGCAGACTGAAGTACAAGGATGTACACACCATCAACCATCACACGTATGTCATCTTAGAACCAGCAACATACAAAAACAAATTGCAACACAAAACATTCTGGCTTAAGAAGCATGTTCTTTTTCTTTTTTTAAAGAAGCAGATTATGCGTTTTGTCACTTTGGTTAGAAATGTTACTAGTAGACTACGTTAATGATCGCAAACTCGTTTCCAACATATTAAGTCGTAGATTTGATACCACTTAAGACTCGTCGCTAACATCAATGCTGATCCATGGTAAATCAGTCATGGTTCATTGTCAACAAGTTGGGCTTAATGTGGGAGCCAGTAAAAACTGTTGCGCTCCTATGTATTATCCCAACCACTTGATTGTGACAGTATCTCTCCTTATATCAGTGCTTATCAAACTTTCAATATCCGCGACCCAATATTGAATCATATTGAAATACATTGTATTTTCATCGCAAACAGGTCGAACGAGACGAGATAGAGAGAAGGTTCTGGCAACGACGGAAAAAAGGTCCGGGGGGAGAGGAGAGCGGTGCAATACTAATGGATGGTAATTTTATTCAATAATACTATACTTTAACACTAAACTTCAATGCGACTTTTTAAACTTCTCTTTAACCTGTGCCATAGACGTATATAAACGTCTCGCTAAGCCACCGCATTTATTCTCTGAACGTATATATACGTTTTTCCGAAGTACGATCTTTTTTGTGCACTGCTATCCACAAAAATTATACCGAAGGATTTGGAATGCAATAAAAGGACCTTTACAGTGTTTGAGAAGGATTTTATTATATTCCAGAGGATTTTACTTATTTATTCCTTTTCTCCTCCCTCCTCCAAAGAAAACGTGAAAATACGCGCATCTACGTGGAAAACGAGGGCAATAAGGAGGTAATAGCGTAACTTTTAATCGGCAGTTAAGGAATTAATTATAAACCGTACAGATTTTCAAGATAAATGTTAATACAAGCCCATGGGGCCACTGGTAATTATCAAAACTTGTTCTTAATATTGCTACATTAATAAGTTAATAATAAGAATAAGTTAAATTAAGAATTCATAATAGAATACATTGTACAGTACTGATACATTTATAAGTGTATAATATCAGTGTAAATGTGTATTTAATATTTTGTTATATCAAAATGTATTTTGTTTATGTTCACTAAATTAATAATTTTTTTAAATAATCTTTTGTTTTCAACGTTTCAATATTCTCGTGCACCCCTCGAATAATTATCACGCCCCAAAGGGGGCGCGCCCCACAGTTTGAGAAACACTGCCTTATATGTATACTAAAGAGCTATAATTGTACAAAAAGAAAAATATAACCAGACAATATAGATAAGAACTAAGTAGCCAGAGTAGTACAATAACACACTTTTAGCCTCATGAACTAATAATGCGGGTTTAAATATTGATTTGAGGCCATCCCATCTTCACTTGTAATTTTCCTATACTACTGGGCTATAGGTGGAGGAATTAAGACTATGAATAAGGGGACTAAATACACTATTGTTTTTATTACATTAAAAAGTAACATATATAGCACATTATGATAAGCGTTATATACACACATATATATATATATATAATATATACAATAAATTGTACCCTAACTTATTTTAAAAATTCAGTTAAATTAAAAAATAAAATTTGATGGAAATGCTTTTTAATAACTAAAGGGAGTTAAGCTGATTAATATTCATCACTCCTAGTTATATTTAAAATAATTTCTACTTAGCTATGATAGTAAAGTTTATTAAGTATTTAAATTAAAATGCCCCTAGCTTTATTTATTACTTTGAAAAATACATATGTATTTCTTTGCTAAAAAAAGGAAGTATGTAATTAAATGATAAGAAGCCATTCAGAGACGGTTCTTTAAAAATGTCTACATGCCTAGACTAATTTATAACTAAACAAGAATGCAGTTTCTACAAGATCAAAAAAGTAAGGAGAAAAAACATTTGCATTTTGATTAAAAAGTGAATTAAAAGGAAGCAAGTTAGAAATAATTTGACTGTATTTGAAAAAAAAAGTAGTTAAAGGCAGAAGTGAAGAGTTCTTAAAAATTTTAAAATTCATTCTCATTTTTCGTAGTATTAATAAAAAAATTGGATGTAAAATGAGTTGATAGGCTGCTTTAATTTGAAAAATAATAATAACTTAGAGAGACATATTTAATATGCATAGAAGCCTTAATAAAGTATTATAGACTAAATAAATTCCTTTTCTTAATCATTTTTGGAAGATATAATAGTTAAGATAAAAGTAAATGTGCTAAATAGAACAATATTGTATGTGAAAGAAAAAAAATTAAAACTCTTTTTGGAAATGTATTAGCAGTGAAATAACGAATTTCTTTAAACTTGTTAAATATTCAGAAGCATTATACTTAATGTTCAGACATATTTTATCTGAGTTTTCGATATTGTGAATAAGAAAAAAATTATAAAACTTTTTAATTAATAGGAAGGGCAATATTCATCGTAATGAATTCTGTAACTTTATTTTGTTGTTGAAAGAACGCTGTATTTTCCTACTATTTTTATCATTATTTTCTTAAGTATTCTATTAGAGACCTAATGTTCATATACGTATAGATCTGATACATGTTATAAATAACAGCCACTTCTACTTTCTATCACTTTATTAATTATAAAAACAATTATGCAGAAAAACTCAACTGAAACTATTTTATAAATTCCAAGCATGCATGTATATAAACCACCCCTATTTTTTGATATTTCTGACAAGGGACTTTTCTCTCATGTTTATATATAAAAAAAAATGGAAGTTTGTACAAATACAAAAGTGCAGTGATAGTGATGTAAATATAAAACCCGTATATTAAGCACAGGGTATAAGTGTACATGTACCATAGAACGTAACCAAAATGAGCTAACTACTTCAAGCAAACTTCTTGAAGCAATTAGAAAATACATTTTTCAAGTAAAAAATTAACAGGTGACGTATTGTATAAAGGATAATATACTGGATGTTTTGTATGATCTGCGATACATTCAACACGTCTGACATTCTGATCCCAAAATTATCCAAATAGTTTTAGAGTAGGTCTTAACTCTTATCACTCTATAATCTATGAAGTTCTCGATTAGAGATAGAAGTGGATAATAGCTGAAATTCGTCAGCGGTGTATAAGTGTTTTCATTACAGGCTCAATGGGGCTCAAACCAGGAGAAGATGCACACGATTTCAAACGGATAATATATGTTTCTTCAGTGGATTAATTCTTGATACTTACAAGAGGAAATACAGAATTGTCATCCATATAGAGAACATTTATATTCTTTGAATATCTGAGAAAATGTGTTGTTGAAAAGTGATATTCTGAAAAATAGAGTTCAATGAAAAAGATATCTACTCGAGAGGCCAAGGTAATGCCCTCCCTCAAAAACGAATTCCATAACAATGAAACCAAAGATGTTCCGTGTTATTTTCTTTGCTACAGAAGATCCCCAATGCTGTCTATATAAAGATACGATACAAGTCCAATTCCATTGACAACTTTGATTCATTAGAATTAAACACAAACCACTTCTGCAAAGCAGTCGTCTAAATGTAGGTGCCTGTAGACGGATATATGTTAACGTCCACAAGGTGTATGTCGAAACACCGTTACATCCAGAAAAACTGACTGTTTGGTGCGCTTTATGGGCTGGTGGAATCATTGGTCAATACTTCTTCAAAAACGATGAAGGCCACAACGTTACAGTCAATGGTGATCGGTATAGAGCCATGCTTACTAACTTTTTCATTCCTGAATTGAACAATCATGATGTTCAGGAGCTGTGGTTCCAACACGACGGCGCAACATGTCACACAGTTCGTGCCACAATCGATTTATTGAAAGACACGTTTGGTGACCGACTAATATCACGTTTTGGACCTGCGAATTGGCCTTCCAAGATCTTGTGATTTAACACCGCTAGACTATTTTCTGTGGGGCTATGTAAAGTCATTGGTCTATGCGGATAAGCCACAAACGCTTGACCATTTGGAAGACAATATTCGCCGTGTTATTGCCGATATACGACCACAAATGTTGGGAAAAGTCATCGAAAATTGGACGTCCAGATTGAACTACATCCGAGCCAGCCGTGGCAGCTCTATGCCAGTAATCATATTTAAAATGTATTGCCACAAGATTAGCTTTCGAATAAAAAAAATTCATGTCAATCGAATAATACATCGTTGTTTTATTGCAATTTAAAGTTCTATACCTCTGAAAAAACATTCTTTAATATATGTAAGAGAATATAAGGTGGTAAAACACGCAATATATATATTAAAGGACCCGACAGATGTTGTCCTGTACACACATCTTAAATTCAAAAAATCCAAATTTTTATGAATAAGTTTTAACAATCTGGACTGTTTTGAGTAAAATTTGTATTAAAAACTTATTAGAATGTCTAACATCATTACATGTACGGTTTTCACAATTCAATCAATCGATAGTGTTGTGTGTATGTGTATACTATGAGCGAAGTTAAATGTAAAGGCTGTGTGAATAAAAACTTAAACTTGTTTTAATTAAAGGTGAAAAATTTGAGACTCAAACAATTTTATAACAGGTATATTTATTAAATTGTACATAAACTTAATTTATTATAATGCCATTAGATGTACAATATCTTTGGTTAATTTTTGAGGGGTATAAACAAATAAATTCGGTGGTTTTCCAACTCTGGAACACGCAACATATAATTGGCCGTGAGAAAAGCAAGGGTTTTCTAAATTTAAGCCACAAATCTTCATTGTTTGACCTTGTGACTTATTAATAGTCATAGCAAATGCCAAGCAAATTGGAAATTGTAAACGTTTAAATGGTATAGGTGAATCGGAAGGAATCATAGGGATCCGTGGTAGAAGTACAACTTAAAAACCGAATGAATACCTAGGTATATTGTTTCGTAAAACAAAATCCTATTTTAAGCGAGTTTGCTTATATGTATATATCAGTTATTATTATTAAAATTCGAATGTGGTTTTTATTATGTTTAATATAAGCATGCTTATAGTATTTTTCAAATAAATATTTTTCATGAAATAAAATTTCCTATAATGAAATAAAATTTAATAAATGTCCTTAAACTACGAAATAGAATTTAAAAATTTCTTTGCGTTTGTAAAGTCTGAAAAATTCAAAACTGAAATAGTTACAAATTTAAAATTAATTTATTTGTTTCCAGAAACATAGTATTTTCCCTTCTAACTTAAATATCCTATCTGCATAATTGAGAAATATGTTACGTAGACATAGCATCTGCCGTACATTAAAACTAATCACACTCATTTAGACTGAAATCCTACCACAATTACCTTTTAACAAAGGTATTCCTATCATAATAAAAATAGTCTACTTCAAACAGATACCTAATCCTTCAAAAAAGGATTGATTTTGACTTCAAAATCATTCACACATATTTGTAGTTTAGAATTATCCTTTTAACTTCATCTGTATCAGCAATATCAGTAAGTTCGGATTTAGGAAAACAAACAAATTTTCTCACTCTTGACAGTGCATTACCTTAAAGGGATATGTGAATAAACAGAGAAAAATCCTTCCATCTATATAGTAACAAACTTTTCTGGGATCCTGGACATCATTCACTGACGTCTCTTACCTAGAAAGATATAGAAACTTTAGAGTTGGATATAAGCAAATAGTAGTATTGAGCCTTGTGATTCGTCTAACGGACAATTGGAGGTGATGCGAATGGCGTATCCATTACAAAAGTGGAATACATTTGGAAATGGAATTCGGAAGTTGAAGACCCTTTTTCGTTATTGAGAGCAAGCCATGTGAAGTGTTATTTGATTCTGAAGGGAGGAGAACCGTTTTCCATCACTTCAACGTGTCAGGAGTTCCTAAAAAGTTGTTAGCAATATTGAATGTGTAGAAAAACAGTTTTCCTACTTGCAGTAAAGTAATTGTTGACTTGAATTGAAGTCATCATTTATAGCTTTAGTTCCAAATCATTAGTTTTGTGATTGTTTTGCTTTAGCTTTATTTGTGGAAAAAATAGTGTATGTGGTATTATGAATGTAGTACTAAATTATATGTTTGTATATATATATATATAGGTTTAACTTCAATATCATTATATTACTGTCCCACATTATTCATGTTATAGTTAATATTATAACGACACAAATCTCAAATATACTTATTTTGCTTACAATATACCTAAGCATTGTGTAAAATTTCTGTGAGATAATTAATTTTTTAAATGTTAATTGATTAAAGAAACGATGCATTTTTTATATGACAATATACGAATATGGATTTTTTGTCTCTTATACCTCGATGAATTCTTCTTACTCGTATTTATTTTAATAGAAAATTGTAAAATGGGGCTTTTTCAAAATGACAAATCTTTTCAATAGCTGCGTCGCTCAATGGTAAAAAATCTTGAAAATATTAATAAACAGGTGTCATTTTCCTTTTTTTTTTTTACATAATCTAGTTTTCTTGTCAAATTTTACTTCCTTCAAAAATCTAAATTCCCAAAACAATAACATGACCAGTATAATATCACATAGGACTGTATGTCTTTTTTTTCATTTCCTCAATTTATTTATAATGGAGCATTTTCTCGATTTTTTTATTTGAATTATGTTAAGCATTCTTTCTCTAAAAAATATTTATAAGGATTTAACATATTAGATTCTGGTATTTTGTAAAACATCCAGCGTAGCATTAAACAGAAAGCATCATTTCAACACAGCGGTGGTCCTGTAAAATTCTAAATCAGAGGAAAATTTAAAAATGAATATTAATATTGATATTAGTTAAGATGAGTACAAAAAGACGTTAATAACTACTGCTATTATTTATCAATTAAACTGAGCGTTTTCAAGAAAACGCAATAAACGTATATTTCTTTTTAAAATTATTATTTAACATTTAAGAATAAATATACAAATCTTTAATTTCAGGACTATAAAAGCCAACTGTAAAGTTTTACATTTAAAATCCCAGAAAAGAAATACATTCACAACATTAAATTATACAAAATTATTTACAATTTTCAAGTTGTAGTTTTTGATTATCTGAAATAATACTGAGCAAAAACCTATTGAAAGTAATGGATAGGAATATCTAAATCCATTACAAAATAGAGGTAACTTACCTAAAAATTGCACTTGAAAATGCAGAGCGCGTGCTAAATCTGAGTGCAATAAATAAGTTATTGCAAGATTTCGGACCCTAATGCAGATTTAAAGTATGTGAATTTCTGAAATGTAGCACTTAACAAAAGTATAAAAATAATAGAAAACAAAAATTAATAAAAGAGTTACGAAAACCATAAATTTAGAGACTAAAGTATATATTAATTAAATTATAATAATTAATTTTAACTAATAATAGAATATGGAGGTAACTGTAACTATGAAATGTATAAATTTTTAGTATTAAACTATAATTAATCTAAGAATTCTTAATCCTTACAATATTGACTACCTTTATTCACATAACTATTAATAAAATGAATTGGGTATTTCTGATTTAAGCAATATTTAGTAAAATGTTTATAGTTATTTATTATTTCTGATTTATTGACACTAGAAATTTATTGCGTTGTATATAATTAATAATAATATTTCTAAGTATAGAAAAAGTACATTACTCTCCCAATGTGGAACTTTTGTTATATTGAAATTAAAATATTATCTTTTATCAAAAATATTAGAAATATTACATTATCTATTAATTTGATAAGTATGTCAAGAAAATTTGCTTCATTGTTGTTACTATTTGTCTGTATTAAATTAAGATATTGTGGATAAAAATTAGTATTGGGTATAAAATTGACTAAAAATGATTATGTTTATATAACGATAAATAAATATTTAGAATTATTAACATAATACTAAATAATGGCAAGACAGTTGCTCTCAGGGCCACCTTGTGGCAAACCTTTAATCTGCAGATAATAGTTACCCTTATGAAATATATAGTTCTCTTTGAGTACTAACCTAAGTAGTGAGCTAAATCTATCATAATTAACATTATTAAATAAATTATCTTTATGCAAATTTACAAGTATATTAATCATATCATCAACATCAATAGAGTTAAAAAGATCTTCAAAATCTAAACTATAGATTTCATAAATCTTTTTATCTTTCATTTTTCAATAAGAGATTTACTATTTTAAGTATGGTTGTGGATTTAAGATTATTTATTGTACCATGAAATATTTCTCATGGAGAATTTTGCCTGTTTTGCTAAAATATGTATTAAATCTATTCGTAACTGTCCTAAATTTGACTGGGTCTTTATGAAATTTGGAAGTAAGAAATATATGAGGAAATTTAAAACTATTATTAATTTGAATTCTTAATTGTTTATGAAAAGCCAACATTCGATTATTTATTTCTCTATCAGAAAATGAGGACTTAATAAATGCTGTATTATTATTAAAATAACTGTTGATCATTAAATTATAATAGTATTTACATATGAAGGCAAAATTACCTGGCCCAATATCAACATAAACTATAATGAATTTTTTTTAATCTGATTTTTAATATCATTAAAAAAGATTTTATTATCTGTACCAAAGTTATATTTATTAATCTGCTGTGTAATATTACCTTTGAATTCTGTGAATTCCTCTATAGGCATACTATACTTAATAGCTATTTTGTATATAAATTACTCAATATCCTTATATAACTGTTTTTTTTATAATTTTATTATTATTCTAAATCACAAATCTAAAACCAGTACCTTTATGCATTGTTTCTAAGATTGTTGTCTTTTACAATATTGAGGTCCCCAGAAAGAACATGATTGTGATGTTTATCAATGAATTCTTCAAAGTCTTGACATTTACATATTAAGTTTTCTTGCTTTATTGGCACATTATAGTTAAAAATTGATCTACCTATTTTTTTAATGTATTTAAAAGCTTTTTTAATATTAATAATTTGTATTGGGAAAAAGATGACATGTGTGTGTGTGTGTTTTAAAAATACCAGAAAAATCAATATTATCATATGATTTATTCATATATAAAAGTGTACAATATTCTCTATTTCGTAATCTTTATTTACATTAACTTTTATTTTATGTTTATGCTTCAAAAATTTGTGAATGTCCTTTATAATATGCAAAGCATGGCAATCTTTATTTTTTTTGAAATTAGTACATCTTCTGTAATACATAATTCTGTCTTACTGAGTCCGAACATAAAATATTTAATATGTTTTATGTTAAAATTGTTATCAAAGTTATTACAAATACCTATAATACTATCTGTAAGTACATTATTGTCTTTATTTAATCTTTTAGTTCTACTCCCTCTAGTTTTTCTTTTATTAATTATTTTATTAATCCCATTATTGTGTAATAATAACCTTGAGAATTTTGTTTAATTGCATTGAGAATATTTTTTCCTTGGTATAATACATTTAGTCCATAAGGATAAACTGCATTATAATATTTAAATAATAATTTTCCCACCATAATCTTTCTTTAATATCAGGAACAACTTTAACAATATTGAATGAAACATTTTCAAAACCATGTGTACTAAAGTGTCTTATTTCTATTTTATTTGAATTTTTAATACTATTGAAGTATCTAGCATCTGACCTATGTTGATTAATTCTAATATTAATTTTATTAGATGTCTGTCCAATATATTTAAGTTGGCATTTATTACACGTCAATAAGTAAATACAATTATATGTTTTACAGAAGGTAAATTTAAGATATATATATATATATATATATATATATATCACTGTGATTCTCTCTATCTAGTATACCCAGTCATAATTTATATTTTCTGAAAATTGCTTTTCAATTTGTCATATGGAATAAATCAAATAAAAATCCAGAATTATTTTCCAATATAAGACACATTCATATTTGTCTTAAAATCCTTTTAAATCAAGGCGATTTTATATTGCACTTTTTATTTATTGTACGAGTATTGCTAGGTCATTTTAATTCTAAACTGATGAACGAAGTTCAAAATCCCTTTCTTTACAAAAGAACTTCAAATCCATTTACCTGTTTATTTTCAAATTCAATCTTCCGACTTAAGTCTTCCTCCTTCTGACATAAAAAATATTTCTACAACTTTATTTGCATTTATATGCGCTTTCAAATAAAGCATCAAGTCTTTATATGAAATATGCATCAATAATAAAATTTAACAACAAAAATAATGTCAAATTATTCCTTTTTCTTTTCTATACACTCTCATGATTTTTCTGTATGGATAACTTATTTTTGCCTATATTTCTGCAACCAGATCTAATTTATGGTACATTGAAGGGCAGGGATTACTGGCTTATGTGCATTTCAAGGTAAACGATTACATTTTTAAGCTCTGGGCCAAAAGTTAGGAAGATATCCTGATGCTCGTTATGTTAAGTGACTGTGTCTCCATTTTTCACAAGAGTATAAGTGAACATTTAGAAATGTTTTGAATGTTAGTTGTGCTGTTGAAATTGATTATTTTTAATAAAATATTAATAAAGGGTTGTTTTTTTTATATATTTGTACAGTAGGCGCTTACTGTATAAGGATCGTAAATTAATACGAAATTATGTTTTATCTATTTTGATTCTAATTAGAGTAAAAGACTAAAGATGTTTATTTGAAATCTACTATTTATGATTACCCTGTACTCATTTAATTTACTAGTACTTGTTACAATAAAGAGTTACTAAGTTCAATAAATTCTTGAGAAAAAAACTTATTTTATTTTTGTCAGCGTGAAAACTTTGAAAAGAGGATGAATACTTTCAATCAATAAATTTAAAGGCATTTTAAGCCTTTAAAATTGTAACCCTAAAACCTTAAATACCATAAAAAATTATTGCTATGATTAGAAACTGTAACTCATTTTCCCAAATTTAATTTTAAAAGATTGTCACTAAGTTTAGGTTGCTTAGTTCTATGCTTATCAGCCATAATGATTACTCCTTTCACAAGACGTAATTCTTTTTAATATTCATTTTTTATCTCTTTTTTACCTCAAGTAAAAGTAAGTAAAATAATTCAAGTAAGTAAAATAATTTCAGTGAAATAAATAAAACCTTAAAAGATAAATATTTTTGTCTAGGATCTCTCTTTCTTAATTAGCATTTGTCTAAGTGACAAAAATTGTTCAAAATTTCAGAATACTTAGAGATTATGTTTATCTTTATAGCAGCGTTCCTCAAAGTGTGAAGAACACCGATCTGGGGGCGCGATAACTTACAAGGACATATCGGAACATATCGGAAATAAAAAGAATTTTTTAAAAATATAACTGGAATGGAGTAAAACAAAATACTTTCTTCCATAATAAAAGGATACTCAATTGCACTGATATAATTTATGTATTTTTCTGACGATATTACGTCATCAAATAGCTATATTTGATCCTCATACCAAATTTAAAAAAAAAACATTTTGTTTAATTTCCTGTAATACCTCGATGAGAATTTTTTTTTCATTACGTTTTCTTTTTAAAACTAAAATATTACTCTTTAAAAGAAAAAACAAAACCCAGACCCTGAGAAAAATTCTAGGAAGATAAAAAATTCATAACTGTTATTATTATTGAAATACTTTACAATAGTTGTTGAAAGAAAAGGAAGAATTGATTCACTTTTCAGGCAGGCCGCATAATAATTTGCTGATCATTTGATTGTTCTTCCAATTTACTGGTATGGTTAGTTTTATATTAGTTCCGTCCCATCTTTTATGCGTTTGTTTTTCATTTAGGGAAATCGTAAATAATAAAGAGTTTTATGATATTTGGAAAAATGATTGGTTGATTTGAAGTATTATTTGGCCAAGATTTATTTTTATGAGTATTTTCAAACAGGCATAGTGGAAAACGTTGTAATTCTTTTTAGAACATCCATATTTTTATCCTGAATACACTTTTAACCTGGGAGCGGGGGCGCGGGGTATCTGTGATCTCTATTGAAGGAAGTTGAAACTGATCAATCAAAGGAAGAACCTGCTGAAAGAATTCATATTATTCATGATTGAGAAACGCAATGAACATGAAATGAAAGAAAAATTTTCAAATGCTTCCAAAATAACACCATCAACTAAAATATGAAGCCTTAGGTGTACCACAAGGTTCAGTTTGCCTTCACAAAAAAACACAAGAAAGAAAAAAGTTCAATTTGCTGTTTCTTGATCACCAAAGGTTTCACGAGTTCGAGCCCAGTACTACTAAACACCCACCGTATAGGGTAGAGATGCACGTTAAGTCTGTCAAGAGCTGAAACATCATCTCGTTGGAGTGGTGTGGTAGTTAAAAGAGGGCAGCACAAGTGACGTCCTCGTCACGTGACCACGGTTCAAAATTACGAGGTCCGTCACCAAATGCCCTCGTGTAGCTGAACAGTGCGACGTTAATATCCACTCACTTGATCACAAAAGCACAGTAAAAATACAATAATTTGAACATCATATGACAGCTTTGACAGCAAATAACGTTCCTGTAATATTAGTGAAAAGTGTCTTTGATTTGCGTCCTTTAATAAGGTCTTGCAAATTTGAATCATTTTAGTTGAGTTTTATAGGGTTTTTTTATCAAAATATCAAAGAAAAATTGAAAAGTCCTTGAATGCCGATAAGTATACTTTCTCTTAATTAAATTATCCACTGGAATTCCGATTTTTATCGTGTACAGTAAAAATAGTTATAAATGAATGATTCGAGTGACTGAGTCCCCCGCACTGCCATTAAAGTTATTATCGAGTGCGTGCCTGCTCCCGGGTTAAAACATTTTGATGTCTTTTCTCTTTAAATATTAAAAAGTAACACAATTTTTCTTCGTCGGAATTTAATATTCTCTTTTCATTATTTAACAATGTTTCTAAATGCTAATTATGTGAAGTTATATATTACAGTTCTTTTAAATCTATTTACAATATAAGCATTCATCTAAAAAAATAATTTTACATTTTTGTAAATAATGTCGTGAACGCAGTTTTATTATCCTTACAGTTCAGCTATTATATCAAGAATAATGCTTTTACTTTTTTAAAAAATCAACTCGTGCAAAGAGAACTGGTACTTCAGCCCGTATACGTTTAATGTATCAGTACTGAAGAAGGTATTCCATTACTAATTTCTTATATAATACTAAATTAGTAACAAGTTAAATAATTGTTAGTGACTTCCATGGACAGGTCTTGTAGAGCAAAGTTTTTCAAAGGAAAGTATAATATCAGAAATTGACACTCTGAGTTATTTTCCTATATTTAGTTGAGATCTATTTTTTGTCTTCAAAGCATCCACCGCAAAAAACCCGGTTTAACAAAGTTAAGTTGTTGAAAATGGTAATGGTATAAGGAAGTGCTTTTGTTTTCAGTGCAGAAAATTCATCATCCACCTCTACCCAAAATTGAAAGAGAGATTTATTACAAAATTGCCTTTTAATTTTTACTGGATGTTAAATCTATGAGGATTTCTTCTTCGGCAGTTGAGAGCCCTTCTGGAGTATTTTGAAATGGATCCCTAATCCACTCGTAACTTGCTACCAAGTTGTCCTCATCAAGAAAATACTTTTTTAAATTATTTACCAACATGGCTAAATGATTTTACATGATTTTAAAAACAACTTTCACATGTTGTTCTTCAGATTTCTAAGTTTTAACACATAGCGAGCAGGGGCTTTTTTTAATCATTTACTTCAGTAGTGCTTAATCCGAAATTTAAGCATTTTTGAGATTATTTCATTGATTTAATTTTTGTAACCATGATCGACTGTGTACTTGTTGATCCTTTATTATCGACGAATCTTCAATTACAACTTAAAAATGTATGTATGATTTTGTTTTAATGTACTACCGTAAATACTTAATTACCGCGAAGTATCGTATCTTCACCAAAAACTTACTGGAATTTGCACGAGGCAAAGCGCTTTTTACAAGTTTTGTGCAGACGTCCGATATGTTGCCCATACTCACGCAAACGTTCCCGATAATGCCAGATGTGATGGATATGACAGAGAGCAACATAGACTAGACTATTTTTCTAATGACATTTGTACTTTCAGAAATGGATCTGAAGGAAATAAATCTTTAATTAAATATATCATTTTGCGATCTGTTCCAATTTAAAAATTTGATGAAACATAACAATAATAATAAGTAAGTAATATATATTTTAAGTAATTTTGTGTGTTAAAATGTACATTACTTAAAAGCAACCTATACAAAATTTAATACTTACACGGTTTATAACTAAGGTAACTTCGGTTTGTAACTTCAGCGTCAAAAAGCCTTTTTATTGCCGTAAATACATTATTGTTGTATCAGGGGGAGGCGACACCAATTTTGATTGAAAACTGGGTCGCCAGTATTGAAGGTTTGAGAAGCATTGCTTTATAGAAATGCATAAATATTTGATTTTTTTAATTAATGATTTTTAAACGAAATTTAATTTTTAGTTTTAATTTAAATTCAAAATTTGGCAAAAAATATTTGATTATATATTAAGTATGAAACTATATATTATTTATATTTCAGCAAAATCCCACAACCTTATGCATCTGCTTATAGCGCGTGTGTGTTTGAATGTGTGTATGTGTATGTGTGTATGTGTATGTGTGCGAGTCTCACTATTATATATTGGAGCAAAAGGGACTAATTCACCACGAGATTTCATGAACTGTTAAACACATATACAAGAAATTTGGCAAGTAACTTCTTTTTTTTAGAAGAAATCCCCTGAAGATGAGTTTTAAGGAAATATACTGCCAGGATAGAGGTGCTATGAGAGCATAATAGGTAAATATACTTTAGTTTTAGAAAATCCGGCCCTTTATTAGTAAAGAATCGAGAGGTTTAAGAACATCTTTAACACTAGAACCATGGATGGGGTAATTTTGACCCAAAAGCAAATTTGTTTCCGATTTTCTTAAAAAAGTTACTAA
Source organism: Trichonephila clavipes (assembly GCA_019973935.1). NCBI lineage: Eukaryota > Metazoa > Arthropoda > Arachnida > Araneae > Nephilidae > Trichonephila > Trichonephila clavipes. The sequence goes on along the minus strand of BMAU01021248.1, from coordinate 510,784 downwards.
AGAAAATGAACAAAATTTCTTGAATTTTCCTATTTTTATACCAATAAAAATCAATAAAAATATAGTACGCTAAATAATTATATTTTTTTTGTTTTTAATGCGTATACTAAAACCACGGAATAATTTATTTTGACCCCATTATAATCACAAGTACTGAACGTGCAATTCAACGTTTCCTGGATTGGGGGAAAAGCTTTTTCAGATCTCTTTCCATTTCACAGATGTAATCATAACAATACTTCAAGGTAAGTAGATTGCTATTGATAACAAAAGAGTAGCTGAGAATTTGGTTGTAGTAGAGAGTATCTAGTGTTGTAGACCCCCTCCCCTCCCATTGTCATTCCGTGTAGGAGAAATGCATCTGGTTAGCATATTCAAGGAACGTTTTCTCTCCAATGTTTTTTTGTTTTGGCCTATTGAATGGAATGTGATACAATACTACTATAGTCAATGCGGTAGTCTATAAGCGCACATCTAGTTCTTTATGAATGTATAACTGGTTTGTTCGCATTGCCTTGGAGATAGTTTCAGTGTACCAGTCTCTTAGATTTTTGCCACCTTGTTTACTCGCGGAGAAAAAAATTGATCTTAGATGAAAATTGCTGCAAGAAATATACGTAAATTAACAGTTAGTAAGGACCTCGAATATATGCGCCATTTATCGGAAAATGAATCCGAAAATGACAATAATGAAAAATTGTTTTCAGCGATGATGAATATGTGCCTCCAGTTGAAGAAAATATTTCTTTAGATAAAATACCGTATTTACTTTTCCTGTACAATGTACTTGTAGAAAACCTACTTCTGGAAAGAAAAAAAATGCGTAAATAAACGTAATAAGTTATCAGATTTAAATCCAGATGAAATGAACTCTGTAACTTTACAAATAATGAACGTGTTGGAAAAGCATCACCTCTGAAAGTTGTATGCATGTAAGAATTGGTGAGCATAATGTTTTCAAAGAACAGAGTTGTCCAACCAGTTATGCAGAACGAAGTATTGAAAATGACTATGTAATTAGTTCAGGGAGGCTACTTATAAATGAGTTTATGCTTCGTCATATCAAAAATTGTACAGAGGACGAAGCTCACCGGTAACTAGGAAAAAACTAATGGTCAACAACTTAAGATGAACTAGATGTTTTTATATCAATTTTGTGCTCGAGGTATATACGGTGCAAATAATCTAGAGCTTGATAGTCTGTGATCTTTTGCTTGGGGTCCACCTTTTTTACACAATAATATGGCGAGATATAGTTTCAGAGAACGTATGAAACTTCTGCAATTCGACAAAGAACCAACATGATCTGAATGTCTTAAAGCAGATAAATACTGTTTCAGTTCTGAAGTTTGGAAGAATTTATTGAAAATTCGATAACTTTCTATAAACCAGACCATATTCAATTATTGATTAACAGCTGTTTCCGTCTACAGCCAGATGTTGTTTCACGCAATATACGCCAAGTAAATCAGATAAATTTGGTATCAAGTACTGGATTGCCCCTGATGTTGATAGTAAATACGTGCTCAATGGTTTTGCATATTTGGGTAAGGATGATGAGCATCCTGTAAACCAGTTGTTGGCGCATGCGCACGAATACAAATATTCTCCCTTGCCGCGCTGTGCCAGCAATTGAGAACTTTCTGTGGAACGATATAGACGAGAAAATTTCTCTTTAATACTCAGACGTTAGCTTCGAGTATTAGAGTCCTATATTGATGCTCACAAACTTTCACTATTTGCGACCAAATATTCAATCATAATTTTCATCGCCCCCCTCCATACAAAAACAATGTATTAATTTCAGTCATGATATACTTTGACACTAAAGCTACAACACTTAAGTGCCACTGACGTATATAAACGCTCCACTTAGCCGAAGCGATAATTTCACCAGACGTATATATACGGCAATCAGAAGTACGATCTTATCCATGCACTGCTATGCTTAAAATTATTACGAAGGCTTTGGAATGCAATGACGGTGTTTGCGAAGGATTTGCTTATTTCAATGAATTTGTTCTTTTAATTGACAGTTAAGGAATTATCTATAAACCGAACTAATTATCAAGATAAATATTCATTTTTTGATATAAATTTTTATATATGACAAGCCCATGGGGTCACTGGTAATTTTTAAATTTGTTCTTAACTTAGTATGGTTAAATTAACTATAAAATACATTGGACAGTACTGATACATTTATAACTGTATTATATGAGTGTAAAGGCGTATTTTATTTTGTATCATGTCAGAATGTATTTTGTTTGTTTACTTTCCATTAAAATTAATTTTCTTGAATAATTTTTTGTTTTCGACTTTTCAATATGCTCGCGCCACCCTCGGGGATCACTCCCCACAGTTTGAGAAACTGCTGTAAACCTATCTTTTTCCGAATGCGTCGTTTTGCGTGTGATAGAGACTTTTGAAAGTAAAAGAAGAAATATCACTACAAATAATTTTGTCACTACACTAAATCTGTCCCAAATGTTAAAACGAAGAACACTAGTTTAAATGGGACGATGAAACGAAATCGGAAAGAAGTACCTGAATTTGTGAAAAAAGTAAAGATGCCGTTATACGATACATTGTTACTGAAGCCTGATATAATTTAGATAGTTTATCAGTGAAAAACCAGCAAAAAGTGGCTTATTATTGATCTCCCTTCAGCCCACAGTTGATATCGACAATAATCAACCAAAAAAGCTTCCAGAAACAATATCATTTTATAAGTCAACATAATTTGGTGTCGACATTGCCGACCAAATGGTTCGGAAATATTCTGTGAAGGTAGGATCAAGGAGGTTGCCAGTTCATGTATTCTACAATATTTTTGATCTTGAAGTGAATTATTCATGGATTTTATATAAAGAAGTTACTGAAAAAAACTTACGAGGAGAGAATATCTACAACAACTCATTGAAGAGTTGCGTAGTGCGTATATTCACAAAAGAAAGTACAAGTCAGATACACATACAAAAGCGGATACAATTGAAGAACCTCCGCAGATGCCAAAAGGGTTCATTGTCAAGCTTTCAAATGTAGAAACAAAACTGTAGATACATATTCTGACTGTAAAATGCCGATATGTAGAAAGTATGCAAGATATATAAAAAGAAGTTGCCCAAAATGTGCATGAACTCTGTAGGAAATCACTGGTAAGAAACTAAATATTTATATTAAAGTTGTCTGTATTTTTTACTAAATGTATACAATATTCCATATATAATGCTATACAATATTTATTTTTTATTACTTATTATAACGATTTAATGTTAAAAATGAATAAATGTCATTGGCAAATAATTACAGCGTACTTTTAGTGAAACACCACGGGTTTTTATTAATTGGGGCCAATTTGACCCAGCCCACCGTCTTAGGTATACCGAAACTACCACGTTTATAGTGTTAAACATCATAGAAAGCATAATTTTAGGCCTTGAATATCAAAAGAACAATATATACTCATTACTACATTTTCATTGAAGCAGATGAGTAACGGGTTGGATTACAATATAACAAATAATATATATATATATATATAGTCTTATTCCCAACAAACAAGAGATAAATATCCAAAATTCACATTCGAAAAACACATAGACAGTTGCAAAATCAGACAATGAAGGACGACGCATGAGCAACCGAGATTAAAATTATAAAATGGATGCTGCGGTATTATAAACATTTCTGACTTAGGACAGCTAACATATAAAATCATTTATATAAAAGTGGGGTTGAACATATTTTTGGCCAGCCAACCTTACCCCTTAATGTAAATAATACTGATCAAAAACCTATTGAAAGTAATGGATATGAATATCTAAATCCATTAGAATATAGAGGTAACTTACCTAAAAATTACACTTGAAAATGCAGAGCCCGCGCTAAATCTGAGGGCAATAAATAAGCTATTGCCAGATTCTGGACCCTAATGAATGGCTGAAACGTAGCACTTAACAAAAGTATATTTAAAAAGAGTACAAACAAAAATTAATAAGAAAGTTACAAATTACGATAACTTTAGTGACACTAGAGTATATATGAATTAAATAATAATAAGTAATTTTTACTAATTATTTTTAACTATTAATTTTAACTATAACTATGAAATATATAAATTTATAGTATTAAACTATTATAAATCTAAGAATTTTTAATCCTTTCTATTTTGAATAGCTGAATTTATATAACTATTAATAAAATTAATTGGATATTTCTGATTTAAGCAATATTTAGTAAAATGTTTATAGTTATTCATTATTTCTGATTTTTTTTGACACCAGAAATGTATTGCGTTGTATGTAATTAATAACAATATTTCTGAATATAAGTATGTACATTACTCTCCCAATGCAGAACTTTAATAATATTCAAATTAAAATCTTCTCTTTTATCATAAATATTAGAGACTATTACATTATCTATTAATTTGATATGTATGCCAGAAAAATTTGCTTCATTGTTGTTACTATATATATATATATATATATATATATATATATATATTCCTTCCAAAAAAATATCCAAATATATATATCCAAAAATTCCTTCGAATATTAAGTGGACATTTAAGGTCAGAGAAGAATATGGAGTTTCTTTAAGAACAAGAAATTTGCATGCATTGAAATGAAAATGGCTTCTTACAAAATGAAAAATAATTAAAATGAAACAAAAATGCTAAATATGATTTTAAGTGTCAATTACTGGGATAAATAAATCCCTTTATAAATAAGCATGTAAATTTCAGCAGAGGCAAAGAGATTTAAAAAGTGGATTAGGTCCTATTATTTTTATTACTGCTATTTTCTTTCTTTCCTTGAAATTCTGTTAAGTAATTCATTAAAATGCAATAAGAAAATAATATATGAAATGCTTTTGCCTCTAAATTTATAAAAGGGAAAATATAATGTAAATTGTCTTATAGGAATAAATTTTGCAATTTAAATGAAAAATGATTGCATTTTACTCGTTTTAATTCATTTTACTTTAATCTTATCATTACTTGCTGTATAAAATGTTGAATGAACATAATAATAGCATATTATTTTAATTTAATTTTGAGTGTGCTTAAAGTTCTAATAATCTTATATTACTCAGAAACTGTTACCCTCATCATTAGCTACATTTCCTCTTTGTCAAAGAAGATGATTAAAAAAAGAAAATTGAGGTTTATCGTAATATCCAGAGCATAATTAGCTCAATTAATAACCTTAATGATCAACATTAAACTGTAATTTGTTTAAAGAAAGAATATCCCATGCTTTACTTTTTGTCAGAAGCTCGAGTTCTTAAGACCAATGAACTACCTTAGAGATAAAAAGGAATTCTAAAATTTTAAAATAAAATAATAAAAATATATATTCAATGCATATTTCAATGTGTAACGTTCATATATACATCTATTTAAATGAAAAAAATATATATTTCATTCATTTATCTTAGTTGTAAGTTATACATATAGCATATTTTAACATTGACTGTTGTGCGGTAGGGCCACGATTCGAATACGTGAAATGACATGAATATTTGTAAATGTATAGTGCTTTTGCGGCAGGGGGTCTAAATAACCGTCGAGCCGCAAGTCCGCTCGTGAGAATGATAGAAGACGAAGAGTGGTGGGAGGCTGCTAACTCTGTATTAATTGGGTGCTCTGAATTAATTGGAAAAATTTCTTGCTAGTTATATTCCGAAATGCTAAGTTAGTGTAAAAATGTAGTACAAAACCCTCCACGTTTTTACCACAATGTCATTAATTTTCTCGTTTAATCATTTTATTGATATAAAGAGTGTTTTTTTCCAGGTATAGAAGTTTAAGTTGGCATTACTGTCCAAGATGGCCACCGATTTAACAGCTGTCAAGTGATTTATTCTCAGTGTAGTTTGGCAATTCATCAAAACGATCATCAAGCAAGGCGTAGATTCGTCGAATGGGCCCAAAATGAGATTGCCGTTGTTTCCGATTTTCATAAGCGAATTTTGTTTAGTGATGAAGCGCACTTCTGGTTGAATGGCTACGTCAACAAACAAAACTGCCGCATTTGGAGTGAAGCTAATCCACAAGTGTATGTCGAAACACCGTTACATCCAGAAAAACTGACTATTTGGTGCGCTTTATGGGCTGGTGGATTCATTGGTCCGTACTTCTTCAAAAACAATGAAGGCCACAACGTTACAGTCAATGGTGATCGGTATAGAGCCATGTTTACTAACTTTTTCATTCCTGAATTAAACAATCATGATGTCCAGGAGCTGTGGTTCCAACAAGACGTCGCAACATGTCACACAGCTCGTGCCACAATCGATTTATTGAAATACACGTTTGGTGACCGCCTAATTTCACGTTTTGGACCTGTGGATTGGCCTCCAAGATCTTGTGATTTAACACCGCTAGACAATTTTCTGTGGGGCTATGTAAAGTCCTTGGTCTATGCGGATAAGCCACAATCGCTTGACCATTTGGAAGACAACATTCGCCGTGTTATTGCCGATATACGGCCACAAATGTTGGAAAAATTCATCGAAAATTGGACGTCGAGATTGGACTACATCCGAGCCAGCCATGGCAGTCCTATGCCATAAATCATATTTTAAATGTAATGCCACAAGTTTATCTTTCGAATAAAAAAAATTCATGTCAATCGAATATTACATCGTTGTTTTATTGCAATTTAAAGTTCTATACCTCCAAAAGAACACCCTTTATTAATAATAATTTTTTTACCTTTTTAGTTCGATTCACTATAAAAACGTTTTTCTTTTAGTTTTTTTTTTAAAAAAACTATAATTTATTTTTTATTTTTTTTAGTTCGATCTATAATAACAGCATGTTTTTTTAATTTTTAAAGCTATCATTTATACTTTGTTGAATTTATCCTTGAGTTTGATATTTTGAGCTAGAATTATGTGACTGCGGGAATTAATCTTGCTCTTTAATGGATACTAATTAATAGATCTGAAGGGTATTTATTCTCTCCATTTACAGGGCCTCGGATGTGAGTCTCATATCGTTGTATTCCAAAGATTCCGTCTGTATAGATAAAGGTCTAACTAATAAAAGCGTGTTAAGAAGACATACTAAGTGTCAATCATATTATCACCTTTTAAACGTATTGCTTTAATGTTAATTGGAATCTTTAATTCTAAACGTATTGCTTTATAAAAATTTTAAAAAAAATAATTAGCATCTAGAACATAAATTATTTTTATTCACATGCACGAGTATTTTTGCCCCCTTTCTCACATAAAGAACACTTTTTTGTTTGTTCTATTTTTTTATATATAACGAACGTTTTCATTTTTAGGTTTGCGCCTTTTTAAGGGGTTGGGTTTTTAGTTGCCATAACTGGAATTAGTCACCAAATTTGGATATGGTGTATGGAATTAGTCACCAAATCTGAGAACGATATAATGTGAATTAGTCACCAAATCCAAAAATCCTTAATATCATTATTTTTGACGATTCCAATCAGGACAATGGAACAAAATTTTTAAATTATTGTATTGTCATCTGACCTCAACAAGTGTGCAAAATTTCAAATTAATCTGACATATTAAAGTGTGTAAAAATCGAGCCTAAAGATTCCATTGTATACAAGTGAAACTTATAAAAGAGTGTTAAAAAGTCATAGTGTCACATACATGGACATGCAAACATCTAGAAGTCCAGCCTGTCTCCGGTTCTGGTGACTTTCCTTCCTTCCTTTCGGGAAGGACAACATAATAACAACAACATGGTAATTGTTAATGAAACAAATTATAAGTTCATTAATGCATATGTTATATTATATAATATGTATTATTATTTATAAAATATAAAATATACAAAATAGAGCCATAAAATAATATATCATTAACAATCCGGAGCAAATGCACAACCTATACAATTATATTATTATCTAAGTGATTGATCTCCGATATTACATCAATATTATTATTTTAATTGATAGCAAGAAATTATATGTTTATCAATGCACGACATTTAGAAAAATATTAAAAATTTGCTTTTCTGAAATGATTATTGAAATAGCATTTATTTTCTTTGTTTTGCAAAATGCTAAATACCGAATCCTTTCAAAGCAGAATAAAATCAATGATGGTTTATCCTACTGAATGATGTAGCTTCCACATATATACACATAAATATTAAAAATAGCTTTATTAATATTACTTCTTGGTGAAATAATCTCATTTACACTGGCTAGAGTTACATCAAATCACTTTTAGGGAAAAAAAGTTCCGCTATTGATCTATAAGACCCACAAACTAGAAATTTAATAAGCATGTTTTTTTTGCAGAGTTGACATTAGATAAGAACAAGTTTTTACGAAAATGAGGATTGAGACGTTGGCATTAAACAAATTCTTATTTTTAGCTACTAGATGTAATGACTGAAAATTTGGTAAATCTCTTTCTTTTGTTGTGTTGATATCCGTTAAGAATAAGTTTTACGGACGTTCACTTTGAAGTGGTGTGTGTGTGGTGGGAGAGGGGTTATGGAGGAATAACAGGTAAAATGGTTTCCGGTTATACCTATTACAAGTACGTACTTGAAATTTGTGTGGTAAACATAATTATTTTGTTAAGTAAAGATCTTCAAAGAAAGGGTTTTAGGGAAATCGACTCCGAAGAGAACAACACAACACATGGAAAAAAATCCCGTTTTTAATTTAGTGGAACTTGGGGGTGAGAAACATAATTATACTTCCGTTTTAAAAATTCAAATCTGTCCTTTTTAAATTGAAAGGTAAGAGATATTTAGAGAGTTATATATATGTAACTTATAATAATGCGATTCAATACACTGGAAATCTTATTGCTAGGACTTGTTACGTTTTTGATGTATCAATAACATAAAAAAGCATAAAGTCATACAACCTCATGAAATACTCAGAAAAGTGGCCAGGTAATGGCTAGTATACATGTGTAAGCCTCATGAACACCCCCTCCAAACGGATATTCATACTTAACAGATTTTATTTTTAAAAAATGTCACATGCATCATTCTAAGCTTATTCTACGCTTACAGCATATTATAAGTAGTATTTGTAACATGTATATTTTTTTCTTCTCATTTTCAAAAACTCTTCTGAACATAATACTTAAGTTAATCTTATTAAAGTAGTTATCACTACGCAAGTATTTTGGTATCAATCGAATTCCCCTATGATTTTTATGCTTCCTTTAATCTCATTTCTACCATTTTTTTCTGTCATCACTATGAAAGTTATGCCAATAATCCAAACTTGGATTATTTTTGCTCCTAAAGATACGTATAATTTTTTTTTACATTCAAAGTTTTAATTAGATGGAATGGGTTCATAAAAAAAGTCACAAACAAACATAATCTTCCGTGAAACCGTATAGGAAAATATTAAAAGTCATAAATTCACTTACGTAACCCATCTAAGAATAAACATGTTAATAAAATATAACAATAAGATGCCTAAGGAGAAATTGGTTTATTGGATATTAAAATTGATAGCTCAAAACAATGAAATATTAATCAATGTTAATATCAACTTTTTTCTTTCGGCTGCAAATGATGTACAGGTATTTTAACAAATGCTTTATAATTTGTATTTTCCACTTATACATTTTATGGTATTACAAGGTGGCTATATACCCCAAACATATGGTTATACAGGAATAAAAAAAAATAACAAATCAAAATAAGTCAGAAATTGCATCTAAATTCCAATAACTTGGGATTTTCTAAAAGCAATAATAAATCATTTTAATATCACGGTAAACTGAAGTATATTTATTATATTAGTCCCATTATGGCGATATCATAATAACACACAGTTATTTTAAAGAATTAATTGCAGGGTTGTTTTAATTCTTTAGAGCTGATTTTTAATGAGTATTTAAATAATTATAATTTAACTTCTCCATTTTTTAAATGTATATAAATCATTTTTGAATGAAAATATAAAGAATGTAACACTAAGAAACTGCAGATATAAAAAGTCAAATGGGGATAATGAACTTTTTTTTTTTTTTTGGAAATATGCAATATTTCCTTATTTCGATTTTTAGGATTTCTTATAAAATTCAAATTATTTTATTTTTAACTCAATGCTTAGTAAAAACTATTTAGGTAAGTGTAATAGTAGAAAACTGCTTGCACAATAATCAGAAAACCTTTATGTTGCATACAGATTGATCATGTTTTCACAAAGTAGTTATAAACATCTTATTGATGTCAACGATTTAGTACTAAAAAAATTAGTCGTAAGTAATGAAATAAAGTGGGAGCATGAAGATATTTTACTCAGGGACTTTTTTGATATATAATGCAAGAAATTGTACAAGAAAAACAGAAAAACATTGAAAAAGTTATATTCTGACTATAATGCATAAAAATAAAATTTTACTCATATGACAAATTAATGAGTATCTCAAATTTGATTTAAGAACTGAACATGGAATGAGAAAATATAGTTACATTCTTTGTGTTTGATTCTATCCTGTTTAACTCCGCTTTTTGTAGCCCTTTTACCACGGTTCTTAATATCGAAATCATCATAATTGAAATGTTTTTCTTTTGATTTTTACTCACTGATTGTCTTAATGTTAGAACCATGTAAGTTATTTTTGTATAAATATTTTTGTAAAAATTATTAATCAAGGAAATAACACAAATTGTTGTATAATTTCTCGTTTAGCCTATAACCAAATATTCCATATACATTTCAATATAATTCTTTGATAAATTATGTTTGTGTGTGTGTGTTTGTGCATACGTGTATTTGTGTGTGGACGTGCGTGGGAGTGTTTGCGAGTGTGCACTGAAAATATTAGTTTTTTTATGTGTTTGTGAAAAATAAACCATTACACTTCAATTAAATATAGATTTCTTTTTCAAACTCACCTTATTTTGAATGTAAATTTTAAAATCAAAAACTCTAAGGATTTCAGATGAACCTTACAAATGCAAGTACTTTTTCCAATGCAAATATTTCTAAAAAAAATTGATTGATATTTCTGATTTTCTTCAAAACGTGAACAATATAATCACTTATATTGTTGCTTTTATTATGTCGTCATTTCTTTTAAATGATTACACAACTTCAACTAAAATTTCAGTTTTAATATCAAATTAGTAAAGACAGTGAAGTTTGTTTAGTATCAAATAGGTGTGTTAGTATTATAATATGTTAAAACTTAATTAACTATTACTTTTTTGCACAAATAATCGATAGACGTTAAAAGAACGTTTTAGCTTTACAGCTTCAAATTAATACATTTCAAAAATTAAACTTAACAGATTATTTATTTTAGATATACTTTCATGAAATGAGTGGATATAGGCTAGTCGGCTTAATAAATTATTTAAATGGGTTGGAATTACTTGGCGTATATATAAATACACTGCTGGACAATTGCTAAGGACGAATCACAAATTGCTATGTAGCATAACATTAAGCGAGACATGAGGCCTAGTAGGATAAAATATAGTTGCCACACTGTTCAGACATTAGAATAAATAATATTTATTGTTCTGGAAAGTACAAAAGCTGTGAAACATCTGAAAGAAAAAAAAATGTTCATTTGATCTGCGTACGGAGAAATGGAACAATGCATCTAAAAGTCAGCAGGCACCTTAAAGAAAGGTATCAGTACGGGATATGTCCACCGTGGAATGTGATGCAACATTCCACACGTCGTACCATACTTTGCACAACATTATCCAGCAGCTGTTGAGGCAATTTATCCCATTCCTCTGTGAGTGCCCGGATGAGGGTGTTCTTGTTTGTCGGAGGATAGTTTCGATCAGAAACTTGCCTCCCCAAAGCATCCCACACATTTTCAACGGGATTTAGATCTGGAGAACGCGCTGGCCATACGAAACGTTGAATACCCTCGCTGTCTAAACAATCCTGAACAGCGCGTTTTCGATGACATGTTGCGTTGTCGTCCATAAAAACAAATTTATCACCGACAGCACCACGGAAAGGACGAACATGAGGAAGTAGAACTTCATCAATGTATCGTTGGCCCGTCATAGTCCCATTCGCAACCTCATGTAGGCACGTGCGGCCATTGATCATGATGCCGGCCCACACCATGATACTGTATGTCGGATATCGGTCCTTTTCCTGGATATTTTCTGGACGATAAGCAGTGCCACTCTCGCGCCAGATCAGTTGGCGTCTACAATCCGATGACAGACTGAACCTACTCTCATCTGAGAATAGTACGCATGCCCAGTCCTGTTCAGTCCAATTCTGATGCTCACGATACCATTGCAAACAGGCAGTACGGTGCTGTCTGGTCAATGGGACACACACAATAGGTCTGCGTGCTTATAGTCCTCCTCCCCTCAAACGTCTGCCAACAGTTTTTCGGGAGATCTGCTTTCCTGAGGCAGCAAGAAACTGATTTGCCACCTGCTGAGCTGTGGTGCGCCTGTTCTTTTTTGCTGATAGGACGATTTATCTGTCTTCTGCAGGCGTCGTACTTCTAACACGACCTCCCCCGTGCCATCTACTACACATTCCAGTAGTTTTAAATGACTTCCACAGCCGTGAAACAACGCTGTGAGCGATGTCGAACTCCCTGGCAACATCTGTTATTTTTCGCCCTTCTTAGATCTTTCCAATAATTCGGCCACGCATAAAATCATCTATAAGATGTCGGGAAGACATGCCAAAAATTTTAAGTTCGTGTATTAAATCTTTCCTGTAAAACTTTGACTTGAAACAACAACTGTCCACACGCGTCAAAACCTTTAAAGCTCTTATGAACGCTAACACGTGATGAACAGACGTGGAAAAAATTTGCATATACTTATACTTCTTCTTACTAATATCCCGCACTTATTCTAATTTTCCACATTTTGCTTCCCTTCATTTTGTGGTTGCTATGGATGATAGTGCTATCCGTCCTTAGCAATTGTCCAGCAGTGTAGTTTCTTTAAAATCATGATTTAAATGTATTATATTGTCAAAGGTATTTAGTAAAAAAACGTTAACATTTCTCAGATCAGATACATTTTAATAAAATAAAATCAAATAGCAATGACTGAGATAAGATCAAAATGTTTTAATACGTTAGAAAAACTTTTTAGCACATGTTTTTTTTAATTCTTCCATTTAAGTTTAACTTCAAGTTTAGGTTTTATATTTTAAGCAATTAAAACTTATTATGAATCATATTTAGGATTTAAGTTTCAAATATATATGATGTAAATAAATAATTACATATATTTTGTTTATGCAATGGAAATAACAGATTAATAAGTATATAACTTCTTTTTCTACTTATTTTGTTGAATATTTGAGGCTGTTTTTTCTTTAGTACTTTTACGAACGAAACATTAATGAAAGTCTTATCAGTTTACATCATTATAATTTCACGCAAAACAATACTGCATTGCTCTTTGGTATTGCATGACTTTTCATGTTAAGTAAATAAATTATTTATCTTATAAACATCCTTAAACACATATAGATCTGTTTCAATGCAATATTTTCAAAACGCAATTTTACTAATCGCTTACAGTTATTTCTTGAATTTAATAAATTTGGATTTTTTTTTATCTTTTTCTCTCATTTTTTATACAATTAGTTGTAAGTATTCTTTAAAAAAGAAATTCACTAAATGCACACACACACACACACATTCCCATTCAAATTCCCAACCCATTACACAAAAAAATGAAAATAAAAAGTCATCATTAACGGATTTTAATTTAGGCAATTTAAAATTGCTTATATTATTAAATGGAATAAAACAATCCAATATACATTCATGCACATAGCATACTTACTTACTCCAGAGAATCGAGCTCACCCAAAGGGTTTAGAGCTGCATCCGACCCTCCGAGAAGTATTTTATTATCAAATTAAACGAAAAACATGTACAAAAAAATCCCTTCCCCAAAATTCTTGAGAATTGGGGAATACAGAAAAAACGCTTAACAATTACAAATTATAATGCAAAAACATAAAAAAAAAAACACTTAACAAACACAGACAAGAATACACACAGGTTCTATCTTCTAAGGAGAAGAAAAGATCCTGAAATAGACATAGGGCACGAGGTGGGAAAAAAAAATAAACAGGAAACAAAAAAATATATATATTTGAACCATAATTCCAGTTGGCGCCAACACTTCCTGTTGTCGTTAGATTTTTTTTTTTAAAAAAGCACTGAAAAGATGATTTTTTTTTTAGATTTCCTCCTCCAATTATATTTTTAAGACACTAAAAAGAGAAATAGGGGAGAGGGGGAAACAGATAAGTTATTGAATTTTATTAAAGAAATTATTTTTGCTAAAAGAGAGAAAAAAAACAAACAAGAAATTAATCTATAAGTAAACCCAGAATGATGACTAAGGGTTAAAACAGGAAGCTGCAAAAAATTATGGGAGGGGAACAAAATTAAATTTAAAGGAAGATTTAAAGGGGAGATTTAAAGGAATAGCAAGAACCGAAGAGGGGAAAAGGGAAAGTTAAGCCAAATTATCACATATGGATTTGGAAATAGCAAAGAAGGAAATTATTTATTGTGAATTGCACGATTATTAATAATAGAGTTGACCCAAGGATAGAGAGCGTTCGGGCTGGGGTTAACAAGATGGTGATCAGAAGTGAAGGGGCAGTGGAATACATAATGGTCGGCGTCTCCAGGCGACCCACACAGGCAATTTGGAGAGGGAAGAAGATTGAACCTGTGCAAGTAAGCAGGGAAACGCCCATGATTAGTTAGAAAATGGACCAGATATTTAGAAATGGGAAGAATGTTTAATTTAGGATTATTGAAAAAGCGCTTGACCCTTAATCCAGTATTGCAATCATTCCAAGAGGAGGTCCAAGACTCTAGGATAAATTTATTTAAGGAACTGGAGAGGAAGGAGCGAGGAGCGGGAACCGAAAACACTTCACCATCATATACAGCCTGTTTTGCATAAAAATCGGCGTAATCATTATAAAGGTTATTGTTATGAGCTTTGACCCAGTAAAGATTGTAGTAGCTTCTTGTTAGACATTTAAAAAGTCGGATCCAAATTTTTATGATCTCCTTGTGTTGTTTTTCCAATCCCGTTCCATGATCTCAATGAAAGTAAGCACACCGATTCCAACCCGATCTTTTTGAGTTTCGTGATTTGTGGTTGGCAACAACTGCAATGCAAATCGAGGGAGTATTTAAACTCGGCTCATGTTAGTTTTTCGAGAAGGAAGGAGAAACAGAAATATAAGAAGTGTGTGAGTGGTTTTAACTCTTAGAGGGAGAGAACGGCTGATTGGCAATGCAACTGCAGGTTGCATCACCATTTTAGATTAGAAATTCATTTTACAATATTAGAAGACGGTTCGAATCGGATGTCTCTAGTAATGTTGATTTTTGAACTTATTGTTTTTTTATCGCTCCAGTAACGAGCGCAGTGACTTTATGATTGATTATTAAAGGCCAATTTTAAGAAACTGTTTTTCGTCTTCATGCCTCCTCGACACATAAATTTCACTGCTAGCTTTGCAAAATTTAAATTAGTTTACCAATAAGTGTAACACTTCTGAATTGAAACAATTTGAATTTAATGGAATTGAGATAACTGGATTTATTTGTAAGATTATTAAGAAAGAGAATAGAGGAGAGACTGTCAGTATAAATATGAATTTTAGTATTATGATGAACTGCCCAACAGACAGAGAGACCGATGGCAGAGAACTCTGCCTGAAAGACCGAGTTAAAATCCTGAATTTTAAAGAGATGTGTTTTAAAGGGAGAGCCCCGAAAAAATACACACGGCGAAACCAACATTGGAGTCGATTTTGGTTCCGTCAGTATACACTTCCCACTCAGATGGGCCCTCGAAAGTATTAATGGGAAAGGAAAGAAAATCGGGAAGGACCTGATGAAGAGAAATAAAAGAGTCCAATTTCGTAGCTGGGATAAGACCTGGAAGGAGATCGTTCCTGTTGTTCCAAAGTTGGAATTTAAAGTAGAGAGAGCGAATAACAATATGAATGGGGGGGAATGCCTGATAGGATATTAAGAGCGTCAGTAGGGGAGGTTTTATAGGCTTTAGTGATTTTTAATAAGTAAATCCTCTGAATAGATTTAAGCTTTTGGACCTGTATAGAGGTCAGGGATCCACCCCACACTCCTGCTCCGTAGGAGATGATTGGTTGAACAACCGAAGTATACCAAAGTTTCATTAGGGAAATATGCTGGTGATTGAAATTTTTGGAAACACGATAAAAGTTGGAAGAAATCCCGAGAATCTTATCTTTGATAGAATTTATATGGGGAGTTCAAGATAAGCGATTGTCAATGTTGACACCCAAGTATTTGTATGACTTAGAGATATGGATGGAATTGGAACCAATTTTAAAAATGGGATTCCTCCTGAAGGTCGTGCTCCCTCGAAAACCACGGCATTGAAGAAAGAGACATCTGAAAACAACTGAAACGGTTTTAGCAGTTGCTATTGACAAATTGAGCTCGGAAAGCTTAGAATTTACTAAACTAAGGATTTTATTAGTATTATCTTCAATTTTCTTACGTGAAAGGCCAAAAGAGACAATTGCGAGATCGTCCGCAAAGTCTTGGAGAAGAAACAGTTCAGAGTTAAGAGAAAGGATAGGATTAAAATAAATATTCCAAAGAAATGGCGAATTGTATACCATCAAAAAATCAATACATTTCTAGTGTAATACATCTAATTGAGAATTTATAGAATAACGTTATTTTGCACGCCGTTATTTTTAATCATTTATATATTTTATAATTTTTAAATTTAGATGACACTTTCTTCCATATATATATATATATATATATATATATATATATATATATATATCATACTTCCTTAGAGTAAAATAATAATAACATTTCCAAGGAACAAGGAGAGAAGCAGACGTAATAGGCTTTGAAAAGAATGCCTTAGACAGAATTCTTATACCACACAACTTAATTTAAATCTTTTTTTAAAAAAAATATGCATTTTACCAAATATTTCTGTAACGAAAGTAAATTCTAAACTCAGGTTTTGGATAAACTGATTTACTTGACTCTTGAATATGAATAATCAATGTTCTTATTTTCAAAGAAGATAATTAAATTTCAATTTGTTGTTTTTTAATATATGAAATAGAATTAAATGTTTTTATTTAGTTCCATGGTAGATCCATTCTTTCCAGAAAATTACTTATGAAAGAATAGCTATCACACCGAGGAGACTGAAATATTATAATGGATAAATTATTCATAATTTGAAAATAAAAATAAGAAGAAATTTCATAAGCAAATACATTCCATTCAAAATATAATATTAAAGGCACTTAAGCCTCAATCGAAACTAAAATTCATAAGCTAAAGTAAGAAAAACAAATGCATTTGAGTGAGTTTAGAAAGATTTTAAGATGAGCTTAAAAAAATATTTAAAATAACTATAACTATAGGAAATATATGTGTATATATAAATATATATATATATATATATATATATATATATATATATATATATATATATATATATATATATATATATATATATATATATATACATATTGAATTTTTATAGATTTATCATCCATAAAACATTGAAATTAAAATTAAATTTATGCGCTTTGTAAACATTAAAAAATGCTTATTTTTTTTTTAATATAAGTTTCGATAAAATGTCTGTAAAATTATTTACACACAAATGTTCTTAGATCTTCGAAATATTCAAGTATATCAATCATTAAACACTATAAATTAAAATTATTTCATGTTACAAACTTTTCAAAAAGAACAGATGACTAAATATTTAAATAAAATTCAAACAATATATTCATAACACTTCTTAAACGAAAAAATTTCGATATGTTTTAAAAGGAAAAAAAAAACGTGATTTTTAGGAAAAATTTATAAATATAAAAGAGATTTCGGTCTTTAATTCAAAAACATATTGAATACGAATTAAACTAATGTAAACGAGCTAGTTAAAAGAATAAATGTACCTTAGTTTTCTACATTATTATTCATTTATTCATTTAATTTAGTTTATTAGAATCTGGTTATACATGCATTATTAATGTCATTTTTTTTAATAAAAATGCATAGTGCAACAAATATTGCTCAGTGTGAAAACATAAAATGTTTCAAAATAATAATAATAAATTAATCCAATGGGAAATCATTTTCCATTCGTTTTATTTATCATATAAAAGGCAAAATATTTTTTTCTGTTAAAAGCATGGGTGTAATAAGATGTAAAAAAAATTTTATGTTACTATGAATAAAATATGGCTACACTCAATTTGATGAGAATATTACTATACACTCACTTTTCCATTTTGATATTGCAGTTTTCATTTTATTATGGTATTTTTTTTTTATTTCTAATGGCAGATTATGAACAGTTATCGACATAGTTCATCAATCTACCTGGTACATTCACCGAAAAAAGGTATCTCTTTTTAATGCGGCGCCAGAAAGACGGATACCAATCGTCGCAGGTAATTTTGGCGCCCATTTTTCTTCCTGTGGGGAGGCGCCTGAGCTCTAATTATGCGAAACTATTAGGATTTAGTTTTGCCTACAGCAGCCCCTTAGGGATATTTTGCATGCCGCATAATCAAACGCCATGGCCACTGTCCTGTGTCATGAAAATCCATCGACTTGGGGGCCGGTGTTAAACTCGCAACCTTGGGTACAGAAGGCCAGTGCAAACCAACAACGTCACCCAGCCGACTTTAAGAAAATATTTGGAACTAGAAAAAAAAATTTGAAAAGAGAAGTTTTAACAAAATAATTCTTTATAAGAAGATAATACTGTCTTAAGAGTGTGCGGTATAAACGGAAAAGTGTAGAAATTATCTTAAAATTGTACATTATTGATAATTATTCTTGAAAATAAAATATAAAATAACTTTGGAAAGCATGGCACTTTGAGTTTTGAGAGCTGTGCTGAACTGAGAACTCAGAAGAAAGGATTGGATAAATTAAGTTAACGAAATTTTTTAAGGAAAAGACCTGTTCGTGAAATAATGGTTATAAAGAGTGTTTTTTTTTTAGGTATAGAAGTTTAGGTTGGCATTACTTTCCAAGATGGCGACCGATTTAACAGCTGTCAAGTGGTTTATTCTCATTTTGGTTTGGCAATTCATCAAAACGATCATCAAGCAAGGCGTAGATTCGTCGAATGGGCCCAAAACGAGATTGCCGGTGTTTCCGATTTTCATAAGCGAATTTTGTTTAGCGATGAAGCGCACTTCTGGTTGAATGGCTACGTCAACAAACAAAACTGCCGCATTTGGAGTGAAGCTAATCCACAAGTGTATGTCGAAACACCGTTACATCCAGAAAAACTGACTGTTTGGTGCGCTTTATGGGCTGGTGGAATCATTGGTCCGTACTTCTTCAAAAACGATGAAGGCCACAACGTTACAGTCAATAGTGATCGGTATAGAGCCATGATTACTAACTTTTTCATTCCTGAATTGAACAATCATGATGTCCAAGAGCTGTGGCTCCTACAAGACGACGCAACATGTCACACAGCTCGTGCCACAATCGATTTATTGAAAGACACGTTTGGTGACCGCCTAATTTCACGTTTCGGACCTGTGAATTGGCCTCCAAGATCTTGTGATTTAACACCGCTAGACTATTTTCTGTGGGGCTATGTAAAGTCATTGGCCTATGTGGATAAGCCACAAACGCTTGACCATTTGGAAGACAACATTCGCCGTGTTATTCCCGATATACGGGCACAAATGTTGGAAAAAGTCATCGAAAATTGGACGTCCAGATTGGACTACATCCGAGCTAGCCATGGCAGTCATATGCCAGAAACCATATCTAAAATGTAATGCCACAAGATTATCTTTCGTATAAAAAAATTCATGTCAATCGAATAATACATCGTTGTTTTATTGCAATTTAAAGTTCTATACCTCTAAAAAAACACCCTTTAGTTTAACAGTTTATCTTTTCCGATGAAACATCCTCTCGAGTAATATATAGAATGGATATTTTATGTCATATTCTGTGATGATTTTAAACATATAAAAGTTGTTACTTTTTATTTATAGTATTAAAATATGCTATTATACCCGTATACTGTGAAGTTATAGAAATAAGCTTATTGTTTATCTAAGATTCGATTATCACTAAACATCGTTACATACATCTGTTTTTATAGTGCACAGACTTTCCAAACTAAGGAAATTTCCACTTTTACTTGAATGTCGCTTGACGAACATGTTAGATATAAATCAAATTATATATGCATACAGGTTGATATAATACAAAAGTGTTAAAAAGTTGAAACGGAATGTCACACACTGTGTGATGTTCCTCCCCTTGGAAGAACATCTCTCGAAGTATCAGCATGAGCTAGAGGTGTAGGTTTAACGAAAAAACTAGAATCAAACATTATCTTAATATGACTTTATTAAAATATTCAATTTAAACCGTTAACAAATTAAATTATAATAATATGAGAGAATCGACAATGGCAAAATACACAATACACAATGTATATATATTTATAATAAAACTTAATCTAATTCAGACCAATGGCAATAAGTGAACCACCTAATCCCCGATTCTAATATTAAATAATCAATCCTACCTTATACTGCTTGGAGAAACGATCAATCTTGTTCTATGCTTAAGCTTGTCTTTGTATGCATTGGTGTGCAATTTTACCTTCATATATTCGATAACTAATAACTTTTATTCACGTCACGCAAAACTCATTCAGACATGAACCAAGAACTATAATAACCATCAACTGCCACAAACTAACATCAATTGTCAAACATTACCTTACATTGCCATACCGCTTACTCTAAGTTCCGATATTTAAAAGTATGTTCATTTTCATCTTTCATTCACACTTCACTTCTTGGATTTGGTTGGAAAAGATTTGCCATTAATTCTGGCCCAAAGAACCCAAAGGACATATTAAAGAAAAGACGCGTGACCCCCTCACAACTGCAACTAAAAATATTAATATTAAAGTAACAGGAAGTATGTACTCCTTTCAAAATTTCAGAGCTTACACGACATGAAATGAAAGAAGCGATTAATAATTAGTCCGTATAGCAACTGGTTTTATTATTGTAGCGATGATATTTTCTGGTATTGGATGGCTTAAGGAAGGATAAGGCTAGTAACTCTTGTCCATTTAAGAGCATTCTAAACATATTGTTAAATATAGATGCGATCTGGCAGGCCAATCTATCAGGTGAATATTATTTCTTCCCAGATATTCAACAACCAGATAGGCCTTTATAGATAAGTATTGTCATTCGCCATGGGTCAATTAAAGGGTGGTTTTTTTAGAGATATAGAACTTTAAATTGCAATAAAACAACGATGTATTAGTCGATTGACATGAATTTTTTTATTCGAAAGATAGTCTTATGGCATTACATTTTAAATATGATTTCTGGCATATGACTGCCACGGCTGGCTCGGATGTAGTCCAATCTGGACGTCCAATTTTTGATTACTTTTTCCAACATTTGTGGCCGTATATCGGCAATAACACGGCGAAAGTGGTCTTCCAAATGGTCAAGCGTTTGTGGCTTATCCGCATAGACTAATGACTTTACATAGCCCCACAGAATATAGTCTAGCGGTGTTAAATCACAAGATCTTGGAGGCCAATTCACAGGTCCAAAACGTGAAATTAGGCGGTCACCAAACGTGTCTTTCAATAAATCGATTGTGGCACGAGCTGTGTGACATGTTGCGTCGTCTTGTAGGAGCCACAGCTCCTGGACATCATGATTGTTCAATTCAGGAATGAAAAAGTTAGTAATCATGGCTCTATACCGATCACCATTGACTGTAACGTTGTGGCCTTCATCGTTTTTGAAGAAGTACGGACCAATGATTCCACCAGCCCATAAAGCGCACCAAATAGTCAGTTTTTCTGGATGTAACGGTGTTTCGACATACACTTGTGGATTAGCTTCACTCCAAATGCGGCAGTTTTGTTTGTTGACGTAGCCATTCAACCAGAAGTGCGCTTCATCGCTAAGCAAAATTTGCTTATGAAAATCGGGAACACCGGCAATCTCGTTTTGGGCCCATTCGACGAATCTACGCCTTGCTTGATGATCGTTTTGATGAATTGCCAAACCAAACTGAGAATAAACCACTTGACAGCTGTTAAATCGGTCGCCATCTTAGAAAGTAATGCCAACTTAAACGTCTATACCTAGAAAAAAACACTCTTTATAATCCAGAAAAAGGAAATCACAGCCCATCATAGTTTTGTACCTATGCCTTACAAGCATCACAGAACCTCTATGAAAGAAATGAGGATATAGGCTTCCCAAAGAAGAAACTCTCCTCAAGTTCACCGACATCTTTTTGTGATGTTAGAGGGCATTACTCAAGTATCTGTTGCATCCAGATGAAAGTACTGGGAGAAACAATACCTAGGTTGTATTTTGTTCATCAATGAATAGGATGGTTTCTCACTGATTTCTGCTCAAGAGTCGATGTTCTTTTGTTCAATTTAGTCAAATAATTTGCCAAATGAATTGTGCTAACTATACGAAAAAAATTAATCCCATGTGTTTTTAAGTGGGAAAAAAAGAGAGAAAATGTGAATGTTTAACGATACGTCAAATTAATGATTTAAACCAGAGTACCATTTCTTATATTTTTCCATAATTTATCGTGCTCATAAAAAAATTTGCATTTCTCATTTTATTTACACACCCATCGTGAAAATAAAAGATGTATCGAGGATATAAAATCTAATTCTCATTGAATTTCTAAGCAAATGTATCTTCTCTCAAGCTTGCACACATATTTTCTTTTACCGAGTAATATTGATCCTGACATCTTATTTATACCCAGTAAAATGAAATTTTACTCATATTCAATGCATCTATGTATTTGTGTGTGAGGCAAAAACTATAAGCTTATTATTTGTCTAGAAAATATTAAATACGACAACATGTTAAAAAGCTATACGCCCATACACAAACACACATACACATATATTGATATATTTTGCATCTCAGTTCGATGTTTGATGCCTTTCAACAGTTAATAGGGCATCAAAATCCTGTTCCATGCTCATACTGATAGCGCTTATCAACTCAGTTAGCTGTACAGCCAATTGCTTTGTCGTAGCATTTCGAAGACCCTGAAGAGCTATTGAAAGGGGCTTAAGTGGAGTAATACGTCTCACTCGAGCTTCCCAATAATACTCAATCAAATTTAAGTCCACCTTACCAACTGAATTCTGTAGGATATAGCATTATCATCATGTTGGATGATGGAGTCACCCACTACACTTGCTTATAGATGAACACCTGAACCACGTGAGGGCTCTCTTCACATAAGTCAGTATTTACGATGATTCTTGAAAGTTATGTGTCATTTCATGTGCCCAAATAGTTAGTTATTTACCAATCATAAACTATAGGCATCTTATATATATATTACATGGTTAAGGTAATGATGTATTTGCTTATTCCACATCCAGACTGCCTTTTTGAGTTAATTTACAAGCTCAACTTGAACTAAATTGTAAAAAATTCTATTGATTTGCTACCTGATTGGCATGTGAATGTACATGTCTAATTGAACTTTGCATTTAAGTGGAATGGTCTGAGAGTTACATTCAATGACTTACAATGATTAGGACAGTTGAGGATCTGAGATGTGCTCTTGTTGCTTTTCTGTGGGTTCTTTGTTACACATAGCATCCAACTAATGCTATTAATTATCTATGCTTTCCTCGTATATACCTTTTAAAGTTAAATCGATTCTCAGATCAGTTCTCAGTTTATGGTAATAAATATTCCACGTTATTTTTACCACAAGCTAATAAATAAAGTGTTACCGTGAGACTCATTCTAGCTTACCTTAATTCGCCCGATGCCAGACTATTGAAATTCTTCCGATAAACGATATCGAATACTCATATCTAAAAATATCTCAAAGTTTCATTTAGCAATTTTTGCTGGCAGATATTGTAGAAGCTTTTAAAGACTTTTCTTGGGGTCACGTGTCAAAAGATGCAAGTAGATGAAGTTCCACTAAGTTACATATCATGTTCTGATACAGTATTACATTTTTGGGTACATTTTCACATTTTGTAGAATATTTTACTTCATTTGAAAAAAAACCCTCATTTGTTCTAATTTTTTTTTTGTAAATTATATATTTGATTGGGTCGCGTGTGTGTCAAAAACGCAAATATATGAAGTTCCACTAAATTATGTATCATGTTCTGATACAGTATTACATTTTGGGTATATTTACACATTTTGTAGAATATTGTACTTTATTTGGTAAAAAAACCCTCATTTGTTCTAATTCTTTTTTGTAAATTATAGTATTTGATTAATGTTTTAAATTGCTTGTTGATAACATGATTGATAAATTTGAAGATCGAATTAAAAATCAAACAGCACATTCCTGAACAATAAAAGCAGACAAATATTCAAATTACTGATTTTTAAAGCAAAATGGTAATGAAAAGGAGTAAAAAGTTGAAAATATATTACCTACTACATGAGGGAATATAATTTTAAGCGCTAGAAACTTCCCCAAATTAAAATATCATTTTATTATGACTATTTATAAAAAAATAAATATGTTCTCTACTTTCTTTGTTTAACAAGACAACAATTCAGACTTTATGACATCTAAAATGGATGTGTTTTAAGATTTATATATAAGTACAATCTATTTGACAATCTACACAGACATTTGTTGTTGTTGTTTTTCACTTCGTTAGAAATTTCATTTTAAATAAAATTCAAATTATTTGATTATTATCAGTTTTTATCTTCTGATTTATTTTCTTTTTCTGACTGCAAAACATTGATCTTATTTTGTGAAATATTTTCGGATAAAGCTTCCGGGTTGTTCTCTGGCCGACAGTTCGACAAAGCATATATATCAATAATCTACTTTAGCAGTAAAAATGATGCCACAAACCCTCTCTCTTTTTCTTCTGTACACATTTCCTCTGCTGGTAAATTATTTTTCTCTTACATCCCGTTCTGATTAACTGTGCTTCGAAGGAGTAGGATTACTGGCTTATGTCTACTTCAAGGTGAAAGATTACATTTAAGCTTTGGACCTAGGATAAAGAACTCCAGATACTCTTTGCGGTAAGCAGGTCTGTTTCCTGTTTTGAGTACTGTAGCAGATATTCTTATACCTTAGACAACTTGCGGAGTTTGTTTTTGTTATCTATTGATTTAATCACAATAGGACCGATTATTTATATTTTACAATTGTTAGGATGAACGTTAGAAAAACTTATTATTTAACTTTTACAGCTTTTCGAATGAATTTAAGCAAAATAAATACGAAACAATTAATATAAAAAAATTAAGTCAATTCCTACTTAGATCAACATAGAAATATTTTAATTTAGCTATTTTTTATAAAATAATTACAATTAATATAATTATTTTTATACATATGACATGATCACAGTATTAAGTGGAAATTAATTTTTATTAATTATCATTAAAGTATCATAGTGTCGTCCAAAACATAAATGCTTATAAAATTTCAGTTCAACAGAATGCTTTAAAACATAAGAAAAAAAATATTTCCAAGTTTGACACAAGTAGCCAAAAATGATGCCAACGTGGCTGTATTTGTAATTCTTTGAATAATTGGTTTTAATAAATTATTTTTTATTAATAATAATTACATTATTGTACTGTCATCCAAAATATTCATGTTTATAAAACTTCAGTTCAACAGAAGGCTATGAAACGTGAGGAAAAAAAATATTTTCAAGTTTTGACACAAGTCACAAAAAATAATGCCAACGTGGCTGTATTTGTAATTATTTCAATAATTGGGTTTTAATCAATTATTTTTTATTAATAATTATTAAATTATTATATTATCATCTAAAATAATCATTTATATAAAATTTCAGCTCAATCGAGCGCTTTAAAATGTATTTTATTAACGATTGAAAGTTCCACCAAGATTAATAAATAAACAAATATATAGAGAGTATGAGCTAACAGTAGGAATTGAAAAAAAAATGTCAAAGATTTGTGATTTATTGTGCTTTATTAGAAATAAAGCGCTTTAATCCTCTGCCACTCATAAACTAAGATTTATTTATTTATTTTAGATTTGAAACAGTAATACAAAAAAATCATGTATTTGTCTTTTTATTAATTTTTATTATAATTATTTATGAAGAAAATTACTAAAGAACAGTGTTGTTACTTTGAAGCAATAATTAGTTAATGGGTTAAAATGTTTAATACGGCAGCACATGTAACGAAAAATGCAAGCTTCTAAAGCAACTTTTGGTTTTCGTGTACCATGAGGCTACCTCACATTTTTCACGTTCATTGTTGTTAAATCCTGCGTGCTTCGGAAGTTTGTTCCGTATTATAGCTATTAATACCTCATGTCATTGCAAATCCATCTTGTTTGAAATAGTTCTTTAACTCAATATGTAGCAGGGAATTGCAACCTATTAGCTACAGTGTGCAAACATAATCTTCCAATATGATTCAGCGTTCCACTCGGTAGGAAATTTTTCAAACAATTCGATTCCAGCGATAATGCATGCAAAGTTAGAGAATAGAGTTCAGTAATATAAATTTACAGTTTTATGTTATATATTAATTTTACATCATTTAATGATATTTCTTAACATAAAAATAAACTGCACGGAATGTAACTATTTCTTTGATTTGATTTAATATTAACGTCGCACTGTTCAGCTACACGAGGGCTTTTGGCGACGGACCACGTAATTTTGAACCATGGTCAAGTGACGTGGACGACACCTGAACTGGCACCCCCTCTTCTAACTACCACACCACACCAACGGGAGAATATTTTAGCTCTCGACAGATTTAACGTGCATCGCTACCCTACACGGCGGGTCTTTAGTGGTACTGGGCTCGAACTCGTAACAAGGCAAGCCACGGTCCGATACCTATACCACTCGGCTACCGCGGCCACAAAAATATTTTTCAGTCCCTTGCACTCGTGATTCAGCCCAAAAGACTTTCGGACCCATTGATTTAACGAGCACGTACTCCGTGTGTACTCGGTGGGTATCTGGTGGCATCGGACATCGAAGAACTATTTCTTTAACAATTTTTTTTAAAAAAAATTAAGATTGTACACATATTACATATTTTAATCATATTTATTAAAATAAAAAAAAGACAGCACAAAATATAAATATTTTCCTTCGTTAGAGTAAAAAAAAAAGAGAGAATCAGAACCTAGGGACCCCGCACCATCTTGAATAGTGTTCTAATTAGAGTTTGTGTGTGTGATGATAGTATATTTAAAACGTTTAATAAAGTCTTGTTATATTTGTTAGGAAGTTTGGCAGTCAATGATTTGAGTAGTGAGTTATTTCATCCAGACCAAACCACGAAATCACTACGCATGACTGCTGAAATCGAGAGAGTCTACAGCACGTTACAAAATAAGTTCTATGAATTTGATAGGCGATCAAACGGTATGTTGCCTACAATATACACTACATTACAGAGGATTAAATTACCTTAGTTATAACTATTGCGTCGTTCTATTAGAAAGTTTTGTTTTGAAAAGTGATGATGATATAAAAGAAGAAGAACCTAAGTATTAAAAAGTCATATACAGTCGGACCTCTTTATAACGAAGTCGCTAAATCCCGAAAAAAAGTTCGTTATATAAAAAATTCTTTATATAGAAGTTCATCTTTCAATATACTTTATGAACCACATAAGACAAATTTTAAATTCATAAAAACACACACTATATTGTATTATAAAAAGCAATTATTAACACATATTTGTAAATTGATATCTATTTATTTTATACATCTTATTCATCAAAAAAAAGAAGAAACTGCAAGAGAAACAAGAGAACAGAATGTGGAAAAGTACAATCTATTTTCAGCATAAAGAAAATTTTATATAAAAATTAATGAATGTTAAGGACATTTTCTAATTTAATGCCTACAAGTAATTTTAAACATAACTTTGTTTATTTATAAAGTATCTTTAAACATATATTAACAAATGTATCATTTAATTACTGGTAAAGTCTATTTATTTTGTTTGAGTTTAATCTTTGAAAGAATTGTTTCTCTCATAATACGCCTCGCATCTTTGCAATGCCCCAAACACCTCTTCTGGCGTATTTCCTTACGCTGTAATCCACGTTAAATTCTTTCAAGTAATTTTATCACTTCATCATACAAAAGGCCCAGAAATACTTTTAAAATAGGGATAAAAAAAACTGAATCATAAGAAAAAAAGTTCGTTACATAGAAAATGCACTTCGCTATAGGGGGTATTTCAGGGAAGAAAATCGTGAAATATTCTTTGTTCCAGAAAAAAGTTCGCTATACAGAAAATTTCCCTATATATAGGTTAGTAATATGGAGGTGCGACTGTAGTAACTTAATTAGGAAAATTTTTAACGGCATTTTCGGAGATACTTTCTGAAGTATCACTTTTTCTATTGTTGATTAACTTAATAGTAAGCAAATTGAGAGTTCAGAAAGCGGATTTTGGAACATGTTTAGTTGATTAAATGGTTTTAAAAAAAATAGACGCTATGATTTGTTTAGCATATACATTGTAGTATATTATATGCTATTTTAATAAATTTCTTCCGCTTAAGAAATACTTGTGAAACTAAAAAAATAAGCTGCTCAGTGTATATATTCCATCTCAAGTAGTGATGAATGTGTCTATAAGGTAGATGTAGTGAAATTTATTATTGATCGGATATGACAGCAAAAACCATTTCTAGTACCTTTACTGACAACCATTTTTGGCTTACGATTTTCTAATGAAATAATAAATATGTCGGCTTTTTTAATATGTTTTATTCATAAGAGAAAGATGTTGGGTAATATCTAACCCATTCCCTTAAAATTTTGAAAAAATAAGGGAGACACAATGAAAATGTGTTTCCATGTCATAACAAGATCACATTCATAAATGATTTTAACTATGGAGATTTCCTATTTCTGAAACGTTTCAACTAAATGAATTTTTAATCCGTCAACAAACAGTATAGTTCATCTTAATTTTTAATAAAGAATTTAATTCCATGTATGCATATCAGTTTAGAAAGAAAAAAAATTCCCTCACTACGATCATTGATATAAAGCACAATTTCTGTGTACATAAAAGTTTCCTTGCTATAATTACTGATCCTAGTAAAACAGAAAACAAAAATTACAATTTTTTGCGGTACTTATTATACCGTCACCCAGTTTCGATAAATCAAAAAGCTCGCCAAATGCCTTGGTATATCGTCACCAGCGAAGAACATTGCGTCATGCTTTTAAATACACCCATATTAACGATTACAGCATTTGGCAACGTCAATTTGGCGAAGTTGAGCGAAGGAGTTATACTTAAGTACCTTTTTTGCTTTCAATAGTAGACAAAATCAAAGAAGATGACTTGAAGTATCATAAATATACTTTCTTAATATATTTAATGTCATTTTTTTAAATTCAGAATTCTTCGCCAAATGTTTAAAACAAGAACTCGAAAGGGAATTTTTTTAAATAAAAAATTCATCCCTTTTTATTTTATTTTGATTTCTCTAATACTTAAAGTGTATACGTTTTTTTATATAATTCTTTTCGTTTAATCCCTCTGCATTTTCACGTGTAAAATAGTTCGCAGTTTTTATTTTAATTGCTTATTCTCATTTTTTATACTTTCACATGCTTACAAAGAATTATGCGTTTGTTGATTTCTTAAGAAATATTTAAAACTCGTCAATGCTATTTAAGTGATAACCCCTTGAATATAAATTAATGTAAAGACATTTTTGATCTAAAAAAATGTTTTGAATTTGAATCACTTTCTTAAGTATTAGACTAAGAGGTAACTTTAGTTCCAACTAAACAAAGTATGTTTATTTTAATAAATAAGTGATTATTCAGAATTACTTATAGTGGAAGGAAATAAATCTCTTGTTATTGAAGCCAATTTTTATACGTATTTCTCGCTTTATAACTAATGCATAACTTTATTTTATCTATGCATATTCGTATCTTGATTTATATTTCCTTATCCAATGAAAAAAAATTACTTAATAAATCAGTGACACTTTCATATTACATAAAAATATTATGATATATACTTGTTGTATTATCTTTCTTTTGCTTAATAATATTATTATTGCTCTTTTTATATACAAATATATTATATCAAAATGCTTTCAGGATATTATATAAGTGATTCAATTTGTCTTGTAAGAAATATTTTGCAAAAAATTTTACAAATACTTGTCCTGTCTCATTTATTTCCATCGCCAAAAACTTTTTCTATAAACATACTTGATACATTAATCCTATTAAAAGATATATTGCGTAAGTGTTTCAGGTTGTCGAAGTCTCTTATGATTTTTATTATTTGCCTAATCCCATCATCAACATTTTTATCTTTTTTCACCCATGAAAGATAGTGCTTAATTTGAAAGATATGTCACTTATGCTTATGAAGATATAATAATTTTTTGACGTTTAAGGTTTTAATTAGAAAAAATGGGTCAAACACGAGGGGGAAATCAAAAAAGAATTTGAACACGAAGCATATTGCGAACAGTCAAGAGCGTAAAATTTATTCGACATTTATTTCTGAAGCCTGAAAATATATTAACCAAATGAACACGCGATACTTATGAAGAAATTGATTTATTACAAATGAACACAATATAAATTAATAATCAGGGCAAATTCACATGTTATATTTTTTAACAGTAAAAATTAAATTCTAACTAATTTGTTGAACGTTTTATCATACCTAATCAATGTTGTAATAATCTCGAAGCGGAAAATAAAATTCTGAAACCAAATAAATTGAGAAAAGTCATTCAATCTCTAATGTCAGGTTGCTAAAAATATTAAAATTTGAGTTAACAATTTCTGAGACATGAAGTTAAATAAATGTGATTAACCCCATTCTCTGATTTTTTTTCAATTTAATCTATAAATAATTTTCAGTTATAAATACGCTGGTTTCAATATTTGATTATAGATAAGAAAAGGTGTATTTAATTTTATGGTTTTACACATCGAAATATTTTTATTGAAAAATACAAAATTAAAATACTTTCTTAAATCTTTCAAGATCTTATACAATAGTTATTGAGTTTGGAAATGTTCTCATTGTTGAAAGTGTTTTTGATAGAATTATTGTTCGCGTCTTCAAGTTTTAAATTTGTATTTAAGCATTGAACATGTCCTCATATGTAAATAAATAAGTATAAGGATAGATTTTCGAAGAGAGGTATGACTGCCAACAACTGGCCAACTGACCTGTATACACACAATTAAATGCTGTACTAGTTGTGAATCTAAATTCACCCTCCAATGGGTCCGAAGTCATGTCAGGATCCTCGGTAACGATAGAGCCAATCAAAAAGCCAAGCAGGGAGCTGAATCGCATCAACCGGCATTCTCTTGACCTTCAGAAGAGCAAAGAATATGATATCCACATATATTAGCTCACGTAGTGCCCCGACCCAAATAACCAAGAGCCTTAAAAAGCCATGGGAAACCCTGGTCAATGTGGGTCCTATCCCGAACACACCTGGAGAGAGCCGAGACCATAGGCCGTTTTCGTCTAACTTTCTGGGAGTGTATCTCCGTTGGCTTGACCGGGCTGCTGATGACATCTGCCCGCTCTGTGACCATGCCAGGACAAATGGCAACCACTTGGTTGAATTCACTGAATTCGAGGAACACACAACTGATGGCGGCGTCAGTCGGTACCGGAAGGATCTGCGTCAAAGGGTCAAGAAGTCAAGCACGGACGTTGGATAAATAAATAATAACGAAGAAAAGGGGGGGAGGGTATGATCCCAGTAAAGAAGTTGTAAGTGATACAGTTATATTCCTTTTACAGAGCTATGATAACGTGTGTTTGTTGCAGATAGCATGCCAATTATTAATGTTATCTAAAAAACAGATCAAGTTTGTCAAGTATTTTGCAAAACAAAATGTAGCACCCTGTATGTGCAAAAAAGCAAATAATAATAAATAAATAATGTGTCATGTTTTTATATTGGATTAAAAAGTATAAAATGATTTCTCTAATCCTTATGAAGGATAAAACCACAGACAGATTTCTAACTTTATCTAAATTATTCTGAAAATTCATACTTGGCAACTTTTGATAGCTATTAAAATACTAGTAAGGTTGTGGAAACGAAAAACATGGGGTTCATGAAATACGTGACTATAAAAAGAGTAGAGATTAGCTATCAGTAAAAGAACTTAATTATCATTTCACATTGCTTGCAATGCAATAAAATCATTAGTTGAGCAATTAATGCATCAGATACCTGCTGCATGCGCCCAATGTTTTTCGTTTTAAACCTTACAAGTATTTTAATTGCTATCAAAAGTTGCCAAGTATGATTTTTCAGGAAAATTTAGAAGTTAAAAATCTGTATGTGGTTTTATCTTTCATAGCGATTTGAGAAATTATTTTATACTTTTCAGTCCGTTATAAAAACATGGTATATTATTTTTTATTTTATTTTTATTATTATTTTGTCTTTAGGGTAATAAACCAGGGAATCAATCAAGAGTTATGAAGATAAAAGTAAGTTCTCTAAATGGATTTACTTCTAAACGTAACGAAAAATCGTCGAAAATTCCTAGTTTGCTTTTTCAAACGGTTACATTTTTTTTTGTATTAATATAAATAATTCAACGCTGTTTTAATTTAGTCCCAGAAATAATTTAGCTCTCCAAGAATATATTTAGAGAATATGCTGCAGAAATTGTTTTTGAAAAATGTAAAATATTTTCAAAACTTAATTTCTTTTAAATTAATTTTTATGTTGTTATGTCTTACAATACAGTAATTATCGTAATTGTTTATAATATATGCAGTGCTACAATAAGAAATCCAATTTCTACTTAAAGAAATTTACTCTCTCGAGAATTCACATATATTTCAATAAATTTTTTTGATATTCCTGATATTTTATCTGTGATAGTTTTATTTTTGAAATCTAACAGAAATTAAATACGCAGCGTCAGTAAATGAAAAGATAAATGAAGATCAACGTTTATCCAAGAAAAATGCATTTCGAATATATATATATATATATATATATATATATATATATATATATATATATATATATATATATATATATATATATATATATATATATATATGTTGAAACATTTTTAAAATTTAAACATTCTTTTTTTGACATAATATACTATTTTCAATTCTGTCTGAAGTTGTCAATGATATTTTCAAAATTTGTGTCCTTTTAAAATGTGTGCTTTATAAAATTACTGTCAATATTAAAACTTAATTTTCTGAGCATGAGCTAATTTTCTTTCAGGTAATTAAAGTAATATGTAATAATAACTTTAATCACAAATAACTTCAAAAGCATTGCAGTTTATATATTTAAGGAGGTTGTTTGAACAATTATGGTTTTAAAATGTATATTTTGCATGTAATCCTTTATTGTAGTATTTTTCCTGTCATCAATTGGTGAAGACGTATGTGCTACATACTTTTTCTCAAACATTTATAATAGTTTCATTAGTTTAATAAATTATTTCCATTGCATTACTATTTCACTATTTAATGCTTACACTTAGACCAGATTTTCATATTCTGAGATAACACTTCTTTAGGACTATTT
The DNA here is from genome assembly GCA_019973935.1 of Trichonephila clavipes. Classification (NCBI taxonomy): domain Eukaryota; kingdom Metazoa; phylum Arthropoda; class Arachnida; order Araneae; family Nephilidae; genus Trichonephila; species Trichonephila clavipes. Next base: position 477,160 of record BMAU01021248.1, on the reverse strand, counting down.
CTAGTTTTTGGTAGTGTAAAGCATCTTGCTTCTATTGTTTTTATTGAATTAAGATGTAATTAATCCTTAATATTCTATATTCATAATAGAATATTTTATTCTGTTTCAAATGTTTAAATAGAAAAATTTTATTATATATTTAATAGAAAATCCAAATAATTATACTTTATAGATATCTAAATGTAATTACTCTCAAAAGACTCAGTAGCGCAACAGCCCATATAGGGGCAAATCCTACTGTGCTTATCTCAGTTTTCATGACTTAGGGCACTCAGGTGCATGTGAACAAGTGTTTCGGTCTGAGTTGTGATTACTAAATAGAGGGGAAACGCTTTAAAACAAATCAAGTTGATTTAAGGAGCATTTGCTGCAAGAAATGAAGTTATGTTTTTTTTTTTTTTGCAGCATACTGAAAATTATTCATCAAAAAGTTCTTTTACGACGTGAAAACTCGCCATGCAGAAGGGGTGATGCTAGAGGTTCTTTGTCTTCACGTTGTTCATGGCGTATAAGTTTGCACAGTGGATATGAGTTGAAGTTCCCTCCTCGTCACTTGACCTTTATTTAAAATTACGAGGTCTGTAGCCCTTATTTTGCGTCAGAGGGTGACGAGTAAACAATTCATCCAACTATAGGAATTACGTATTTTGTTATAAGTGTAATCATATTCAAAAATGCGTATTATGTTTCTTTTATGATATTTTAATTACACAGGAGATTAAATTATTCTCTTCCAATTAGATTTCCTGGAAATAAAAATAATTTCTTTTTCAATTCTTACTATTATCTCACACTCTATATATTTATTTATCTTCGTGGAATTTTCAACGTTAATAAAATAAATTTTAAAGCGCTCAATTGAGCTGAAATTTTACATGCATGATTATTTGTATAACAATACAGTGATTTTTAATTATAATTAATAAAAAATAATTAATTAAAATTAATTATTCAAATAATTGCAAATACAGCTACGTTGGCATCATTTTTGGCGGCTTAGCGAACTTTTTGGCGAGTTGTGTCAAAACTCGAAAAGGTTATTTTTTTCTCACGTCTTATAGCATTCACTTGAGTTGAAATTTTATATACACGATTGTTTTGAATGACAATACGATGCTTTAATGATAATTAATAAAAATTAATTACCACTTAATGTTGTAATTCTGTCAAATGTATATACATATTTATATTAATTGTAACTATGAAATAAAAAGTAGCTAAAATAAAATTTTTCTTTGTTGATCTAAGTAAGAATTGACTCATTTTTTTATAGTTCTTGTTTTACTTAAGCTGACATTTATACGGTTTAATTTTTAACTTAGTTATTGTATATCGCATATTCTTGAAGACAAAGAAAAGTTACGCTATGTAAAATTTAAATAGTCTTTAAAGAGTAATATGAAATAAAATAAATATTTGACACGAGTTTAGAAAAGAACGTAATCATTCCATTTGAAAAACATCAAAAAGGAAACAATGATATTACTCAAGAACGAAAAAGTAAATTACATTAATTGTATTCAAGCTAATGTAAATTGAATTATAAATATACATTATTTAAACAATGAGAAATATGATTACATTTAAAAAGATACAGGAAATTATCCACTAAATAATATTTACTAGAAATAAAAATGTAAAGTTTTTACATATAATACAATAAGCGCACAATGCCAAATAATCTGGATAATGAATATGAATTACTGTTTCTCTGAAATATAAAAAACTAAAACAGCTCAACTTATTTTCTTATGTTAAATCAATACATAATTATACTACTATTGATGAAATAGTACTATTAATTTGATTTTTTTATGTTGAAAGGACAATTGTACTCCAAAAATATTCTTTTAAAAAATGTTAGTAAATATCTAGAGTATCACAAAAAATATTTTAAATTTAAATTTGTATTAAAAATATGTTTGTTTTTAAATAAAAACTCGATTTCTAAGTAAATGAACTTTTATATGAATAGGAGGGACCATCCATAGCTTCAAATTCCCTTTAATTATCCAGTTAACTATGATTGACGAGTATATTCGCCATGGAGAAGTTACACAATTTTGTGTATTGATGAGTATGTGAATTATAAAGCTTTTTGGTACAGATTGAACTAATTTTTTAAATATTTATTTATATATAGACAGGAACAGTGAAAATCATTAATTCGAAATGAATTATGCATTTATTTTTTTTAATTAGAACATAAATATATAACGAAATAAAAATATTTTTAATTACTGAAGTATAGAAACTCAATTTTAATTTTTAAACATTTTTTTAATTAAAGCAGGAGCAAGGTAATAATAATTTTTTTTAATCATTATATAAAGCAGTCAGGAAAAGTAAACACACACATTAAAAACAGATTTATATGTAGTTATTTTGAACAAAGAAATTTATGAGGCAAAAGTCTCCGTTCCAAAGCATTCTCTTGTCTTAACGTTATTATGAACAAAAATTAAAAGTAAGAAAAATATTTCTTAAGAGAAAAAAATAGGCAGTTTGCAAATACACTTTTACTCCTAAATTAACTTAATGAAGTTGTTTTTTTCTTAATTTTCTTTAAATTATAATAATATTTATTAAAATACATTTTTCATTTTACAAAGTTAATTTTATTATTTGCACTAAAATACTACATCTATCAGCTAAATCAGAGCTTGACTTTAAGAATTTAATCTAATTACTAACTACTTTTAGACAAAAAAGTGAATATTGTAAAAAAAAACAATGTTTATAATAATCTACTTAAATCAGTGTTTCTAAAACTGTTGGGCGTCCCCCGGGGGGGGCGGTATTCCTGCGAGGGGGGACGCGAGCATATTGAAAATAAAAGGTTTAAAAAAATAATTTTTTGGAATGAAGAAAAACAAAATGCTTTCTGACTTAATAAAAAATGCACATTTACACTGATATAATTTATATATATCATCTGGTGATCATCAAAAATAAAACATTCCACTTCAAACGTTCATTAGCTATCTTTGATCCTATAACCAAATAAAAATAGACATTTTGCTTGCTTTACTGTAATCACACGATGAGAGATTTTTTTTTATTACGTTTCTTTTAACTCCTAAAATTCTATTCTTGACTATCATACATTTGACCTTCAAACTTACTGGTATGTTCCACTCCATCTGTTTTTCTTTTAGGAAAGTTGTAAATAATATTTTTCTGTTGCTTTTTTTCCATGTGAATGATTTATATGACTTATGGATAAGCATATTAAGTACTTAGAAGGAATATTTGGCCGACATACAATGCATAACGGAAAACTTTTTACACAATTCTTTTTTAGAACTAATATCCATATGTTTTATTGAATACACTTTTAACACGGGATCGGTCGCGCGTTGCGCAGAGTCATCTGATGTTCACGAAATCGTTAATTCTGGGAAAACTGTTTATTTGTTACCAATGACCTTGACAGAGTATCCTCCAATAAGACAGTCTTAATGGGAACTAAAATTTATCACATTTCGCCTTTTTTTGGTGGGGGGAGTTGCAAACGTTTTTTTAACAATCAAGTTACTATTTTTGATCGAGTTCCCTGCGCGACCATTTTTGTTAAAAAATATTTTCTATGAACATGCTTTATGGTTTTTATTAAGGGCAGGCAGATTTGGAACATTTTCATTAGTTTTATTGGATTTTTTCTAAAAAAAATCAAAGAAAAATTGAAAAGTCCTTGAAAGTAGGTAAGTATATTTTCTCTTAATTGAATTATTTACTGGAATTGTGATTTTTATCGTGTATCGTAAAAATAGTTATAAAATAAATTATAGTTTAAAAACAAACTAAAAAAACACTTTATAATGAATCGAACTAAAAAGTAAAAAATAAAAATATATATTACTTAAAAGTAACATATACAAAATTTAATACTTATCTCGTTAATTTGCACGGTTTATAATTATGATCGTATTGTATCTTTAGCACCCCCCAAAGTGCATTATTATTGCATTCAATACATTATTGGGGGCGATAAAAATTATAATTGAAAATGGGGTCGCCAGTAGTTAAAATTTGAGAACCACTGACTTAAATCTATAATGCAGCCAAAATAATACAAATAAAGTTTAATAAATTTTTGCGTGCATGTTGCGCTTTTTATACTGTGTTTATGCACGCGCGTGTGTACATATTATCACTAAAATTAATGTAAATAAGAAGCCTGTTCCCATTTTAGATGTAATAAAAAATCATTTGACAAAATACATCTCAAGGGGAAAAAAACTACAAACTGAAAACATTAATTAATGTTTAAATGCATTACATCAGTTTGCAAAGCCAATGCAAAAATATAATTGAAAAAATTTTTAATTAAATTTGAAATTATGAATCAGCCATTTTGCCATATAATTATCAACAGACAATTTTATATGCTTCAATATTTCTAAGTCTTCATTGTTTTTAGCAACAACAAATGTTTATTGCAACAAACGTGATTTAAACTTACAATTTATTACAAATTATCATTTTTATTAATTATAAAAAATACTTTGGCTAGAAAAAGTAACCTTTTTTACTCTCAATATCAGATACATTTTAACATAATAATTAAAAATTGGTGTGTACATAAATATAGATAATTAGACAAGTAAAATGACGATGTTTTTTTTATGAATTGTAACAGTAACAACTAATTAAACGAGATATATGATAGAGGAAATCATCAAGATTCAGATAAGCACAATTTGAAAAAACAACGCTAAAAAATTATTTATATCGATTTAAAAATATAGCTTACAGCGATAAAGTATTGAATTTTTTGACAGAAAAACAAATCTTATATTTTCTTTTTTTTAAACGAATGATAATAACCTAAAATGTTGTAAAAAAGGCCAAAAAATTGGAACCTAATTATGTGTTATTTATATTTATGATAAGTATATGTCATTTTATTTCCCTCCGTTTCTCCAAAAAAAGCTCACATATCTCAAACTTTTCAGACTTTGTAATTGGACACACAAAAAACGTTGGAATATATTTTCTTATCATTTTTGATAATTAATTATTTTCGTCTGGGTCACAGTATGTACCCCTTTCTCTACGTTCAAAATAATTTATTTCAGTAAGTTTAATTTATTTTATTAATTATGTGAATGAGGCGAAAAAAGATTCTATTTAAATTAACTACTCTTTAGAGTTAAAAGAAAATTTTCTGATTTCAAATTCGTAATTGGTTCATATACATAAAAAGTGTTATGAATGTTAAATGTTCCAAATTTCTTTTTGATTATTGGAAAAACTTGGGTTGTATTTGAATTTAATAAACATTCTGAGAAATGGTTGAAGCAATAACCATCATATATTATTCTCATTTAGTTTTCCCATTGCTGTGATTCAGCGGGAAACTTTTATTTTATTATTATTTTTTATACATGGATGTTTAGATAAAAAGTAAACTAAGGTATTTAATATATGTGTATATGCTCTGGTATTAAAAATTAAGAGAATTAGAGCATGTCTTCTCCAATTTCATGAGCATATTTGAACTAAATGCAAGAATATTACTCAAAACAAAGATGCATATCTTGTATGTTGAATACCTAAGTAAATACTTGTGTGGGGGTAGGTCTAGTTGAGCAGAAGGATTTATAAGCACGCGTGGCAAAATTTGCATTTCGTTCGTCACACATTCCACCATTTTTTTGTATTTTTGTTGAGCAGTTAGTTAACTTTAAATTTAAACAGTAGAAATGAATTACCACTATTATTTAGATAATGAAATGGTGTTGTAAATTATGGGTGTGCTAGAAATCTAGATTGGTGAAGAATGCAATTCAATGCCCAAAATCGAGTTCAAATCATGGATAATTTAAGATAACAACTTCTTCAAAAGAAAGCTTGGGAAAAGTAGTCCAAAAGCTAGGGCGACCAGAGAAGCTTGTTATGTGTCCATTACAGCGAGATTTATCAGAGATGCCTCTGCTTTTTAGCTCTCTCGTATGTTGAATGGGGACATAGTATCCCGAGTTTCAAGCGCGACTGTTTACAAAAGACTTTGAGAGAGGTCTGTTTGTATGAAGACATGTTGTTTGTGTCCCAATTAGTTCTGTGAACAGTAGAGTCAATTTAAAATGTGGCAGAGATCATAGAGATTGGAGCGTAGAGATGAATGAGTGAACCCCTATGTTCAGTGATTTGTCCTGGTTCAGCTTAACCAGTGATTATCGCCGTATTTTCATATGGAGGGATTCATGGCCCTGCTACCAGCCCTCCAACGTCCGAGAAAATGACCATCACGGCAGCAGAGGCTTGACGGTCTGGAAAAACATCTTGACGAATAGCCACGCGTTTTGTTTGAAAGAAGCTCAGTAGCAACTGTGAGGTATAGACATTAAGTATTGGAGCCCTATGTTCGCTTTTTCATAATTGCTGTTGAGCCTGATTTTATTTTAATGGACGACAACATGAATCTACATAGAGCTCATTTTGTCGACCGATTTCTGGAAAGGGAGGATATTCGACAGATGAGTTGGCCACTTAAATCTCTAGACCTCTATCATATACAGCATGCCTTGGACGCTCTGGCGAGGGCAATTGCAGCTCCTAATCTCCCCCCTTTGAGAACCATCTAAGGCCTAAAAATCCAAGGCGTTGCTGAATGGGTGAGACCAATTGCAACAGGAACTCGTGAATGTCCATATTTCCAGAACAATATCATGGAACTAGGCATGTATATCTGTGAAAGAAAACTACATCAACCATTTTTTTGTTTTGTTCTGCAACAGCTGTTTCATACTTAAGTTTCTAAAGAGAGTTGTGCACGCTCATGCGTATGTATTACAATAGTTTAATGGTTATTTTGTGTATTATATCAACCATATGTACATAACAAATTTCATTAAAATCTGTACCGTAGTCCTAGAGATAATCGAGTAAATATCTGAAAGTACTCTTACTTTTGAACATCAGTATATACTATATACCGTAATTACTAGAATCTAAGCTGCTCTATTTTATCGGTGTTAATGCTAATGAAAATCGGATGTGGTTTAGGATCGAAGGCAAAACATTAATTGGGAGGGATAAATTGAGTTTCAAAACCTTTCAAAGATAAAAATTTAATCGTCCATTCTGGACACTTGCATCGATGACTTATCTCACTCCGCAGTTTATCTCTAGTAATGCAGTATATCCAAACAACGTTGTTTACTCGTATTTATGAATGTGTTTTTTTTTGTATATACTTTTTTCGATCACCTAAACCAGAGTTTCTCAAACTGTGGGGCGCTCCCCCTAGGGGGTGTGATAACTGTACAAGGGGGCGCGAGGATATTCAAAAATCGAAAACAAAAGATTATTTTTTAAAAATATTAATTTGCTGAACGTAACCAAACAAAATACATTCTGGCATAATAAAAAATAAAATACACATGTATACTAATATAAGCCTGTTATAAATGTATCGGTACTTCACAATGTATTTTATAAGTAATTGAACAATATTAAGTTAAGAGCAAGTTTAATAATTACCAGTGACTCCATGGGCTTGTCATATATACAATTATATACCAAAACTAACACTTATCTTGATAATTTGTAATGTTTATAATTAATCCCTTAACTGCCGAGATTAAAAGTTATATGGTTCACTCCTCAATGCCACTGTTTTTTTTCATGTAGGCGCAATGTTTGAGATGTATTAGAGGAGGGGGTGGATAAACAGGGATAAAGAAAGGAAGCAAATACTCTGAAATATGTAAATCCTTTTCAAACACTGTCAGGTTAATTTCATTGCATTACAATAGTTTCGGAATAATTCTATGGATAGAAGTTCACAGAAAAGATTGTACTTCGGAAAGGCGTATATATACGTCCAAACCAATTAATAAATTGACTGACCTAGACGTTTATATACGTCGGTGGGTCTTAAGATGTTAAAGTAGTATTTTAGAATTAGCATCAAATCATATTAATATTACTGAATTCAATACATTGTTTTGTATGGACAAGGGGGGTGCGATGGAAATTATGACTGAAAATTGGGTCGCAAGAATAGAAAGTTTGAGAAGCACCGACCGAAACATCAAAGACATCAGTAGTTTCATCAAACGAGCTTACTTTTCTCCAAGAAATAAAAGAGAGGCAATTGTATATGTAGAAAAATAAACGAAGAGTAGCGGATATATATTGGACATTTGATACGGATGAAATAAATATAAGGCTCAGTGATCCAGTGGCAGCATATCGCCCTTCCACACCACAGGTCGACTCAGCAATGTCGACTTAGCCTTATCTCCCAACTACTGTACTTAGTCGATAAATAAGTACCAAGCTTGCTTGGAGACTTAAACACTGAGGGTTTGCTTCAGACTGACAACCCGATCGGGACATCTGCTCTTGCGCCTCAGCTCCCAATGATCACGTATATTGGGATGGGCACAGTAGGCTCTGACCCTCATGGGCTGTTGCGCCACTGAGTTTGAATTTGAAACAAATATACGACGATGGCATAATGATGCATATTTTGCTTGTAAAATTTCCAATATATAGTATTTAATAGTTATTTTATATTCTTCTAAAATACATTCTTTTAAAAAAAATGGGAGAGACGAATCGTTTTTGAAACACGATATTGACGTCAAGAGTAATTAAAGGTTCATGTATGTATTTGAAAGTTTTTAATACTGGTAAAATAAATTAATTTTTAACTTCTTATTTCTCAATAAAAAAAATTTTAAATTTCTTAATTAAAGTATATCAATAAAATTTGTACATATTTTTTTAATTTTTTTTTATCTAAAGCGAGTAAAGTATTTACAGTAGTGTACATATGCATCTTTTATGGTGGAGAAGGCTTCATTCTAAGAAACAAGTAGATGAAAGCAACGAGAGCAAATTACTAAAGTAAAAGTTAAAAATCTCTTCCTGTATAGAATGGAGGTTAAACCCCAAACCTGTGTAAGCCAATAGGAATATATTTCAGAATTAATCATACAGAAGATATGAAGATTGTAATGAAAAGAGAGTAAATTGAATTCGCGTAATATATAAATTGGCGCTTGACATTAAAATGATAGAATATAGTTAAAAGAATAAAAATTATATATAAGTAGTTAGCTTTCCAAGCTTCTTTTATTATAAAGGAGATTTCATTCAGTTCAGACTTAAAAAAAATTTAACTGAACTTTTGACCATGACTATACCTAAATAATCATTAAAGTTTATAAATTATTCTTTAATTTCAATTATTTACAAGCAATAGGAATAGAACGATCTATTTTTTAATTGGCACTTATTTTTCAGAATTTAACAATTGCCTTTTGCTAAAAACATGCACTAGTTATTTATTTCAAATAAAAATATCATGCGTATATTTTTAAAAATTAAAATTAGATTTATTAAAAATTATTTTCAGAAATAAACAATTTAATTTGGATGTAATACAAAGTCTAAATAAAAATAGGTTCATCGTATCTCTTTTAATTTAGTATGCCTTCTGAAGCAACAATCGATTCAATTAGGTTTAAAAATTTCCGTACCATACAGCGAAAAACATCAATAAGTAAACATTATATTCTACCTAGTACATAAATATGCATTGAGTTTGAAGAGAAAAATTATTAGATCAAAAATACTTCTAAAAATAACCTGCATGATACTTTGATTAGCAATTCGTTTTGTATCATTTTAGTGATGTTTTGAATAACTTTTTTACAACATTCAAATTCAAAATTTTTGAATTTTTGTTTTACAGTACTCAGACAAGAGGAAAAATTGAGAAATATCTTAATATAAATTATTTCTAATGCTAGAATACATATTTTACAAGAAATTATAAAAATTAGCAATTAAAATATTTCTTTTAGATTACAAACATTCTCTCTCTCTCTCTCTCGATACGACTTTATAAACTAATATAATTTCAAGATCAAAATCTGAATTATTGGAAGCAACCTCAACATTTCGAAAGAAAATTACTACTTTTTCCTTTTAGAACAATAAATACGGTTCGGGCTTTGGAATTTAGAACTATTTATGTATTTATTATTAGAAAGAATGAAGCATGTAATAAAAAGGAAATATTATTACCTCCCTTGTGTGTACGAATTATTTCGTATATCAAACATAAAACACAAAAGAATAAACTCATGAATAAAGGCTGAACAAATATTTCTGTTCCAAAAATTGAAACATAAAATAAATAAAAAAACATTTTGCTTCATATAATAAAGTTTGTGTTTTGATGCATTTTGCTCTATATGGATATAAAAATAACACAGCTTAAATATTGTAGTCCTTAAACATTGATGCATAGAATTTAGATATTTATAACTCCACAAATAGCTGATTATTAATATAGGGTCAAATTTGCCAATTCAATGCTGTTTCAAAGTAGTGTACACTTTTACTATTTTTATATATAGTTATGACTTATATTACCGGATTATTTTTTCTATACCCGAATAGTTACACTTTTTTTTTATTTAACTTATCTATTAATTTATTGTTCTGTGTTTCATGATCACCTACTTAAAAAAATATATTGAACCTTTTTTTTAATAATACTCTTTTTGTGTTTGTTGACCTATAATCCTTATATCCAATTTTGTTTACTTTTTGGTTTACTTCAATTTATTTTTCGAAACTCTGTGCCATTTTCAAATGTTTGAGAATTTCATAGAAAATATTCCACTTTTAAATATTTTCTCTCACTGAGATCCAAAGTAAAGCTAAAATTTATTTGGCTAAAACTACAATAGAATAGTCTTGATCAGAATAACTTATTCAGCAGGACATATGTTAAATAATTTAACTTTAATTTTATATTTTAAATTTAATATATATCTAAATGATAAATTTACTAAAATTTCAAAAAAATTTACAATTGTGCTTGTTTAAATAAAGTAATTTAGCAATTTTACATAATTTTCAAATTCCAAATGTCAAAATTATACTCTTTAGTACATAAAAAATATCTTGTACAACCTCTTTAGCCCTTTATTGAATTCATACAAATACATTATAGACAGAGAAAATATCGTGTTGTGTTATATTCAAATTCAACTTGTGACTTTGTGTTAAATATGAAACCAACAAGGATGCAATGGCTATAACTGCACTCATACTTCAAAAAATCCTTCCAATTCCCTTGAACTAAAAGTATTCCTTATGAGATAAAAAGAGCGAGAGAAGCTTCACAAAGAAAATCTACTTCACTCAGACATCTAATCCCAGTCTAGAAACGACTGATTCCGACTTCATAATCACCTCACGTCCTTCTCTGCAATATAGATGGACCCCTTCACCGCCGCCTGATACCAGCATTAATGTCAGTCGATCTGATTGAGTGAAACAAAGGACTTTTCCCGCCAGTGACAGTCCATTACCTTGAAGGGATATGATAGGAAACGGAGAAAAATCCTTCCATCTATATCGTAACGAACTTTTCTGGGATCTTGGCTATCATTCACCAACGTCTTCCGGAAAGAAAGAGATGGATTCGCTAGAGTTGGATTAAAGAAAATAGTAGAACTGAATCTTGCGATTCGTCTAATGGACGACTGTAGGTGTTGCGAATGTCGAACCCATTACAAAAGTGGAATACATTTGGAAATAGAATTCGGGGGGTGAGCACCCTTCTAGGTTATTGGAAGGAAGACCCTGGGAAATGTTATTTAATTCTAGTGGGAAGTGGACCTTCGATCACAACAATGTGTCAAGAGTTTCCATGAAGCTCTATGCAATATTGAATGTGGAAGAAACATTTGCTACTATGCAATCAGGTAACTTCTGTACTTTGAGTAATCAATGCTTGGTCTTATATCCTTATGCATTAATCTTATTATTTCTTTATAGCATCAATAAGAAACAATTGATATGTCGTTCGCTTATTTTTAGTCCAGAAAGTTAATGGTTTGGTTAAAATATTTAAATCAACATTTTTTTAAATCGAGTTTTGAATTAAACATGCAATTACGATAATATTAGTTTTCTATGATGACAGATGTTTTCATAGTAATTATATTAGGTTACTTCTTTTTTAACAAAAGTTTCGAAAATTACATAGAAATTCATCATAAAAAATAATACAAATTCGGTAAGACTTGTCTAACAAATGATGAACAACTTTATGTACAATAGGAGGAATTTCAGTTACATGGCGAAAAAGAAATTGTTATTAATCGGAACCTGCCTTTTCAAAAAATGTTTAATCATACGCAGATTATAGAAGAAAAATGATTTAAAATTTAGTATTTCCACTTTCGGAAAAAATTCGAAAAACTTAATTTTGAATGGATAATTTTAGACGAAAAATAATTTTTTTTCAATAATATAAAATCAAATAAAAAATGATGATTATTGATAAATGAGTACTAAATAATAAGAAGTACCAACGTGTATGGCCGACTGAGATCTACTCCAGGGCTGAGGAATTAATATATAGAACCTGGATAGTGTCTCCTGTACACCCATGGTACTTTCAAAGACACCCTGGATCCGCCACATCATTCAAGGGTCCCAGATCATATCAAATGGCATTCTAGCAATTTTTGACTGGTCACCTAGGTGCATGAATTTTGAGGTTGGCAAAAGAAGCTTCCCAATTTACACCGAATGTAACATCAGACCTTTTTCTCCTCAGCATATTCTATAATATTTGGGGTTTTTCTGTGAGGAGGCTGTTGCTTCTCCCTGCTGTTCTTAGACTTTGTACAGATTTATGGACTCATGTAGAGCTGGTCTAGTTTCACTAGACCAGATGGGGATTAGTCCCACCACCTCAATGTGTATTGCAATGTTTCATAATTCTCTTTCTTACTGCTCCGTTGGATTTGTCATATCCAAGGTTTCTTTTCTCATCTTCCGATATCCTTTACTGTAATTTCAACAGTACGTTTTTTTTTTTAATTTAATATTAAGGAAGTCATTAAATGTACCTGATGTTATTTTTCTTATAACTATGCAGTAGGAATCCTCTTATCTCAAAAAAATAATAAAAAGTACTAAAATACCTATTTTTTCATATATAATTACTCTGACATTTTACCATGAATGAGCTCAAATGCTTAAATTTCATTCCCTTTTGTGGAAATATCTAATATAAGAATTATTTTTTTTAATTTAATTTAATTTTATTTTTTTCTTCATCTTATATACCAGAGAGAGAACATCTTTTCAGCATTAATAGATTTTTAAATTCAGAAAAATTTTGCGATCCTCCCTAAAGTACGATTTACTTACAAATATTACACGCATGTGAATTTTATTTTAAAACAGTAGATTCTTTTATCATTCTTAAATATAAGTGAATATAATTTATGAAGTAGAGATTATCTTAAGCTTTACTGTGCAACGATATAAGTACCTTTAACTCTTTATGTAATGATGATACTTATGAGTATCTTTCATTTTAAATTACATAAAATAACCATTTTATACGAATATTCTGACGATACTTAGTAGAAGCACTTGTTAAATTCCACTTCTCAGAATACATAACAGAACATGTTCTGTGGTGAGTATTTTAGCAAAAAAGGTTAACAGTTTCAAAACTGAAGTTGTGTTTTCAGCTGCGATTTTGCTCGGATTGTCAAGATAGTAATTTTAGTACCACAAAAGTAGTTAAATTCGAAAGGGAAGTATCTTATTTGTATATGTTAGTTAAGACCTTAGAAACCCATTTAAAGGAACAGTGAGTATAATTGATTTTACCCTTGAATAACACTGTGTTACTTATAAGTACAAAAATCACTTGGCGTTTACTTTCATCCGTAAAGTTTATTACTTATTTTTTAAGTGGTAGCGTCATTACTGAAGTGTATTAAATATATGGTTTTTTGGCATTGCCTTTTAGTTTTCTTATTTTGCCTTTTTTACTGTTTGCTTAAACGTTTTCAAAAATTTTTGAAATTTGAATCTGTGACTGAATTTTAACACACAATTAAATAAAATACGTGTTCTTTATTTTAAAAAATAACATTTTAATTTCTCTGTATGTATTTGAGATTTAAAAATAATAGAAAGTTTTCAAAGTGCTTAATTTTTTCCTTCTTAGAATGTCAGGAAAAAGGACGCTTACTTTTTTCAAGAGCATTTGGATTTATTACAGAACCTACCGTTTGAAAGCAGTGATGTACTAACAGATGATTCTTCAGATCAAAAAGTCCCAGTAAAACACATTCTGCAATTTTCGTCAGATTCTGAAAATGAAGATCAAGAGACTGAACAAAACCCAAGGTGCAGTGGTTCATGTTGAGAAAACACAGTATTTCTTACCTCAGAATGCAGTAATTTAAAAAACATTCAATCCAATCTCGCTGAAAGTGCACAAAGTGTAATGTATGTCTGTGTAGTAATGAAAAAATAAATTGTTTCTTTGAAAATCATAGCACTTAGTTTATGCGTAAAACCTATTTTTATGTGTCGAAAAAGTAAATAAAATTCTAAAGTTTATAATTTTAAAAAATAATTTCTTTTTGTGTTGTGAAATATTAGTGTTCTCTGATTATTTAACATTTTTAAGAGATAAAAATGTGTTAAAAAACTTATTCTGTCATTTTGTACTATGAAAACATCTTATATAGACTTTTGTGTATTGACGGAACACTTTAAAGTACCAATTTAATTAATAAGCTCTAACGGAATAAATTTCCCAAAGTTGAGATCCTTATTTATGTATTTTCCTTAATTTCCAATGTAGTTCCTAAAATAAATATTACACAAAAAATTGCAGTAAATCATAATGAGGAAGATAATGGGTTAATTAATAAGAGTATTATATCAAACAGTTTTTACTGAAATGAATATCTTCCTATGGCTCACATTGTTATTTTATTAGACAAGTACAGACATTTAACAAATGTTAAAGTTAAACATTAACAATGTTTGGGTGTATTAAATAATTGACTTATCAAACTAATTTAAAACTGAATTAAATACTATTAATTCGAGATAATACTTGATAAATAAACCAAATAAAAGAGTGTTTTCCCCATTTTTTATAAATCATAAAATAAGACTCATTGTGGTGTAACAAGTTCAAAATTATTCATTGAACCAAATTTTAGCTGCATATGATAAACTGTTCCAAGAGGTAACTAATATACCGTAAAATCCGGAATATAATGTGCAATTTTAATACGAAAAATAAGATCGAAATATGTGGGTGTGCGTTATATGACGAGTATAAAAATGAGAGCTTTAAAAATAAAGAAGAGATCAGCGTAGAAAAAAAATAGACTTTTGCATAAATCTAAACAATGTTTATTTAAAAGAAATAACATTAATTATAAACTTAATCATTATAGTACACTAGTTTCTATAAAGCTTGGAGTAATAACTCAAATAAAGGCCTTCAAGACATACGCGAATTGAACATTATATTCCAGGTCTCTTCCTAAAAAAGTGGGTTCGCGTTATATGGCGACTATACCCAAACATTAAAAATGCAGCTTGAAAGTATAAGAACGGTCTACGCAGCGGTGTTCGCTATATGTCGGATTTTACGATACATACTGATATCTTGAATGTTTTTGTCATAAAGGCTTTCTTTTAAGGTATCCGACTACGTTTGGAACCGTGATATGCAAAAGCACATACATGGATAACTTTCAAGATAATTAGTGTCACTCAGATTAGAATATATGCATAAAATAGTTTTAAGGTCATTTTGACAAAAATTTATTTAAATATAATATTTTGGCAAAAAAATTAACTTAGAATAATCTTTTTTCCAAGTGTTCTCCTTTTGTAAAAAATGGTTCCATTATAATAATATTTTGTCTGTATATAGCTCAGACCTCTCTACAGATGCTCAACTAGAATTTTTGAAATATATAACTTAGAAGTGGGTTTATTCATATTTTACGACAGGAAAGGGAAGGAATTTTAAGAAAAAAACGCCAATAATTATTTCAATTGGTGCTAACTCTGAAAATAATGTGAATTTTTCTAAAATTCTAGTTGAGCCTCTGTAGAGAGGTCTGAGCTATATACAGGCAAAATATTATTATAATAGAACCATTTTTCACAAAAGGAGAACATTCGGAAAAAGATTATTCTAAGTTAATTTTTTGCCAAAATATCTTATTTAAATAAATTTTTTTGTCAAAATGTCCGTAAAACAATTTTATGCATGTATTCTAATGTGAGTGACACTAAATATCATGACAATTATCCATTTATGCACTTTTTAAAAATCACGGCTCCGAACGTAATCGGATACTTTAAATGATTTATGTTCAGTGAACAGTAACTAATTAATGTTTGCATGTTTCAGCTATACTAAATATTTTTAATTATATAACTATATATATGCTATCATAAAAGTAAGACTAGTATATAGTGACTATACAGGAAGTTTTTCAAAGGACTTAGTTTTGTTGGGAATGTTATTTATTAGATGGCTGGTGAAATTTCGATTAAAAAATTTCAAGAAAATTATGATATCAATAAGACAGATTATAGAATCTGATAACAAAAATCACTTCATGTATGAAAAACATTGGATTAAAGTGTAAAAAAACTTCTTAAAACAATTATTAATTAAATTTGAAATCTTATTAATAGAATTCTTCTAAGATTACATTTTCATCGTCATTCTTTTAATTTCATGAAAAAGGCAACACTTTGTTAAAATATTACATTGATAATTAATATAAGTGCATTGAACGTTAATTATGATGGAAAAATAATCTATAAAAGCAACATCAAAATAATGGTTAAATCTTTGAATTTTTTTTTCTTTTTAATTGCCTTTCTCTTTAAAAAAAGAATGACTTTATGCTCAGTAATCCATTACTTTTAATTCAAGAACAAAAAAAAGAGAATCTTGATTAATCCATGATGTTACAAAGGAAGAATTAAAGATTGTATAAAAAGAAAGATAAAAGTACTCAAAATCATGCAAGAAACTTCTGAATATAAGAAATAATTGCCATTGTTATACCTAACAAAAGATATCATCCTCCATGACGCAAGATTAAGTAAAGAAATTAATACAAATTAAGGAATTTTTTTCCTGTTTTTCCGCCTTACTGGAGCATTTAAGTTTCCTCCTCTTTAGAACTAAGCCTAATTACAGAGGGCTAATTTGCATAGATGTATGTGAGATGTTTAATCCAGATGCAAGACATCTTTTGTAAAGGATGAAGGAATCCTATTTGGTATTCATCGTTTTTTTAATAGGAAATAAATATTGTGGTTGTAATAATGAAAATGAAGTATGTTTTGGATAAAATTACTGTAAAACATCTACAGACATAATTATGTGAAAGAGTTGGGAACAGAGAAATAGTAATTAAAAAGGAAAAAACAGCTCTCTCGCATTGATTATGTTTAAAGAATAACTTTTACTTAAACTGTGTTTTTATTGTGTGTATAGGATAAAAATAAAATTATAGATGAAGCCATTTTTTTCTTTATCATATAATAAACATTCTAGTTCTAAATTTAGTACTTTTTTTAAAAAATGTAATACGTTTTTTCGAGGATTCATATTTGCATCATTGCGCATAGTGTTGCATTGAAAGGTATTATAAAGAAATATTTATCAATTATTTCCTAAAAAACTATAACTATCTTTACTCAGAGAGAGAGTACTGTTAGAGAGAGAGAGAGTTATATTGTAATTTGTAGTTTGTTGTGGTGAAAGCGTTTAGTTCTTCCGAAATTTCATCTCCTTTCATGACATTTTAAATGACATTAAAACGCTTTCAAATTGCCCTTTTTTTTAAAAAAAAATATTTAAAATTTTAAATGTGGGACTATTATTTTTATTAATAATAAAAAAACTACTTTGATATGAAAAAAAGTGTGTGTGTGCTTATGACCACACGTTAGAAGTGATAACTTCACATTTTGTAATGTTATTTCAGAGGTTAGTTAGGTGAATAAAAAGCCAGGAAATGTTAGTATTGTCCTATAAAATTATTTATCCATATGTCTGTACTCATAAGGTAATATTTTTGAACGAAACATAGAATCACATGTTTAGGAATTAATTGTATTCTAAGAAAAAAACAGTAGGTTTCTGGTAGATGAAATAGGATATAAATCCTTTAGATTCAAAATTTTATTTAAATATCTATAAAAAAAACTCCATCAAGCATTGTTCCGCAATTCCTCGTGCTTCATTTGGATCATTTGACATAATTAAATTGAATTTTGATTTTTAAAAGAATCAACTAAAGGTTTTGATTTGTCTTTTGAAAACTACTTTAAAATTCCCACTGAAAATCATTGGTAATTTGTTCATAAGACCCGATCCGGCTTTGTGAATTTCGGTTGTAATTTAACAATATTGAATTATATCCATGAATTAATTTAAGCAAAAGTATAGTAAACGGGTAGTTGATTGGTAAGAGATGAATCTTAGTCAAAACCTTTAAAAAGGGATTTAATCAGGAAATATATATCACCTTATCTCAGGATTATACTAGCTCTTTTTGTCATTGTTTGGGTTTTTTGTACAGACGTATCCAGTGCAGCTGCAAGGAAAGTCTTCTTAATTGTATTTTATTTTCTTGCTCGTAAATTGTTTAACGTAACTTTATCTTAATACCTGTATACTTAATTTTGTTATTTTAAATTTTTTATTGTCTTAATTTTCTTTTTAGACTTATAGTATATTTATATAAGTAATGTGATTAATAGAACTATTTGTTCATTGCTATTCCGATTCGCTTACAAAAATAGACTTTTATTCTTAAGATCACTGCAGTACTCCTAATGATAATAATATTATTCACTTAGTTCTATAACAAAAATTGTCCTTTTTCTACATTTTATGTTCAATTTTAGTGTAGGAATTCTTTTTCTCTATAAGCCTATTTTTTAAAAATATTATGTTTCATTTTCATACTTCAACTAGGATTATAAAGAATCCTGCATTCATCCCCATAGAACAGGGGTGTCCAACCCACGGCCCGGGAGCAGCATGTGGCTCGCGAGAATTTTTACAATTTTACAAAATTCGACAATTTTGAACAATATTTTTTTTAAATGTTTTTTTTTCTTTCTTCGTAAAAAATAAATCCTATAGCTGTTATTATTTATCACGTTGCTTCTGTTACTGCGGATCTTTTTTTTTCTAAATTGAAATTTATCAAACATAAATCGTGCTCAAACTTAACATACGAAAGTCTGCAACATCAATTACGATACGCAAATACACATACATTGAGGTCGACTTGCAAAAACTAAGTGAAAGAGTCGAGAAACAGATATCTCACTAATTAAATAAATTAAACATTATTTGATCATTGCATTATTGTTATTATACTATCTATGTTTGTATACACGAAAAACAATGAAAACAATAATAATATATTAGTCTGTTTTAAATTTTCACTCCAACAAATGTTTGTAATAGATCCAAATCGAATATAAATATATATATTCTTATATGCACCCGCGGGATTGTAAAGTTTTTCCGAAGTGGCCCGCGAGGTTTTGGGGTTGACCACCCCTGCCCTAGAAAGAGGTGAGGGTTGAGCACCACTCAGATCGAAGCTAGAAACCTTACTTTTACAGCGTATTGGCGGGGGGAGGGACAAATTACCAAGTTTCAGAGTGGCGGGGGGACGTCCCTCCTTTCCAATTTAGGAGTGTGTATGTCCGACTGAAGCAAAAAAAGAATGAACTTTACATTCCCGAGCGTGACGTTCATTCAAGTTCTCTCGCCAGCAAATCGCGCCAATAGCAGTTATCACTTCAAAAATCACAATAATAAATTAAAGTTAAAAATGGATGACAAAATGAAGAATCAGGAAAAATAATTTTTCGTGATTGAAGTGGATAGAGGGTAATACCTAGCCAATCCGACTGCAGTAAAGGAGTCCGAGTTAAAAAGAGAAAGTTTGTTAAATGTAAAGAGTTAAAATGTTAATATTGAATGGGGGTTCTGTGATTGGCTGACCAGAGACATAAGCTGTTTTTGCATTTAAGTTTAGGTGAGAGCTTCCACCAGACATTGTGTAGTTAGGAACTCGAGTAAGTGGAGCTGCAAAAATGAAGAGAGAGAGACTTAAAATTAAAAGTAAAATAGTAAATAGTTAAATAAAAGAGGAAATATATTTAGAAATTGAAGACAAGCAGGATTAATTAGAATTGTTCTAGGTCTTCGGAAATTAAGATCAGTATTATACTTTTAGATGTTATTGATAGATTTATTATCAGAGTTATCAATATTTTAAAAAGAATTTGGTAGCACTTCTCCTGGTTGTTTGTCTAATAGTGGAGATTTTATTCACGACTCTGACGTCTACATTACTCTTGAACAAGAGAGCAGTAAGAATTTTCCTCACTGATAACTTTGAGCACTTTCAAAATAATTAATACGAGTCAGTATTTAAACACTAGTTGGAGACCACAAGGGAATAAATATTTTTGATAAAATCAGGACTCTGTCTGGTTCTGCAGTGATTCATCTGCAGTGGATTTCGTCCCATGTGAATTTGAAATATAACGACATTGTTGATGAGCTTGCAAAGGGAGGTACTTCAATGACTGTAGCCAATGAGGAACTTTTGACGTACCTTGAACTATACTCGATTTATAAAGCCTTCATAAACATCTCCTGGAAACAACTGTCACTGCATCAGTGGTATCTTAGTCAGTGCCCTGGAGCGTCAATCAGTTTTAAAGGTGAACAGAGAGACCAAACTACTTTTGCTCGACTATTTACAGGACATTTAAAGTCCCCCAGATTCTCCCATGGTGCCAAGTCTTTTCTAATGTTCACCAAGTGCAACGATGCAGAGGTTACACCACAAGATTTACTTGACTGCGTTGACTTGGTACGAGATGACCTTTCAAAGAGACCTATTTTGGTTTTAGATTTGTTAAGGGTGAAAAAATTCATTGATTTGGTCTGATTCAGATCAGGGGGATAAGAGACCAGAAGAAGATATTTGCTGCATGTCCCCAAGAGTTATAAGAGAGCTCCCAAGAGCTGCTCTATACAGCTGAACAAGGGCTATTGACAACGAACCTCGTAATTTTCAACCATGGTTGAAATACGAGGATGACAACTGAGCAGGTACCCCTTCTTATAACTCCCACATCGCACTAATGGGAGGACTTCGAGCCTCAGAAGATTTAAGGGGAGTTGGAAACCTCTCTCTCTCTCTCTCTATACTGACAATGTTAAATTGGCTGTTTTCGATGTACCTTTTCTCAAAATTTGTTTATGTACATGCTTGAAATTTTTCATACTATTAAAGTACATCTCCCCTATTATACTAAAATGAGCTTTTAGCTAATTTTGAATTTTTTAATAAATTATGAAATATTTTATCAAACATTGCGAAATTTGACCCATTTTTTACTTAAAAAATTTGTAAAAATTAAATTTTTGAGTGTTTTAAAAAAAGCTCATTTTAGTATACATTAGACATCCTTATAAATAATTCATAAAAAATTTACATACCTGTGAACAGTAGTTTCTCAGAAAAGGTACATCGCACATTAAAATTTACATTTTGAGATAAATTGATTTTAATGTATACAGTGAGACTTCTAATTGGCTAGGAAATAAAAAAATAAAAGGCTCAATTTAAAATAAAAGATAAATGTTTTGGTTTATATCAGTCGTTACACTTTTAAGCAAAAACAAAGTAATTTGCTTACAATTTTCACCATTAAAATGGGCGTGGCCCAAATTCAACGATTATTTAAAAATACATTTTAAGGGCTTCTAAATACCCTATAGGTTAAAGTAAGGTATTTTTAAAAAGGTTAAAATCTATACAATTTGAAAATGTAAAAATCTCAAATTGTCAAAAAAATAAGATTTTAGCTTTCCAACACCCCTTAACATGCAGCAGTTCCCTAAACACGGCCGGTCTTCAAAAACACGAGGCTCGAATTCATGACACTCACTAGACAGATTTTAACATGAAATCTTAGAAGCAATGCTTGGAATATTCACTAAGCACAATTACATTATATTAATGCGAATTTAAGTATATTTTTGTATTAAACTAAGAGAGATTTTTTTATGTATGAATATATATATATATGTATATGATTTTCTAATTTTAAATATATCCATGGATAAAATTTCTATTTTTGAAACATGCAATATGATAATGCATTATAATGGATACCCCCAAATGTACTTGAAGTTACAAAAATGTTACTGATTTACTTGCACGTATTAAAACCATCACCAATATATGTTAATGTAACTTCTTTCCTATATCTCTGCGCATATTAAATTTTTACTATGCACTGTATGAAAAGGCAATAGCTTACTTCACATAAAAGAAAATTTCATTTTATTTAGAGATAGCATTTATTTACACACGTTTTTTTAAAGAGTTTTTAAATTTGCCGTAGCAGTAATTTTAGTTTTGACTGTTCGAAAAATATTTCGCCTTTATAAGTTATTTATTGGCTAATATTAATCCAAAAAATAGTTCAGAAAAGTTATTTTTAAAAAAAATAGTGTACAACTATTTAAATACGATTACTTCAAATAAATTTTTACACTCTGAATTATTATTACAATTCTAAAGCCTTCGAAAATGTTTTGAATTATTTACATTTTATTTTAACCGTTTTTTGTTCTTTTTTTAATTAAAGTATAAGTAATATTATTGAAGTCGCATTATTTAAAGAAATATTAAAAAATGTATTTTTGAAAAAAATCAGCTTATATATGAATATAAAATCTCAGAGGTTCTTTTGACCTTATTTTTAAAGTAAGTTCATTAATAATTTTCAAAACAAACACATATTGCATTTATAATCACAATATTGTTTTAACACAGACAACTTTTTCTTTTGATTGGAAGCTGAATTATCTTTCGGCTATCAAATTATTATCGCAGTTTACTAAAATAAAAGTACATTTTTAAATATTTATAAAATAATTTTAGTATTTTCTGAAAAGAGAGAGAGAGAGAGAGAGTCGAGGTAAGACCTTATAGAGAGTTTCCACTTTTGTTTTCTCTTAGCTAATATCTGAGGTTTCTTTAAGAAGTTGTTTGTGACATGATAACTTTCTTTTGTAAGGAAATCGTTATGTACGTAATCAGACATTATTGCAGAAATGAAACTTGCAGAGGGGACAGAAGAGGACTGTGCTTGAAAGTACCATGGAAAATCAACAAATGTCGGCATACATGTAATAAATTCGCTAAAGCTTATTACTAATTTCACAGCCAGAATTATTTAGGATAAGGTCCTGAGAATATTTACATGAAAATCTGTATGCGCCATTTAACTTCAATTAGTGAAGTGTGGGAGCTTAATTTTTAGATAAGTAACATTAATATTTAGTTAGACTTTTTCTTTTCTTTTGGTTAATTATTCTGGGTGTGATGTATTTTTGAATATTTTAATTAAAAATAATAAGCATTTTTATTAATATTTCTACTATAATTGTTATTACTTCTATAATCAATGTTGCTGGGGGTTAAATCGACAAAAATATCTTAATTTGTACCACGTTCAATTTTTCTGCTAACATTTTTGACATTATTTAATAATCCTTATATGCATTGAATAATAAAATTCCATACATAATTTTAAAACCTTTTTCGAGAATATGTTCCTTTTCTATTTCAAAATAAATAAAATTTATATTTCTCACTATTGAAAATATTTCCATTTCCATTACTTACTTACATATAGAATACAAAAATTAACGTAAATGATTATTTTAAGTGTTAGAGTTGTTATACAGCTATAACCGAAAAACACATATTTGTAATTTGTTCATATAATTGCTATGTTATAAATTTATACAACAACCCCTCCCCTTATTAAAGTTAAAGGTTTCCCATTGGTAAAAAGAAGAGAAGTATTTCACGATTCATTTTAAAAGATCTGAAACAAACTGATGGTACATATACTTAATAAATATTATAGAATTGTATTTTAAATAAAAAATTATTAGATTAAACCACAAAAACTTACAATATCTATTTTGAATTAATAGTGTTTTAGAATAAAAATATATCATACATGGCTGAGCACTTTTTTTTCTGTATTTAACTTTCTAACATCAATTTTCACTTCATTACTATTGAGAAAAAAGAGGGAAATACAGGGTCGGCGAAATTAAACTTCCACTACTCAAGTCCGCAGGAGGTCCGAAGGAAAAAATATTTGGACAACAGACACTTAAGATTATGCGCTCGAGATTTCTGAAATTAAAAAAAAAATAGTTTAAAAAGTTGTCAATAGAGGACACTGTGCGTAAGCACATTCCAAAAAAATATGTTAATATCACGTAAAATAAAAGGAAGATGTTGTTCTTGCCACAATTAGATAAGCATTGCTGAATGTCGACGAAGCCCGAGAGTGCACTTCTTGTGAAGCTATACAACCGCAACTGTACAGCGGTAGCTGTTCCGCCATTTGAAGAAGTAACAACGCGGATTGATGTCGGGGCGTGCTCTTAAAGAAATTATGATAAAATCTGAGAAAACATGACAGCTAGGCGCTCTTTTTGGAAGAGGACGAAAAATAATCAACACTACCGTCATAGATTATATTACAACTGTGGTCGTGGAAGCACAAGCAGTGAATCAGTTCACGGAGCTGCCAGCGTACAGCCAATTCCACGTTCCTTTTATATGCCCTACTCCACTGTCTGACATATCATGCGTAAAATTTTGAATTTCTACCCGTATAAGATTCAAGTAGTTCAGCAATTTAAATTGCACGGCCCAGACACTGGCCAAGTCTTCGCACTAGAATTTTTCACAAGAATAGCGATCGATAATTGATTGTCAGGGAACATGCTGTGGACGGACGAGTCAAACTTCCTTCTTAATAGACAAATGAGTAGCCATAATTGTCGCTTCAGGGGGACATAAAACCCTCACGCGGTATATGTTAAACTTTGCATGATACGAAAGTGACCATATGGCGCAGATTCACTGTTTCATTCATTTTCGGATCCTATTTTTTTGAACGAGTGACCCCCTAATGACTTACCAACTGTTCTGTTAACGGGGAGCGGTATCCTGAGTTGTTACAGACCTACGTAAATCCTACTTTACAACAACGAGTCTGCTTACAAGAAACCATGTTCATGCACGATGGAGCCCCACCTCACAACACAATCTCTTTCGAACAAATGTTAAAACAGGCATTGACAGACCTACGTGTGAACAGCAGATCTTTCTTAAAAGCTTGACCTCCACGATCACCCGCTCTCACACCTTGCGACTTCTGGTTATGGGGCTTTTTGAAAGATAACATTTAATGGGAGTTTTTTACAATTTCGTTGGATTTGAAGATCAGTATTCGTTGCCATAAGCGCCATCAAGTGCCTATTTTTAACTACTTTTTTTTTAATTTCAGAAACCTTGAGTGCATCATTTGAAATGTCTGTTGTCCAAATATTTTTCTTTTCAGACTAGTAGGACGGCCTCAAGGGCTCTCTGAGTAGAGAACATTTAATTTCACTAACCCTGTACATAGGAATTGAATAGACTCAGTTCATGAAGTCACATGATAAAAACAAACACGTGTTTTCCATTGAATTCAAAACAAACATTAAAGTAATTGCACGTGTTGTTCTATTTGTAAAACTCAGATAAAATTTGAAATTTCATATTTGGGTAAAGATGTTTAAAAGTTAGGGAAAAAAATTCTTCAAAAAGATTTTTTTTTAAATTAAAAATAAAATTATATTTTATGTTTATACTTTTAAATTAAATGCACTTTGTATACATGTGTACTTTTTAAGAGAAAATCTCTGCAAAGAGCAAAACTTGGCAACACCGGAGCGTGCGAACTGATTAGCCGGAAACACTAGATAGTTTTTGTCGTGTGACTCTGACATCGCATGAGTTTTTGGATTGGCTAGAATCACGTGACTTTCATTATCGTGTGACTATGAAGTCACATGAATTGAGCTCCTTTTAAATACGGAGACAAAATTGTGCGGGAGTTTTGCCAAGATTAATAATAACTGAAATTCCAGTAAATAATAAGAGTAGACAAAATGCACTAGCTCACAGGTATTGTTTTTGTCAAGTAATAATGATTCAGAATTACGAGGTTAATCACATATCATCAAAAATGGAAGATGCTCTTAATGTAATATATTTTATTTTATAAACATTATTTGATGAAACATTTAATAACAATTGCAAAGGAATTTAAACAAAAGTTAGCAATATATTATTCAAATAAAAATTTTTACTCAGAAGCTATAAAATATAAAAATTAATTAAATAATATTATATATATTTGAAAAAATCGATTACATTGTTTAGTATCATCTAGAATATTAATACTTTTACGAAGTTAATCATCATTTGAATTCAGGAAAAGCAGAATATTAGAATTTCAGTCGAGAGTAGAAGAGTTTATTAGGTAAATATTGGAAAAGTAAAAATTACAGTAAATGTTCTTTTAACAAAAACAAATATGAATACATGTACAATTCTACAATAGCACCTGTTAAAAAATCAATACCCTTCAAATTATCAATCACAATACCGCATAAGCGAAATGAAATTCACATTCACTGTCAAATATTTGACTCCATTGTTACTTCCCTGTATCCTCCTTAAATATATTCCGAAGGATTTTCTAGGAAATCCTAAAGTTTTTCAAGTCCAGCAAAGCCATTGCCATTATGGATCTTAAAGACGTCCTTTTGTCACCAAATATGGCAAGTTTGCGTCGGTCAGTGACAAAATGTTTAAGTACATCAGTCACCCAGGTCTATCCTGTTCACTTATCATCGTGAAAGAGTATTCCATCTATGTCTGCAAACAACTTTTCCAGCCCAATACCCTTTTGTTTGCGAAAAACGTACAAAGTTGTAATTTTTCGTGAGAGTTTTTTTTATTACTGAGAAATAATTTAATTCTTGTTAAGAACAACCGCTATATCGTTAGGTACATAAAACTCCAGATTTAGCAACAATATCAGGATAATATTCCTTCAAAATTTAAATTAATCTCATTATTAAATTGCAGGAAAGGGGTGTACTACAGATATGTTGCAAAGGGGATTTAATAAATAAAGAAATAATGTAATAATATGGGGTATGTAAGTTTATTATGAGTGTATAAGTTTACAAAATAAATTCAATACTGACGGACTGTGTGTGTGTGTGTGCTTTTATACATTTACTTAAGTTAAAAACTTGATTATATTATCATTATAAAAAGAAAATAAAGATATTGATGGAGTGCTATCTAATTTCCAAGTTACAGTGTTAAAAAAAATATATGATATTATTAATCAATATGACATGAAAATTGTGTAGTTTATTCCCACAAATGCAAAACTCTAATTTCCACATTTATTAAATAAGATGAGCTTGTGTTTTACATAAGCTTTAAAAATGTATTTAGTAAAATAATAATTTTTAAACAAAAGATACCAATGTGAATTTAATGAGCATATAAGATTCTGGATCATTGTTGCTAAAAAGTAATTAAATAATTTATTCGGTATCAACAAATTTTGACATACGTCACTTACAAATGTATCGAATTACTAATAAATTGTAAATACATTTAACAATAACAAAAACACCAATTAATATTAATTTTTCCTGTTACTTCATGAAAATCGAAAGTTGAAAAGAAATGGGGAAATAAAACAATGGAAGATAATTGAAAAGGTTTATTGGTAATTTCATTTTTTCCCTTGCTAACATCATTTTTCCAACTAACATAATCCCGAAACAAACTTTCAAACTTAGTTTCTCTATGAAAACATTTATTTTAATTCTAAATTGTTCTGCTGTTGGTCGGAGACAACCAAGGGCTTAAATATGATACTGGTTGTTTCACTAAACTAATTAATCTTCTCCGGATTCTGAAAATTAATTAGTTAGCTTTCAACTAAATTTAATCCATTCTGCTTGGTTTCCTCAATCGAATCTGAAGTCTCGATAATTTAAGCTTGGTTTGAAGACTCTTCAACCTTTTAAAGAACATTTTTCATAAATGACACTCAATTTGCTTTCACAAATATTGCAATTTTTTCTAAAATATACAATCTGCATAAGTATCTGACAAGTGTTTTGATGATATGAATCCATACAACATTGAATCTGTTTCAATTATTGAATCTCTTTGATATGGTCTCATGGATTTTTATTAATTAGATTTGCAGTTTGAATTTTTTAAATTATCTAAATTAAATTGAAGTTTTCTTTTCATTTGAGGATATCCAACAAATTAACAACCTTAAGGCTGTTT
Organism: Trichonephila clavipes; assembly: GCA_019973935.1. NCBI lineage: Eukaryota > Metazoa > Arthropoda > Arachnida > Araneae > Nephilidae > Trichonephila > Trichonephila clavipes. Next base: position 449,015 of record BMAU01021248.1, on the reverse strand, counting down.
CCTTCATATGTACTAGAGCTTGAACTTTACGCGGAGCAAATTTTCGGACAGAAAAAAACGTCTCTTTATAAAAATGTTGACATTGTAACTCTTGAATTTATTTACAATATAATTTTTTTTAAATTTCAAAATGTTTCATAATAATTAGTTTTTCTCTTGCTATGTGTAAGGATTGCTCATTTAGCATTACGGTTGCGTGGAAAAAGTTCGAAACACATTTTATAAAAGAAAACAACGTGCCAACTCGAATATAAATGAGTACTATGATAAAATAAGGAATTATTTGAAGGATAGTAAATTCTGAATATAATATTAATGTGCTGGAGTACTTTTATATCCGGAAAAATATTCCAAACTTGGGTAATATTCTTTAACTCTCTCACTGCGCAACCCGCGATTCAACCCGCGATTTCCAGGGGTATACATTCTTCCGACTATTTAGCTTCTCAAACTGTGCTGCTCTTATTTATGTTTTTATTTTTATATTTTGATTATCTCTCTGTTTCTATTTTTTAAAATAAAAACTATTTTGCAAAAATCTTTTGTATATTTTAACTCTAAAATGTAGATTTAATTTGTAGACTTGAAATATGTAATAGAACAGTACACAATTTTTGAACCTACTTTGATAAAATAACTACGCAGTGAGAGGATTTGTGATAATCCTCCGCCTAGAGTGATTACTTTGAGTATCAGCGTGAGCTAGAAGCGTAGGATTAACGAAAGAACTAAAAGGAAACATTATCTTTAATTGACTTTATTAAGATATTCAATTTAAACCTTTAACAAATTAGATTATAAAAATTTATGTGAGAAAATCTACGATGGTAAATCCCACACCACACACAATATATTTATAATAACGACTTAACCTAACTCGGACCACTAACAATAACTGAATCGCGTACACTCAATTCTAATACAATCACTGATCCTAATATTAAATAATCAATCCTACCTTGTTGTAGTATCAGTAAACGTTCACGTTCACACTAGTTTTAGATGAGGTCTTGCGATAACTTATATGCAATGGTATGCACCTTGATTAATGGATCTCTATCACGTATAATTACTATTTTTCGTCACGTAACGTTATCTAAAACTTCTTCAATCTAGAACCAATTCTTACATTCCTCTAATTGCCATCGCGTTTACTCTAACTTCTGATATTTAAAAGGTTCTTAATTTGCATCTCTCTCACACTTCATTTCTTGGATTTGGTTGGAAAAGAGTTGCCATTAATTCTGTCCCCAAAAAACCCCAAAGACATGTTAAAAAAAGACGCATGAGCCCGTCACATGTTAACATTAGCTGAAAAAAGAATTAAGGATTTTTTTATGAGTGACTTTACATATGCTATTCGAATACTAGTTATAAACACAAATTAGTTACAATTAGTTGATATAACTTACTAAAACATGTTTCTTAAGTATTAACAGCCATTTTTATTGGAAATAAAGTTTTCTTGATTTTGCTAAAATAAAGTAACGACATAAATGCATGTCAGTTGAAAATGTTCAGTGAGCATGTAACAAACATTAGATTAAAACATTAAAAACCACACAGATGCTCCTTAACGATACAATATCGTATTATAATCCTATTTATGAGCAATTCCTTTTCCTAAGCTCTTAGAAATTCAGCCGTTTTATATCCAAAATTAAACTATTAATAACTAGTTCATAGGACGTCAACGATTGTCGCCTTTTTAACTGTCAGGATGACTAACTCAAATATCCAAAAAAAAATATTGTCCATTACTTACTTTCAAAGCATTATTTAGTATCAATAAAACCACTGTTGCAATATTTATTGTGAATAAATTTTTTTAAAAAGGTTGCATAATGTCTCTAATAGTTTATTAAAAAATAATTTTTTTTTAATAATAAACTTTTATTTTAAAATTGCATTTTGCGAAATTTCATATTTATCAAGCAATTAAAGTTGTCAACCGGATACTTCTGGCTTCATTAAACGTTATGTATATGGCCCAACATCTTTTAAAACCTATCGTTAGACTATTTCGTATATCAATTGCACATTATCTCTAATGTTCAATTTGAGTAGTACTATCCATCTCTCTCTCTCTCTCTTGACTGATGTTATCATCAGTCAAAATGGCGGATAGAAAGACATAGAAGGGGGTTGAAATTAATTGTTAAAAAAATAAGTTCATTGCGAATAAAACTTAAGTCTTAAAAGATAACCAATATAACTCCATCTTTCTTATCTACATTTATTGGACCTTGAAGGTGTAAATTTCTAATGTAACTTTTATAAACGGCGTAGTTAACTAGCTACACATGACAGGATGGGGTTGATTTTCTTTGATCAAAGTCTCAAAAAATTTAGAAATTTCACTATTTTTAGACATTGTTTTAAGATTACTTTACTTACTAATTTCTTAACACTTCTGTTCTAAATGTGATTTTTGGAATATAAAAAGTAGTAAAAAATCATAATCTGTAAATTCAAAAGATTTATTGTCCGTGCAAAGAGCTCAAAGTACGTTATTTTTTTCGTAAAACTAACAATTTTCATAATTTATTCAGCTTTATTTTATCACATTTTATAACCAAAAAATTAATGTAAAAATAATTTTGGATTTCAATGATTTTAATATTATATGTGAACTCATTATTAAACACATGACTTAGGAAGTTATCCAATATTTTTATTCAAATAATGTACTTTGAAATTATATTTTTGAAATAATTTGAATGGAGAAGTACCCAAGTGGTCATGGTCAGGAACTCGTAGTCGTTGTGTTGAAGTCATGAATTCAAAACCTAATTCATAGAAGACCCCCCCCCACATTAAGAAACTAATGCGCTTTGAATCTGCTAAAGCTAAAATTATTCTATTGGGGGGAAGTGGAAGTTTGCAGAGCGGGTGAAGGCACAGATGTCGTCCCCTTCCCTTGATAGTAATTCACAATTATGAGGTCCATCGCCAATAGCTCTCCAGTTGCTTCAGAGGATGTGACATAAATAAAAATCATAGCAAATCATTGAAAAAATTAGAGTATTGAACTTGATAAAAGGAGCCACACAGACACATATATATATATTAATCATGTGATATATTGCTTCAGCACCATATACTTTTTTAAACGCTTCTGCTTAAGTTTGACACAGTTGCTTGGGGATGATGCGGAAGTTTTAAAAGTATATGTATGAGTTATTTATTCTGGGAGTATACTAGAAGTATATAGTTATAAGTGTCAATCTAAAGACGTTAAACTGAAATATATGTACCATTTTTATTTTTCAACTATGAATACACATTTTATGAAATTACTTAATTATATATATTTACTTTAAAAATTCATTTTTTGAAGTAAATACATCCTTAAATAAAGGTTAACTGAGCAAATATTGAGGCATAAAATTATGTTGGTCGTAACTTAAAAGATATGTATTAATTTTTTTATTAAATATATTTTAATGCAAATGATTTGTTTGAAATAAATCAACATATTTATCAAATACTTTTAAAGAAACTCAATAAATGTAAATTAAGAATAATCTGGTACCCTGCCTTACGACTTTCAGCTGAAACATATTCATTTGTTCGATACAAAAGTATTTCAAGTACCAGTTTTGGAAGCAAACGACAATGTTATAAAAATAATCCGTGACTGAATAAAGCATTAAACAGAAATATTTCACTGGAATAATATAGGTTTAAATTAAATCCATCATTGATAAAATTAGACGCGAACTGTAGCATAAAAATATTGTTAAGTGATGCGCTAACTTATTGGTAGATAACGTAATAACTTAGTGACTAAATGTGATATTTGTGTTTGAATAAGTTTTTAATTCCTGTATTTAGGTTTGTACCAATATTTAAACAAAAGAAAAAATAACTGTCACAGTCCGCAATCAAAAAATTCTAAAAGCTTCTGAGTTATCAGGAAAGGGTTCTTTTCCTTCTTTCCCATTACGAAATGCCCTAAAAAATCTAGTTCAAGTTGCTTACATAAAAGCAGCTTTGCTTTTGCGATTCAATAACCGTTAACGAAGGACATTTTCTTCTTAACGTTCAGCATCCGTTGTAAAGGAAAAACACTGCTTCTCTGCGATTAGCTGCATAAGTTAAAAGACTACCCGTCTTTATGAGTTCTCTTAGAGATTTCCTGCACAAGTCAATTCACTTTTAGGACCCTCTAACCTCCTTTTATTGATACAGGTCGACCATTTTGTCTCGTATTATCACGTGATTAAATTAAAGAAATGCCCCTACTCCAGTTTCATAATGTGTCCCAAGATCATTTGGGGCTTCCGCCATCTTTAAAAATGCCATGTTTTGGCGAAGAACTGTTATGTGTACCAGAAAAAGTTATGGCCCGCTTGACTTAAACATTTTTCTGTCAGTAAGTTATTATCGATTTTTGCTTTATGTTCAGTTAACTCTTGAGGAAAGAAATGTGTGGAAAAAGTATATTAATTAAAAAAGGCTTTATGATAAAGAGAGGAAAAGAGTTTCCACGACATGGTTAGAGATTTTGTTGATATTTATTATTTACTTGATTTCATCGCAGCATATTTGCAATTTTAATATATTTAATTTTATTAACAAAATAGAACTTAAATTACTTAATAGCTTGATTTAATTTGTATTTAAAGCTGTTTAAACAATATTTATTAATAGGTTTAAGAAAGCAGTGAGCTTTTATTTCTCTTTAAAAATGTTGTATGAATCAAAGCAACAAAAAAATATACATTATTATTTTTTTTCATTTATTAGATTTGCAAATTAAGCAATAATAAATTGTTTGAAATAAGAAATAAAATTATAATTTTTTAAAGTAAAATACTTTTCGAAACATAAGAGATTGTACTATAAATCTCTTATGAAAGAAAAATTTCAATAATAATGATGTAGTATATGTAATATCCCAAATATACCACAAGATACAAGCGATTTACATAAATTTTTATTGCATGCATTAAATTACAAAATTATTTTCACTGGCAATTGAGTGTATTTTTCTAGGTTTCTTTTTTCAATTCCTACTATTAGCTCACACTCTCTATACATTTATTTATTTTTTTTATCCTGGTGGAATTTTTAATTATTTAAGGAATTACAAATACAACCACTTTGTTATTCTGTAATAAGTACATACATGTTTATATTACTTGTAACTATTTAATAAAAATAGCTAAAATAAAATTGTCCTTTGTTGATCTAAGTAGGAATTGACTTAATTTTTTTATATTACTTGTGTTTTTCCAATTTTTGAATATTTTATTTTGTTAGCCCCACAGAGAGTATTGTTTTACCTAAAAATAAATTATGCCTACTTCCTTTCCAAATGCTAATTTTACCAAGCAGTGAATTAATTTTCCAAAATATGTTATGACAGTGGTAAATTTATTTTGTATCTCATATTTCATTAGAACAAATCGCGTATGAGTATTCAAAAATTTAAAGCTACCATCGCGATTTCTGTTGGATTTTCGCTACAACACATCGTCTCTCAGAACTCAATGAATGTGTATCTAGGGATATTTGATCATTGATTTTAACTCCATAACTGGTTTACCCGTACACCACACGGTTTACCGAAAGCTAGCCACAACCAATTCCCGATTAAAATTAAGGCAAAAAACCCTTATTTAACTAATAAAAAAAAATCAAAATAACGAATTATTTCAAAAGCAGAATTTTTTTTATTTGCTGGTTTGCTTTAGGAAAAAGGAATTTTTTTTTCAAATGCCATGTCCTTTTTGTCTGGAATAAAAAAAAACTATATTTTCTTGTAAGCAGCAAATTTCAACGGGATAGGGCGAAGATCATTATTAGCTTTTACGGGTACAGATAAATCAAGAGTGTTACCTATTCTGTAGATTTTGAGTCGTACAGGAAATTCCTTTTGGGTCTAATCCCAATGCGCAACGCATGGGATATCTTAAAACTGTAGTGATTGTGATACATTTGATAACGAATTGCTTATTTGTGCAACTAAAGAAGAGAAAATTGTTGATTTGTCGGGAACAATGGATAGGGATTCTAATTCAGAAATTGATAATAAAACATATCAAAACTATTATATTTTCTAATGTTTTACATTTTTTGGAAACTGCAAAAAGCATAAATCTCTCTTATGCAGCAGGATGTAAAGGATGCAGTATTTTCTTCTCTGCATAATATTGAAAAATAACCCTTTCAAGTTGGGAATCAAAACGATGTTGAAACATTTATCAGTGAGTATTTTTAAATTTCCAATTAACTGGCATGAAATAATAATTCAGAAATAGTATTTTTAGATATTAAACAAAAAGTGTTTAATTTTGAACTATGAATATTTTTTTCGCAGTTGCTCATAGATTTTTTTTAACCACGACAGATTTAACTTTCCTCGGCTCTTCTATACATTGAGTAGTCTGTCATACTAGAGGCTCTGGACCATGACCACTAAGTTACCATGGCCAGATCTTAACTCAGAAAAGGATGGCTATGAGTGCGTGCAACTCTTAATCGTGTTTAAGGGAACCTTATGATCAAAATGACAATGGTTTCTAGTAAAAAATAGTAAAGAATTTTTATTATGTAGTTTTGGGGGGGGGGCTTCTGTTAATTTCAAGATTGCAAAACGAAAAATATATGAAGTTCGTTTAAAAAAATGTACAATAATTTTTATAATTTTTTGTTCAATAATTTTACATGCTTTTCATCTACATGCAATGTGTAGTGTTGTTTGTCTCACCTAATATTAGTATAAATAATTTAAATAAGTTATGTTAAAATATACTCTTGAGTTTTTCATTTTAGAGAAAAATGACAGAATTAAATGTCACATATTACTAGACACTGTTAACAATGCTATGTATTAAAACCAGGCATTTTTTTTGTCTGAATGTAAATAATGTAAATTTTCAGACACACTTAAATAGAAATTTCTTTTCTTAAGTTTTATATATTATTTTTTCGGAAAGCATAATTAATATTTTGAAGGCAGATTATAATTTCATTTACATGCTACAGAAGTTTCATCACGCAATCTTATTAAAAAGAGACTGCAATTAATATAAAAGCATGAAAAAATGTGAAAACATTCATTTATTTAGAAAAATATGCGCAGCTTGTAAAAGGAATTTAAAGATTATAATGTATAAATAGAAAGAGAGAATGAGAAAGAGAGAGACTGAAAATTATTTTAACATTTATTTTTTCAACATCTGTTTATACATTTTATTAGATACTTCATTTAGATACCTTAGAAATACTATAATAAATATAAAGTGGAGTTCAAAGAAGCAACTATAAAGAAAATGAAGAAAACAAATGTTCAAAATTATTAAAATTTGTAAAAGTAGCAAGAATTTTAAAGTATTGAAATTTTCTTAAATATTTTAAAGTTAAAATAAATTTATGTTTAAAAATAATGTTTTTTTAATTAATATTTCATGTTTGTCAAAATAGGGTACGTGCAAGAATTATTTAATAAGTGAATAAACAAAAAAAAATAAAAAAACAGGCATCATGTTCACTTAAAATATTTTACTTAAAATAAATAATATAATATGTCTAATACAGTACTCTTATGAAATAAATTTTAAAAAATAACCAAAGAGGTCATGCGCAATATTTTTATATACATTAGAAAAATAGTCTTCATAAGTTATGCTAAAAAAATATTTCATCGAACATTGCATAGTTTTATAGGGTCCCATAAATAGTGCGTAAACTCTACACAGCCTTCCTCGGGAATACATAAAAAATTCACAAAGAACCGTTCTGCACGATCCATAATTAACGAGAAAATTTTTTTAAAAAACAAAGTAGACGGTGCAAGGAAAAACAGATTAACACAGTAGTATTTAAAAATATTTAAAAAAAGAGGAGGATCAAGGTATCCACTGTGCATGTCGAGGCGGGCTAGTGCATGTGTCGTGGAGTGGATATGTAAAGCCATCGCATCAGCTTGGTGTCCACCGAAGTGTAAACAGCAAGCAAATAAGTTTGTTTGTGTAGTCACTACATCTCGGTTCACCAAATCCTTGAAATGAGCTCATAGGAAAAAATTCCAATGGTGTAAGATTTGGCGATCGTGGTGGACATAAAGCTGGAGCAACACATCCAAACCAATATTTGCCATATGCTACCAATCGTGTACAGGAACCAAGCATGTGACTTATCAGGAGCCTCCATACGTCTCCATTCCTTCATTATCATTTACCTATCTTTCTAGCAAATTATGGATCAAACAGGTTCAGTTCTTTGGGTATTATGTATGTACTCCCAACGAGAAATCTGGCTGTGCAGAGTTTGGATACTATTTTTGGGACACTCTTTATAAGTATGTACAAATTAAGTACAAAATTTTGCTTAAATCCTAATAAAATTAAGAGCTTAATCTTTTAAGTAATATATGGATTAGGTGTGCGTGTTTGAACAGAGTTATTTAGAAACAGTACTTAATGATTTTATGTTTATTCATAATCTCATGAGATAATTAATGCGAATGAATGTTTCTAAATTAAAGTTGTATTTATTAAATTTATAAAACGTTAGCGTGCAAAAGAAAATTAAGCAAATGAAACAATTCAGATATATATTTATTTCCTTTTTATAACTATTGATATATTCATCGCGTTATTTCATTTAAGTGTAAATATTTAAAAAATGGGTATTGTTGCTAAGACATATGCTTTTTTCAAGTTTGTCTCTTTAAAGTAGTTTTGTGCTTATTCTTTGTATTGGGGTTTGAAAATCAAACAATGGTAGTATGTTTGGGATCTATTGCGATATCTTATAATTTATTTTAAAAAGAAAAAATATATTTGATTTAAATCTTATATAAATTTATTATTTTATAATAAAAATTATTCATCTAGGAGAAGGATTACAAATTTTCCAGCTCAGAAAACGCGTTTGGTTGCCCATAGATTTTAAGAGAAAAAATCAGTCTATCAAAACATTTTATAATTTTACCATAATATTTACTCAAAATGAAATTTTGAGAAACAACTTTTATAATATAAGCAGCTGATGAAAGATAGGTCAAAATTTAATCATTTTGAATTGTTCAAAAATTGCATTTTCTTCGGATTGGATATTTTCTTTTGGTTTATTTGACTAGCTAAAAGAAAGGTTTTAGCTAAAAAAATATTAACTTGCTTCTTCGACTTCAGCAATTTATTCCATTAAAAAGAAATAAAAAAGTGAACTAAAAAAATGTTATTTTAAGACGTTATTTTCTTTTTCTTTCTTTCTTTGAACAATTAGTTCAATTATGTGCCTTTTTTTAATATCTTCGCAATTATTTACTGAAATTTATTTAACAAATGATAAAACCAGATATTTAACTATTTTCATAATTATGCTTAAGCTCTGAAAAAAACTAAATATATTGAGCGATTATTATTCTATTAATCCACATTTGATACCAGCTTTAAATTTGATACTACCGAAGTATAGTAAACAAATTTATTTAAATGGAAGTTTTGCTCAAAATTGAAAATATATAAATCGAATTTGGTTTTTTTTTTAAATCTTATAAAAAATCAGTTATAGCATTTTCTTTCATGGCATATGAAAAAGATTTAATGTTGTTTTGAAGAACTGAATTTAGTTTGCATCTCATCCATTTATTTGGGAGTTTTAACTCGACATACTCTTTCAAAATTTGAATATTTTTGTCTACATTCTATTTGGAATTTTTTACCATCCATGTCGCAAAGGGGGAAGGTTGATACTATCAAACTAGTTTAACCCCACTTATTCAGTCTTAAGTCCTAAGTAAAAATGTTACACTTTTCTTCCTTATATATATATTCTGTTCTTTAGTAATTATTGGTATTATGATTCTATTATTTATAATTGCAGCTTTTTTTATGTTTTTGATTCCTTTATATACATATCAGGCGTTTGTGGTTATTTAATGCTAAAAAAGAGTATCCTCTCTTCCATAAGACACTTAAATTATATATTAAAATATAACGAAAGAACAATATTTTGGTATACACTAATTTTTATAAGTTAGAAATAATATTGTGTATTTACTGTATACATAGAGTAAATTATATTGTACGTATTTATAATATATTCTCTACGCATAAAAATATTCCTTTCATATGATTTTATGTTAAATTCCTAATTCGTATTATATTGCAATTGTTGTTTTGATTTAGTTCGATTACCAAAATCATTTGCAATATACATAAAAAATTAATATTATTTATGAAAATAAAGAGATTAAATATCAATCAAATAGTATAATGTTACAGAATTTCATTTACAAAATTAAATATAAAAACACGTATGAAGTTATGTTAAAAGTAATATATGAAGTATGAAAAATGTTACGTAAATAGTTATGTTTCAAAATAACTTATAATGAAACTTGCATATCAATTCAGCTTCATAATTTAATTTGAACATATGTCCATGCAGTTTAAGCATGCTACAATTAGTCTAGTAAGAAATAATACTTAACTCCGCCTGACTAATTGTTTCGTTCCTTAATATCGAAAATCGCATACTAATGTATGTATTAAATAAAATGCACCAACGAAGATAATTTATTTATTTACCCAACGCTCGGAAGGAAAGCTTCTTTTGCCGTTTCACGCATATTTGATTTCGTGAAAAAAGTTCTTCTTTTATGAGGAATATTAAATTGCGATGAATGATAAAAAAAAATTTGCTATCGGGGAAAATATAAAAGAATTTAAGACGATTACAAATCCGATTTAACGTCTTACATCAATCGATATTGGCTTTCTTGTACTAAAGGATTCCGTAGATAGGTGAAAGAAAGAGCAATTAATATTGCTAAACGTAATTACGACAGAATTTTTTACATGGTTCCGTTATCGCTGTATATGCAGCTTCCATAATGATAGGATCTTCATTGGATCAATAAAGTGGAAGAACTGTTCTTTTCCGTATGTCATGAATATAACTTACCGTGCCGTGAAAAATGAATGTTGTTAAGCGTGGGAGTCAATGGAAATATCACATTAAGAGTTTTGGCGACAAAAATCTTGAAGAAAGGGTGATAAAGAGAGAGTTGTATGCAATACGCTATTGAATTAAAAATCTTGTAAACGCATTTAATAGGAAAAATTAAGTTTTGCATAATACTTATAAATATGAAAGCAAAAAATCATCTAGTAAATTTTAAGAAAACTTAAGCTTTTAAATGTAAAGAAAAAACGTTTAATTAAAAAAAATTTAATGGATAATTAATTATGTTTAGTTGATAAGGTTTCACACATAGCTGGCTCACAAACTTTTAAAAGGATTTTTACACACACTTTTTTATTTACACACACACTATACAAACTTTTATTACTAATTATTCAAATTCATATTTCCTTCTCAAAGCTTAACTTCTGCATTTATGCAGACTTAGCTATGAAAAAAGCAAACTCTTTTATATTTGCATAATCCCCTTAGTTCTCCTTTATTCTAAGCCTTTAATCTGGGATTTTGTTGCGAGGCTATGAAAATCACTTTTAAAAGCAGGTCTATTTCATATTTATACGAACAGTTATTCGTGAATTTAACTGATATTCATTTCATAATGTGTGTGTGAGGGAGATGTCACTGAAGAATATTATAACTAATATGTTCCCATATTATTAATAATTTAATAACAAAGAAAATATTCTTAGAAACTAACCAATCTAATATTGTGTATTTGTTTCAAGATAAGGAGAGCAACATTATATAGATCATATTTCAACTCTAACATTGTAAGAGGTAGAAAGAGCAATGTTAATCACACATTAAGGATTAGCATACATACGTAGCTTATAATCTAATAATTATATGATATTTTCAGAGATATATAACTAATCTAAAAATATCAGTGTATTGTAAGAGAAAATCTTGCAGAATAAAAGTACCATAACTCACGTAACACATGAATAATGAGATTATAATGAGATGCGCGAAAGTAAATTGTATGTTACATATTTGCGATGGACAAATCATAGTCTTACGAGAATTTCAGAAAATAAACTAATTTATAAATTTTCAAAAACTTTGTAATCTGCATTCACACAATTATGATAAATTTGTTTTTTGGTATTAATTAAGTAATTGTTTCTACAAGAAGTGAATATTTATCAGGATAAAGTGAATTATTACTAAATAAATATTTTTTTAAAATTTATATATTCATGACATACTACATAATAAATAAAATACACAACAATAATATAAGTGTGTTTGTGTACGTGCGTGCGTGTGCGTTATAAGTAGTTCATACATGAAAATACGTTTGATTTTATTTACACTGTTGACCACCGTAAATGCAACGCCAAAAAAGACAAGAGATAGAACAAGAAAATTTATTTTGTAGATAGCATGTTGATGAAGTATCAAATGATTAAATTTATAGACTTCTGTGAAGTATGATTCCTGCCAGAATCAGTAGCCAGAGTAGCCACCATTAACCGCTGCCATTTGTCTCGGTATTGATCCACAGAGACTTTGGATGAGTTCTTGGAGTACAGCAGACCAAGCAGCTTCCACACTTTGCCAAAGGTTATCTGGTGTGGCAGCTGAGGGTTTAATCTGAGTCAATCGTTGAGCAACCATGGGCCACATGTTTTCTATAGGCGAAAGATCCGGAGAGCAAGCCGTTCAGGGAAGCAATTCAATCTGGTGATTGACGAAGAACCTATGGACAATGCGTGACACATGTGGCCGTGCATTATCCTCTTGAAATATGGCTGTGTCCAAGCCCTGAAGGTAAGGAAGGACAACTGGCTTCAACACCTCGGAGATGTAGCTCTGGCTTTTCAAAGTACCGGTAATGTGTACTAGAGGAGTGCGAGAGTGATATCCAATACCACCCCATATCATAATACCTGGTGCAGGACCAGTGCATACCGCAGCTGTTCAGCATCCTCTCTCCACGGTGTCTCCAGACTCGAATCCGACCATCGTGGTGTTGCAGTCAGATGCGTGACTTGTCAGTAAATACAACTTCATCCCATTCTGCCACCCACATCCTTCTTTCATCGCACCATTGGCGGCGGAGACGTCTGTGATTCTGCGTCAAGGGTAGACCAAGCAATGGACGTCTTGCGCACAGACCACTCTGCTGTAAGCGGCGTCGAATGGTACGCACAGACACTGAATGGTGCATTACAGGCTCAAATTGCGGTGCTATGGTTCATGATGTGACTGAGTGATCCGTCACTGCCATGCTCACAATTAGCCTGTTCTCGCGTGAAGTGATGCACTGAGGTGGATGCGATCGACCACGTCGGTTCGTCGTACTCTCCTAAATCCATCTGATACATATCCGCGTTATAGTTGTTTTGTTTTGTCCAACACGACTACCGATTTTCCTGAAAGATAATCCACAATCTCGATAGGCCACTATCCTTCCTCTGTCGAACTCAGAAACTTGATCAAAAGCTGTTCGCTGTTTTCTACGAGATGTAACTGGTCGTTTTTTGAAACACAATTGCTGAACTTGAAATCGTCGAAATGTCCAAGCCTTAAATAGCGCTTTGAGGAGGCGCCACAGGTGCGCGTGATGTGTGTCTGCGCTGAAATTCTAATTATTTGCATATTTTACCTCCGCTAATGCATGTTGTAAATTTCATGTTATTTGCCAGCTTCCTTCAGCGTGTTGTATTTACGATGGCCAGCAGTGTATATATCATTATATTCCATCATTTTATTACTATTAATTGCATTATTTTATTTTCATTGGCTTTTATAGCCGATAGATTTCTCTTTATGTTATAAGATTTTGTTTTATTTGAATAACAGTCAAGGGTCGAAAGATCGTTCAAACAAAAATAAGGTTTATTATTTATTTATTCTGCCCCTTATTTTACTAGTAAAAAAATGTTAAAGATATTCATTGGTATTGTATGCGCACCATTGAATATGCTTCATATTTATATAAGATTATTAATATATATGTTGCGATACGATGTCAAGACAAATGAATTGTTGGTTAAGAGCATTTATTAGTACACAATTGCATTAACGCAGCTGCAAAGATTCACAGTATGCGTATGTATATGTACCTAACTTGTCCAGGAGTCTCACTAGCCGTAAACCCTCTAATATATTATGAGCTGAAATGCATTAATTCTAAACAGTGCATTATACTCTATGACCAAACCAAGTACAAATATAAAAAGAATGAAGAATTTACCATAACATAAAATCATAGTTTATTCTCAAGGAAAAAAACGTGTTTGATACTTCTCTATCTTGTGCTGTATTTGATACGTATGTGTGGTACTTTGCATTAAACAATACCACTAGAGGAAAGTAAATAATATTGGGAAGAATATAAAATCATTGTTAATAAAGGGTGTTTTTTTAGAGGTATAGAACTTTAAATTGCAATAAAACAACGATGTATTATTCGATTGACATGAATTTTTTTATTCGAAAGACAATCTTGTGGCATTACATTTTAAATATGAACAAGCAAAGCGTACATTCGTCGAATGAGCCCAACACGAGATTGCCGTTGTTCCCGATTTTCATAAGCGAATTTTGTTTAGCGATGAATCGCACTTCTGGTTGAATGGCTGCGTCAACAAACAAAACTGCCGCATTTGGAGTAAAGCTAATCCACAAGTGTATGTCGAAACACCGTTACATCCAGAAAAACTGACTGTTTGGTGCGCTTTATGGGCTGGTGGAATCCTTCTTCAAAAACGATGAAGGCCACAACGTTACAGTCAATGGTGATCGGTATAGAGCCATGATTACTAACTTTTTCATTCCTGAATTGAACAATCATGATGTCCAGGAGCTGTGGTTCCAACAAGACGGCGCAACATGTCACACAGCTCGTGCCACAATCGATTTATTGAAAGACACGTTTGGTGACCGCCTAATTTCACGTTTTGGACCTGTGAATTGGCCTCCAAGATCTTGTGATTTAACACCGCTAGACTATTTTCTGTGGGGCTATGTAAAGTCATTGGTCTATGCGGATAAGCCCCAAACGCTTGACCATTTAAAAGACAACATTCGCCGTGTTATTGCCGATATACGGCCACAAATGTTGGAAAAAGTCATCGAAAATTGGACGTCCAGATTGGACTACATCCGAGTCAGATGTTGCAGTCATATGCCAGAAATCATATTTAAAATGTAATGCCACAAGATTATCTTTCGATAAAAAAAATTCATGTCCGATGTTCTGGTGTTAAAGGGAGTGCACGGAAAGGGCGCTTGGATTTAAAATTTGCTTCTGCAAGGTGTCTGGAAATTGTTTGTGGAACAGTTGCTACACCTACGTCTGCTTGTATCGTTGAACGAGTCACTGAGGAGTCCGCAAGTGCTTGCCGCACGATCCTTCGATCCTCTCTCCTCGTCACTCCAGACCCGATTTTCCGCACGTGGGTACCTACTCTTGTCCACTGCTCCCAGCAATTTCTAACGGCACACTCCGAACGATCCACCTGGCCAGCAACACGGCACATCGACCAGCCTGCAGTTTTCCTCCCTATGATCAGGCATCTCTCAAACTCGCTTAACTGTGAAAAATGTCTTCTAACACGTTTAACTGGCATGTTTCGCTTACCAAAGTCTTCCTACAATCGGCGGGTAATCGTCACGTTTATGAATCTTCGAATTTGCGGTGGCTTATATAGCACCATCTTCCTGATTGTAGCGCCACCTCGGCATGTATGAACATGCGTATTGGTACAAAACTTGGATCATTTGCATATCACATTACGCTGTACTTATTTGCAAAGTTTCGCGATTGTACTTAGTTTCCTTCTTGAGTCACTATTTTCAATGTTCCTGAGTGTACAAAAAGATAAATACCAGAATTGAAATATATACAAAAAAGAAAATTCTTAATAGTTTTAACAGTAAAATTGAATAATTTCAAAGTCGTATGCATATACATACGCGTATGTGTAAATATACTAAGATTTATGATTAATTATATTAGAACACATTAATTAGATTTATAAGAGTTTTTAAGAGAATTAAAAAAAAATCTAATATTAACTAAAAATATATTGATATTGTTTTGTCATATTTTAATTGTTTAAAAGTAAGTCCCAGCTAATGTCTTTAAACTTTGCTGACAATATTTTATGAATAGCATTCAATTTCATTAAATATCTAATTATTTTTAGTGTTTTACGTTATTTATATTTATGCTTTCAATTATTTTGCTCTGGAATTTTAATTGAATTATAAATATTGAGGAAGTACTTTTAAGCAATAGAAATTGTTTAAAGCCATACATTGGAATCTGGACGTATATAATTCGATACAAACAAACTCTAAATATTCTCTCTTGTCAGGAACTTAAATTGAATGTGGCAAGAATTCAAAAAATGGCATTTAATTGGTACTATTTTTTTTTCTAAAGTAATTGCGGTTAAACAAAAGCTGAATTCACTTGCACTACTCTAGGTCATGCACTGTGTTGAATGCTATTTAGGAAGTTAAATAGAAAACAATACGAAGAACATTATTCAAATCCAAAAATTATGCATAAGCATGAAAAAAAAATTAATTTGTCTGTTAAGCCTAATAAAAATTTCGAACTATATTTTGGAAAAACGAAGTTCAAAACAATAATCAACTTGTTTGTTGAAACGAAATTATTTATGTCAGAGTTTCTCAAACTGTTAGGCGCCCCCCTCCCTGAGGGTCGTGATTTATCATTAATTTAACAATACTAAGTTAAGAACTGATTTTTGATAATTATCAGTGACTCTCCATGGGTTTGTATTATAATTTATCTTGATAATTTGTACGGCTTATAATTAGTTCCTAAACTGCCATTGAAAGTTACGGGATTCGCTCTCCAATTCTACCATTTTCTATGTATTTTGATGTGTTTTTTTAGGGGGAGGAGAAAAGGAATACATATAAGCAAAGTATAATAAAGGAAATATAAGTAAATCTTTCGCAAACACTGTCAATGTCCTTTTATTGCATTCCAAAGCCTTCGGAATTATTTTATAGATATCACTCCACAGAAAATATTGTACTTCGGAAAGACGTATATATACGTCCAGAAATTAATATTTTAACTGAGCGAGATGTTTATATACGTCCGTGGCACATAAGAGGTTAAAGTCGTATTGTAGCTTTAGTGTCAAATATAGTATTTGAATTAAATACATTGTTATTGTATGTAGGAGGGTGTGATGAAAAGGATTATTTAATAGTGGGTCACGTATATATTGAAAGTTTCAGAAGCATTGATTTATGTGTATTAATATAGGGTGTTTTTTTAGAGGTATAGAACTTTAAATTGCAATAAAACAACGATATATTATTCGATTGACATGAATTTTTTTTATTCGAAAGATAATCTTGTGGCATTACATTTTAAATATGATTTCTGGCATATGACTGCAACATCTGACTCGGATGTAGTCCAATCTGGACGTCCAATTTTCGATGACTTTTTCCAACATTTGTGGCCGTATATCGGCAATAACACGGCGAATGTTGTCTTTTAAATGGTCAAGCGTTTGGGGCTTATCCGCATAGACCAATGACTTTACATAGCCCAACAGAAAATAGTCTAGCGGTGTTAAATCACAAGATCTTGGAGGCCAATTCACAGGTACAAAACGTGAAATTAGGCGGTCACCAAACGTGTATTTCAATAAATCGATTGTGGCACGAGCTGTGTGACATGTTGCGCCGTCTTGTTGGAACCACAGCTCCTGGACATCATGATTGTTCAATCCAGGAATGAAAAGTTAGTAATCATGGCTCTATACCGATCACAATTGACTGTAACGTTGTGGCCTTCATCGTTTTTGAAGACGTACGGACCAATGATTTCACCAGCCCATAAAGAGCACCAAACAGTCAGTTTTTCTGGATGTAACGGTGTTTCGACATACACTTGTGGATTAGCTTCACTCCAAATGCGGCAGTTTTGTTTGTTAACGTAGCCATTCGACCAGAAGTGCGCTTCATCGCTAAACAAAAATCGCTTATGAAAATCGGGAACAACGGCAATCTCGTTTTAGGCCCATTCGACGAATCTTCGCCTTGCTTGATCATATTTAAAATGTAATGCCACAAGATTATCTTTGGAATAAAAAAAAATCATGTCAGTCGAATAATACATCGTTGTTTTATTGCAATTTAAAGTTCTATACCTCTAAAAAAAACACCCTATATATGTTTTAGTTCAGATAATGACTCGTAAATATAAGAACTATTCATAATCAGTTATTAAGAAATTTTACCAATTACTCTCTATAACAAAAAGAGGTACAAAAAATTAGGAAATCTTGAAATTTAAATTTGTGATATATTCTTTTGTAAATATTTTTTCCACTATATTTAAAAAAAAACTTTCTGTAAAGAAGCATAAAAAATATATATGTCTGGATCAATCTCAATTTATGAGGTAAAAAAATACATATATTCCTTTTAAATTAATTTTTCTATAAAATCACAAACATTGCATTTTATTTTAAACATGGCTTAATAATTACTGAATTAAAAATATGAATGATCTTGAGTGATTAACATACATGAAAATATGACTGGCAACAAAATTATGTGCGAGTCATTTCTTGTGTATGTGTTTTTAAATTTAAATGTATAAGTACCTAAAAGTATGTATTTAATCCTAAAACTTCAATTTTATTTAAATTCATTTAAACCTTCCTTGATTTTCCCATTTTTAAAATGAAAAAGAAGTTTTTTCCTAAAATTAAAATTTTGCTATGTTATGTATAGTAAAACACGGATTTCATGAAAAATTTATTTTTGTTTAATAACCTAGATATGTTAAAGCAACAACAGCTTAAATAAAATACATTATACTTTTGTAATATAAGGGTTTCTTAACTATATATAAATTCCTAAAATAGATTTCTTAAATGTGAAAATCACATACTGAGAAAATGCGGATTTAATTTCTGAATGTTTAAACATCAAACATTGACATAATGCGAATTTAATTCCCTAATTTTAAAACTATATATTTAAATATCTCAAATTTTAATGCCTTAATTTCAGTATGCTAGATATAATATTTTCGTATAATATGTTAGATTTTAACGTATTATATTTAAATATCTTAATCTGAAATATATTATATTTAAGTACCTCTTTTTAAACATATTTGGTTTAATACATTAATGCTAGAGGTTTTGTTATATTTCAATATGCATTTAAATTCTTATTTCAACCATTATTTTGAATAATCATATAAATGAATAATTCTTTTTTAAATTTAGTATAACTTAATTTAGAATATTCCCATAGAATTATATTAAGAAAATTATGCCAAGAAGTAATCACTTAAGAAAACCAGTGGCTGAGTGGTTAGTGCATCGTGCGTCCGCGCCACGGGTCCGAGATTCAAACCCCGGGCTGGGCAAGATTGTCTCAGCTTCTCATCCCTTCAATTCACCTTTAACACTAGATTGCCCAATGAAGTTATTTTGACTGCTTTTTAATTTCAATTAGAAAAAAACTTTTATGTATATAATGACACAATTTCTCAGAATTTTTTAGAATATATATATATGTTTTTTTTTACAAGTGAAGTAAATTATTTTATTGTTAATATTTACTAATAACTTGTTATATGACTTAAATAATATAAAAAAAATATTAAAAACCAATTTTTTAAAGAAATTTTTTCACATTAGTTATTCTTTCACAATGCAGTCATTTTGACTGCTTTGGGGCAATATAGGTACATACTAAATTTCAGTCTTTCTAATGTTACAGAAAAATGCTTCAATAATAATAATAATTTTCTTTGTATAGCTAAATCTTATGTAAAGAGCCTGAACGAGAGGATTTTTGAAATATGAAACTTAGAAGCGGATTAATTCAGATTTTTAATTTACTAGAGAGAAATTTTAATAAAAATCACCGGTTACTGTTTCAATTGGTAGTAAATTGATAAATGATGGGAATTTTTAAAAATGTCTTATTACAGCCCCCCTCCACCTCTAGAGCTCTTAGCTATATATGAGCAAAATATTATTATAGACACATTTTTTTATATAAAAAAAAATTTCGAAAATATATCATTTTATTTTATTTTTTGCCAAAATAATTGCATTTAAAGAATTTTTTTAATATTATAGTATTTTAAAACAGTGTTGTATGCATAATTCAATTCAAGTGACACTAAAAACAAGAAAGGTATATATTCATTTATATGTTTTTGAAAACTCACGTTTCCAAAGGAAATCATATATCTTGTTTTATATATCGTAGATTTATTACCTTATTATTAATGTACAGAATATCTGAAGAATCGTAATGCCTCTGCCACTTATTATATGACATAATAATGCATTTATTGACCTAATTCAGTGCTTCTCAAACTTTCAATATACGTGGCCCACCATTCAATCCTCATTTCCATCGCCACCCCCTCCATACAGTAACAATTTATTGAATTCAATAATACTATACTTTGACATTAAAACTCCATCCAATGTGCACCAATGTATCCAATGTGCATCCGACGTATATAAACGTCTCGCTCAGTCAGGGAAGTAATTATCTGGACGTATATATGCGTCTTTCCGAAGTAGGTTTTATTTTTTGTGCGATGTTATCCATAAAATTATTCCGAAGGCTTTGAAATGCAATAAAAGGACATTGACAATGTTTGCGAAGGATTGACTTATTTCAGAGGATTTGCTTATTTATTCCTTTTCTCTCCCGCCCTCCCCAAAGAAACAACACATAGGAGCATCTACGTTGAAAACGGTAGCATTGGAGAGTGAATCGCGTAACTTTTAATTGGCAGTTAAGGAATTAATTATAAACCATACAAATTATCAAGATAAATGTTAATACAAACCTATGGAGTCACTGATAACTATCAAATTTGTTCTTAGCTTAGTATTGTTAAATCAATTATAAAATACATTGTACAGTACTGATATGTTTATAAGTGTATTATATCAGTGTAAATGTGTATTTTATATTTTATTATATCAGAAAGCATTTTGTAGGTCTACTTTCAGTAAATTAATTTTTTAAATAATCTTTTGTTTTCGACTTTTCAATATGCTCGCGGTCCCCTCGTAGAGTTATAACGACCCCCAAGGGAAGTGCACCCCAGAGTTTGAGAAACGCTGACCTAATTACTATAAACTAAAGAGTAAATAAGTAAAATTACATTTACAACTTCATCCATTAACAAAAGCATCAAATAAGTAACCTGTAGCATTGTAAAAATTTAACCCCAGTCATTCGTCCTTTTTAACTCAAGGGGAAAAACGGAGCTCAAAAAACTATACCAATTTCGGATTCATAAATCATGTTGACAACCACGAATCAATTCCTTGTATCATTGCTACGCTACAGTAATATTTATGATTCTCTCATGATTTACAACGGAGATTCTTTTATGGGAAGCAGGGATCAGCTTAACGATCATTGGGGGAAATATTCCTCCAACAGTCTTTTGTCCCTTTACTCGGCGCCTCTTTCGTGCACACAACGATGTCGCTAACGATTTTCGTTAAGTTAAAAGTGGTGAGAAGATCTCTTGCATCTGTTCGGTCCCAAGATTCATCAGTTGGAAGATAGCAATGCGTAGCAAGTGAAACCCACAGCTGCTTTGGGAGCAACAAAATGCTTCCGAAAATTAATTTAATCTGTTTAAAGTTTGTTAATTACATCGCCGACACTATGTTAACAAGTGTGGATATCAAAAGTATCCCTCCCTTCAAAAGACGACAAAGCCAGATTGTGATGACATGTTAGGAAACTGCGGGGAAAGGTACAAAAAAAATCCCTATCCAGTTTTCTTCCCTTGTGTGTATATGTCGCGTTAAGCCGCTTGAATAATTCGGGGTATATCGTTTTCTTTCCTAATTCAGATCCCACTTTTATCTCTTGGAAAACCGAGATATAATTAATTCTTCGCATAGCAGATGACATAGAAACAAAACCGAAGCTATGTGGAAATAAAAGAAATAAAAAAAATGAATAGAACAATGACTAAGATGTAATTAAACTTCCAGTAAAGTGACACATACAGAGCAGCAAAAGGACAGGATATGTTTTTGTCCTTCTTTTTCTACTGTCTAAGGTTTTTGATATTTCAACAGAATAGTCCGCTTTGTAATGTTTTTGTTTTTAATATAAATTAAACAATTGTTTTATTAAATGTGAATAATTATACTAGTTTATATTTTCTTGAGGTAATTATATGAAAAATCAAGATTTAAAATGAGATAATATTTTATCTCGGTTCCAAAAGTAATGAATATTAAAGTAATACTTTTACTCATAAAGCATATTTTTTTCAATAGTTGTTTAAATGCGTAAGTCTATTTTCGTCATGAAAAGTTGAATGCTTGTATAAAAAGGTTTCACATACATTTCTATTAAAAAATAATCTAAAATCTGGTTGGCTCCGTGAAATGATTGACAAGATCAATTTTATTTATTTACATTGCGTAGGTGGAAATTTTTATAACATTTTTCAAACAAAAATGAGTACATTAATCCTTATTAAATGCTGAAATAGAAATATTTTTAGCAAAATAAATATTATTTTAGATTTGCAAATATTCCAAATATTCAATTAGTATCCTTCAGAAATTGAAATTATAATTCTGTAAATATTTATGATATACTTTCAATTTTCAATTGAAGAGCCGTAGAATATTAATACTTTATTATTTATTCCTATTACGAGTATGCATACGATAAACTTATAGTATAATTATTGAAGGTATTCCTATATAAGTGTTGGTTATTCATTTATAATGATTTCAGATTATAAATTTTACACTTCAGATAATTAAGATCAATCACAAAAGGGATCATAATATTGTGGGTTTTCTTATCGCAAATAATAATTACAGTTTATTTATTTATTATCTTAAATATATATCAGTTTCTTTACAGCAACATTTGTTTTAATATATGTGTATATATAATATTATTAATTAATTCTTCATAATTTAGCTTGTTTTTCGAAGCAAGCAGTTATGGATATTTTTAGATCACAAATTTTAAGATTTTTTTGTCCCTGTTAATTTATTAAAGCTCAATAAAAATTTTCCCTGGTATGCAAAATTTAAGAAACAAATACGTTTTGTGGATTTTTCAAAAACATCCGAACAGTTCTTAATGAAAATTGTTAAAACTGAAAGAAAATATACTTTTCTAAGCCATGCAATCCAATTCGTTCTCCCTTTCTCTTATTTTATGCAAGGTAAGAAAACTTATAAAATTGGTGCTTGAAATACTGTTCTATACGGTTTTACTTTTGCCCTTGTTTTTTAAAACATGCAATTATTTTTGAAATTTTTGCAATCAATGGCACCAAAACAACCTCTGGATAACGAATTTGGATGTTGAAAAGTTAGGAGATGATGTAAAAAATTTAATTAAGATTAAAAATAGCGTAACTAAGCAATTTAATAGCTAACTAAGCAATTCAAATTTTTTTTCATAATAAAAGAGAGTGTTTACTTTATTTGGAATAAAACATAAAAACGTTGCATGTTTTGGTACTAAATAACACACAATATTTTTTCCGCAAATAAAAAAATCAATAATAGTTTCCTAAGTAAAAACAAACTTAGTGAAAAAATTAATTTTCGATTAAAATTACAAGAAAATGTGTACCCACTGTCCTCCTAACACCATACCAACCATCATTATACAGATTATACAACTGTTCATACTTATTGCTCAAATTGAAAAACTGCAATTTACATGTATTATGTAGTTCTATTTTCAGATATGCATTTATGATGTAATATTGTGTTAATCCTTCAGTTTGAAATAGTTGATTGAACGCAAAATTGGGCTTTATTGTCGATCTGTAACCATAATATTGAACAGCATTTACTACCTTTTTAATATTGTTCTCGAGTGTCAGATAGCATTTGCAATGTTTTGTCACATTTAACTATATTTGCACGTTGTTGCAAAGTCTCATCATCATCATAAAATACATTTATTACATCATCACAAAAAACTTATTTTATATTGAGAGAAACAATGATAGCACATAATTGTTAAAAATGCTGAAAATGAATTTTTAATTAAAACATAAAAAATACGTTTCAAGAACATTGATATCCTAATTTCAAAAGAAAGAATGAGCTTTGATCCAAAGTAGTAAATAACCTAGTAAAGCTTAATCTAGAGAGGATTATCAATGCAACTTATGAAAGCAAAGTAACTATTACTACTAGTTTCTTTAGAAGAGAAAGCTCTGTGAGTGTTTTGTGTAAGTTTATAAAGTTTCTCCATTAAACAATAGCCTGCGATTGATTTCCTTTAAGAATATTTCTGAATGTAAAATAATTATTATGGTTGTCAAAGGAATTGCTTAGAATCTCTACACTCTCTTGAAAATATCGTGAATCAAAGTTTTGAGGAAAAAAGAGTTATGCTTTACATTATTTAAATATCATTAAATACTTTACACTACAAATCCTTTTTTAATATTTATTTTCCTTTAATATAAATTTTTTGTATCTTTTCTGCGTAAAATATAATGTAGCTTTAGGTTAAAATTTGGGTAATGGCAATGAAAATAAATTATAAGCAAATACATATGAAGCATATGTTTCCTATTTTATTTTCTTTAATTTTACCATCGTGTTTTTTAAGAAAACATAAAATACTTCTAAGAACAGAAACAAAAAGTTGAAATGAAATCGGTCAGGCTCATTTAATATGAAGCCTTGGGAGAATAAGTTGATATAGTGGAAAAAACATTTTTTTTTTTTCCTTAAGCAAATTAAAACCATTCTGTATTTCTCACTTTTCAAATAAGTAATATTTACAATAGTAGAGACAAATAATACAAAAGAAGATTGTAATAAAAATATATTACTGACGTATGCTTTACCAATAACAACATGAAGGTTTGTCGGTCTGTGGCTTAAAAATTATCAATCACTTTCCTGAAAAAAAAAGCAAGATAACAATATATTTTTCTTTGTACGTCACAAACATAAATCAATTTCATTTGAGATAAATTATCAAAATCCTTTATAACCTATTTTTCCTTTCGTGATAGATTCTCGGACATCATAGTTGTTTATTGTTATTCCAGTATGACACTTTTTAAATCAACTTAAAAGTTAGTTCTCCATAAAGTAAGATGAAAACAAACGAATCCACATGAAAAATCACACTACAACGGCTATAATACATAAATTGGATCAAAGGAGTTGTGAATGATCAATATTAATCGTGACAGTATTATTTTATAAAATTGCCGATTATCAAAGCACTGTCAAGTTTTGCAATATGATTTCATGTCTTTAATTCTGAGAAATCGTTTTTTATAGCATTCTAGTTAGAGATTACGTAAAAAATAACAAATAAATCCTGGAAATATTATTATTGATTTTGGAAGAGTTGCATGTGAAGATTTGGCAACAAACAATATTTCTTAAAAATCAGGCATTTATTATATTAGATTTTCAAATTTCAAATGCAACATCAAACATTGGTATCTTACCTGGCAAGAAATGAAAAGTATTTTTTGTCAATTATGTGTGTGTGTGTGTCTTTCAAAAATAACGTCAAAATCAGGTTTTTGAATAAAATTAAAGGAAACTGGAATGTGTAGACAACTGGAAACCACACGCATTTAAATGTTGAATATATTTTTCCTCTACACGAAGGGTGTGCTTTAAGTCGATCGTGGTCGACCGGTGATCCACCGAGACATTTTAGGGTGACCACCTTTACTAAAAGCTAAGACGCGCATACTAAAAGAAAAACATATTTATTGAACAGCGGCGCCAGCTAGGCTGGAGAATTAGCTTTTCACAATCAATGAGACTGACCTACCTGTGTGAATCTGCATTTTCAACGAACAACATATTGTTTCCTTTTCACACGCGACCAATTAGAACCCAGTACAAGATTAGCAGCTATTAATTATATACCGAGAAATTCAAGATTAGCGCGGACGAAATATCGACGAAGTCTTCCACTGACTATAACTCCGAGAACTAACTTTAAAAGATATGATTTACTATTTTTGAATGTGTTTTGAACTGTTTCATATTTGCATCATGTGATATTATTAAATTTTCGAGTAATATTTTTATGTTTGCGTTTTTCCTTAAGTGTGGTTTATAACGTAGGGTTTTTATTACAGTTATATGTTGGAAAGTACATATTTTTGTATTTATTATTGTCATAATATAAATATTGTTAACATTTTTAGCTCACCACACCTACGCCACTATGTGGACCACGACACCTTTCAAAAATTAGAAGTAGACCGTGCCATGTAAAAGTCTGCCCATCCCTGCTGTGTACCATCCAAAAATTTCTCACTATTAACATTCGAGCAACTGACAACATTTTCAATAGTAAATACGTTCCCAATAAATGCTGGAAATTACTATTTTCTTTGACTTAAAATGCCTATAAAGTGACTGAAATGCATGTATGAGGTATTTGAAGCGAGTTATGCGCTGTTTTCAATACTTACTATGACAACTTTATAGAACCTAAAGCCGATGTATCTTCATATTATAGCAATAGGTTGTCATATATACGGAAATAATCTTCGTTCCAACGTCATCTTAGCTCAAAGTGAGAGGAATCAGGTTAAATGCACTGCTCTTCAATCATAGTTTTCTTTAAAAAAATATACCAATAAGATATACATATGGGGAAAAAAATTAATCTCACAAAATGTATTAAAATAATAATGGCACGATTTTTTTTTTGTTGTTCTTTTGAACACATAATTTTATTCTTTTCTTTCAAAATCATGTTTAAATTAATATATTCTACAAATATCTCTTAAATATTTTGTTAGTACATTTTACTATTTATTTATTTTAATGTAACAAAAATAATTAATTTAAAAAATAAGAGGATACTATATCAAAAATAACGATTCTCTTATACTCGACCAACGGAACAAAAATGCCCTTTCTTTATTTCTTGAAACTAAACTATTCTATCAGAAAATAAAAACAACAATTCTCAAGAAAATATAAGGAATATTTAATAAGAAAACAACTATAAGATTACCAAACTATAAATTGAATGTCTATTATCTGGAATAACATTTAACTAGTATCTAGAACACCTTAAGAGAAGGTAAAGCTAATTTAAATATACACGATTACTTATCAGTTTACAAAAGTTAAAAACAAAACTAGACAACTTTTCTTAAATTCCCAGACTTATAAATTGATGTAACAAATCAATTCGAAACAGATACAAAAGATTCCTAGACAAGAGAATCTAATAACGTCTACTAAGGTTGGAAATGGGATCTTTAGAGAAGCATTTAAAGAAACAACGTTTTCTTATCCTAAATAAAAGGAAATTAGACATTTCATTTCATTTTACAAATATTACAACCTTTTTCCTAAAGAAACCTGTAATTTAATAATTTACATATAATAAATATTAAATCAAGAAAAAACATGTCAAAATACTTAAAGAAAAAAAAGGTGCATGTGCAAAGTTTTGCAAAGGATAATATTAGCTATCAAATGGTTATGTTAGTGAATATATATTGGCGTGTGAGCATGTGTTAATCAAAATTATAATACTCTTAATTTTATAAAATATATTAATTATATATTAAGGTGACTGAATATGCTCGGGAATTTTAAGGGGTGTTGGAAACCTCTCTCTCTCTCTATACTGACAATGTTAAATTGGCTGTTTTCGATGTACCTTTTCTCAAAATCTGTTTTATGTACATGCTTGAAATTTTTCATACTATTAAAGTACATCTCTCTTATTATACTAAAATGAGCTTTTAGCTAATTTTGAATTTTTTAATAAATTATGAAATATTTTATCAAACATTGCGAAATTTGACCCATTTTTTACTTAAAAAATTTGTAAAAATTAAATTTTTGAGTGTTTTAAAAAAAGCTCATTTTAGTATATATTAGACATCCTTATAAATAATTCATAAAAAATTTACATACCTGTGAACAGTAGTTTCTTAGAAAAGGTACATCGCACATTAAAATTTACATTT
This sequence comes from Trichonephila clavipes, assembly GCA_019973935.1. Lineage (NCBI taxonomy): Eukaryota > Metazoa > Arthropoda > Arachnida > Araneae > Nephilidae > Trichonephila > Trichonephila clavipes. The sequence continues at coordinate 421,078 of BMAU01021248.1, read as the reverse complement.
TGAGATAAATTGATTTTAATGTATACAGTGAGACTTCTATTCGACTAGGAAATAAAAAAATAAAAGGCTCAATTTAAAATGAAAGATACATGTTTTGGTTTATATCAGTCGTTACACTTTTAAGCAAAAACGAAGTAATTTGTTTAAAATTTTCGCCATTAAAATGGGCGTGGCCCAAATTCAATGATTATTTAAAAATACGTTTTAAGGGCTTCTAAATACCCTAGAGGTTAAAGTAAGGTATTTTTAGAAAGGTTAAAATCTATACAGTTTGAAAATGTAAAAATCTCAAATTGTCAAAAAAATAAGATTTTAGCTTTCCAACACCTCTTAAAAGGTTGTGTAAATGGATAATTTTTTCGATCTTTAGCGTCAGTTTAATTAGAAAATATACATGCAAAATTATTCTATGAATATTATTACAAGAAATAATCCTTTAAAAGTAATTATTTGATAAAAAGAAAAAAAAAGGATAAGATATTTTCAAAGTATTTTCATTTTATGAAAAATGCTTCTTTAATAATACTTTGCCTATGTATATAGCATATATGCTGCAATTGAAGTAAATGTTTATAATTATATAATTTAGAAGTGGATTTATCGGGCCGTGGGTAGCCTAGTGGTTAGAGCATCGGACTCCAGACCGGAAGGCCTGGGTTCGATGCCCGATACCACCAAAGACCCTCCGAGTTCACACGGAGTATGTGCTCGTTAAATCAGTGGGTCCGTAGTCTTGTGGGCTTAATCACGAGCGCAGGAACTGGAGAATATTTCCCTCCCCTTCAGTTTCCATGCAGAAATTGTGGAGGTGGAGATAGAGGCGGTGTCGCCATCTATCGTCCCTTCGGGGAAGTTTCTCTGAGCTTAAATCGCACTGTCACCTGTATGGTGCTCAAGGCCAACGACAGGCGTACCTCTTGCCCATGCCACGATGAATTTCGTGGGCCTCGATCTGACTACGTCAGACAGGTGGCATCAGAAAACAACAACAACAACAGAAGTGGATTTATACATATTTTATTACATCAAAGTTGAGATATTTTAACAAAAAGTGCTTACTATTGTTTTAACTGATCCTAAATCTGAAAAAAATGTGATTTTTTCAAAACTTTTAGTTCAACTCCCATATAGATGCTCTATCTGTATATAAATAAGGCCTTGTTGTTCTAGAAGTATTTTTCATAAAAGGTGAATCTTTTGAAATCGTCAGTCTTTGTTTTTTGCCGAAAAATGGCATTCAAATTATTTAACAATGAAAACAATTTGTATGTATATTCTAATTTAACTGACACTAAATGTAAAAAAAAATATCTATTTATACGCCAATTTAATAGTATAATATTAACATTGCTACCCCAGAAGGGAATGTAAATTACAATGGTATTTATTAAATTTTAAGGATTTTTAAATTTTCTGAAAATTTTACGGTGTAAATCCTGAGAAATAAGTATGTAGAACAGCAATTATGGGAGAATTATATCTTTACACAGGTGTAATACATGTTGTAATACTTTTATTTGAAAAGTGGCTACTTGACGCATTCATATAGTGACTGAATGAAAAGATCCCTTTCGATGGTAAATGTTTACAAACAATATAAAAATCAATAAAAAATAAAAAATTTAATAAATTTGTGAAAAAAAATGCCAATAATATTTACTCTTTACTTTTTAAATTGTATGTATGCAATACATACTTTCAAATAATACAAACTTATTTCAAATCAATTGGTAAAGTACTCATCAAAAATAACAGTCATAAATTTCACCTTTTTGTAGATTTTGTGCTTTATGTTAGAATTTGAATTTATCAATTATTCTATAAAATTGCAAATAGTTTAAATTTTTAGTTATTGAAGAAAATCTTATTCTCTTTTTCTCAAAGGATTTGTGTTTTATATTTTTATCTTATTTCATTAGATATTTGTTTTTTTATGTGATTTGGCTTTAATTTAATTTATTTGTAATGCCATTGTAATACCGTTCTTTTAAGGTTACCTGTTGGAATCGTTTATTTTTATTTTTCACGGTACTGATGTGATTTCTTGTTTGTTCAGATGAAATAAAAATTAATATTTCATTACATTTGATACTTTACTATAATATGATAGATTTTTCTGTCCTAAATATATATATATTATGTTAAATAAACATATGAACTTTACATCAAAGAAAAATTATGTAAATATACAAAAGCATAACCGAACATCAAAATATAAAAATATAAGAATGAATAAGAGAGAGAGAGAAACATGCTGCATTTTTAAAATATTTAAAAAAACAATTACATTCATACTTGAACAAAAATATTGTTCTTTTCACTGATAATAAAATTGGAAAGATTTATTTCCTTTTAGAAAAATAATAACTCACACAAATTGATTCCAATAAAAATAGCTGTTTGCTTTGCAGCTCGAGAATTTTTATCTTTCTCTTTTTGGAAAATAATATTTATTATTACTTATTTAGTAGAGATATAAACTCTAAGCTTTGTATATACTAAAAAAATGTATACTATGTTTCTACGACAAAATGATTATTTAAAAATATTTGAGAAGATAGTTACATTTTATAGAGATAAATTTCGATTCGAAAATAAATTTCTCGCTAATAAATGTTAAAAAAATAAAGGATATTAATTTTTCTATTTTGTAAGGCACAAGCTAACATTTCCACATTATCTTATCCTTACTTGCTTAATAAAATATTATGCATGCATTAAGGTGTTTACATATTTTTTGATTAAAATGAAAATTGTTTATGCAGGTTCTCTATAATAGCCTTCAGGGATGCATGGTGATGACTTTAACTATTGACTGAAACAAAATTTGAATATCTTTTATAAAACGTGTGAAGCTATAACCTGCTGTGAAAGATTATATGTCAATTTTTGTGATAAGAAATACAAAAAAGAAGTGTGGAATACAAATTTTTCTCAAGCATTTCAGAATTAAGGCTCTTGTTTAAGTATTCTAATGATCAAATGTTGCTCATACATGTATTCTTGAACGACTTTTGGTGTTAAAAATTGAAGGAAAAAATATTTTTAATTTACTTAAATATAAATATCAGTCAAAGTAAGTGCTTCATTATTATTTTTAAATGTTTTCATCTTAAAAAATATTTCTGAAACACCACATATTAATTTAAATATTTCAAGTTAATAAATGCAAAAATGTATTAAGAGAAGAGGAAATTAATTTAAATTATAAATATTTTTAAATTATACTTCTAGATTTATTTTAAAATTTCTATGTATTTTAAATTTGTTCAATTACTTCTTCAAATAGAAATATGATGTTGTTTCAATACTTTTATTTATGTTATTTTTATGTATATTCAGTTTATATGAAACGTTCCATAAAAACTTGCTGTTTATTAAAGCGTTTTAACCGTTATTACAATATTGTGATGCATATAATACCTTGCATATACAATACAGTAATATTGTAATGCATATAATGCCTGATAACTTTTTAATATGTTTAAACTACAAATGAAATACCAAGTTGCAGATGAAGGGATTCTTCAACATGTAAAGTATTTTAACAAAACTTTTATATTTGAGTTATTAAAAGAAAATGTTTGAACATGATTTTCATCGAAAGATTTTTGTTTACTGAAAAATAATCTATTTACTTTTTAATTTAGTTTCCTCTCCAAAAAACTAGGGAACGTTTGAGTTTTAACATGAATGCAATAGTTATTGCAAAATGAAAAATCCCCTGTTTCTAGTAAATCATTGAATAGAGCCTCTTTAGTTTTTTTTGGAAAAAAAATTATTTTTCATATGCAAAAGTAATTTTTTTACAAACTCCATTTTCCACACAAAATTTCAATACTATCCAAAAAAAAAATTTATATTAATTTTTACACAAAATTCAATACGTACTTAACATTTTCAAATCACATTAGATAATAAATGGATGCGTATCTTTAAGAAAAAAGAATTTTGTAGAAGAATTATTTCAACGCTGAATGCTGATAATTATTTTTACAATGAATATTTGCTTTAAAGTTGTAAGTATAATCCAAAAAAAAAGTTGCAGCAATTGAAAAGAGAGATGAATTTGAAAAAAAAATGTATGCAAAAAATGTACTATTTCAAAAATACAAATTACGAATTGAATAACTGTACATTATTGAGAGCATTTATAGGAAAGTGAAAGCTTTCAAAAAGGAATCCGTGACCTTAACCGTATATTTTTAAAATATAACGAAAGAAATTACAAAAACACGTTTTATTCTTGCAAATGTTTGTGGAACAAAAATATTACCGTCATATATTTAAGTTAAATTATTTTTCGTAACTTTGTAAAAACAAATTTTCCAACAGTACTTTATATAATGCTAATATCAAATTTCCTAAAAGTATTTACATATTCTGATTTATAATGTTTATAATAAAACAATAGTGAATGACCAACTACGATATATTTTTTTTTTTTTATCTTCAATGTATTTTCATAAATTAAATTAAAATAATAATATTATATGCATTTAGTTATTGTTGTTCATATTATTCTTAGAACTGTAATTTTGTTTTGTTTTTTAAATTATTTTAAAGACAAAAAATTGTGAGTAATTGGATATTTTCTATTATAAACTAGTCTTTCTTCATATTTTTGACTGATACATATGAGGTGGTCTCCTCTAAAGGACATATTACCTGTTAGGAACCTAACGGCTTCACAGCGGTTAAGTAGTTTAACGCGGGAAAGTACCCAAGACAGGACAACACCGACACCTAAGCGAGTCAAACTTGGACCTCCCTTTATCTAGTTCTATGCAGTTCCGTGGGAAACTCTGGCTCCAAAGGAAACCACATGAGAGGTGACAAGGACCAATGGACGAGTGGTACTTCAGGCTACATCTAAACAAAAATGATCTGCATCAGTTTTTTCCCTTTTAAGGTGTGACATATTCCATGTTTTAAGAGGCACGAAAAAGGGAAACCCAGACGCTCTAAGGCGCTCCTACACTATCTTACTGACTCTTCAAGAGTAGCCTGGTTTTTCAAATTGACTTGTATGTTCAAGACTCTAAATAACGAACTTCACACAGTGCGTCTTACGCAGTCATCACATCAATAATCCGGCTTTAACCGCTCCTCACATATATATATAGGGTGTTTTTTTAGAGGAATAGAATTTTAAATTGCAATAAAACAACGATGTATTATTCGATTAACATGAATTTTTTTTATTCGAAAGATAATCCTGTGGCATTACATTTTAAATATGATCAAGCAAGACGTAGATTCGTCGAATGGGCCCAAAACGAGATTGCCGTTGTTCCCGATTTTCATAAGCGAATTTTGTTTAGCGATGAAGCGCACTTCTGGTTGAATGGCTACGTCAACAAACAAAACTGCCGCATTTGGAGTAAAGCTAATCCACAAGTGTATGTCGAAACACCGTTACATCCAGAAAAACTGACTGTTGGTGCGCTTTATGGGCTGGTGGAATCATTGGTCCGTATTTCTTCAAAAACGATGAAGGCCACAGCGTTACAGTCAATGGTGATCGGTATAGAGCCATAATTACTAACTTTTTCATTCCTGAATTGAACAATCATGATGTCCAGGAGCTGTGGTTCCAACAAGACGGCGCAACATATCACACAGCTCGTGCCACAATCGATTTATTGAAAGACACGTTTGGTGACCGCCTAATTTCACGTTTTGGACCTGTGAATTGGCCTCCAAGATCTTGTGATTTAACACCGCTAGACTATTTTCTGTGCGCCTATGTAAAGCCATTGGTCTATGCGGATAAGCCACAAACGCTTGACCATTTGGAAGACAACGATTGCCGTGTTATTGCCGATATACGGCCACAAATGTTGGAAAAAGTCATCGAAAATTGGACGTCCAGATTGGACTACATCCGAGTCAGCCGTGGCAGTCCTATGCCAGAAATCATATTTAAAATGTAATGCCACAAGATTATCTTTTGAATAAAAAAAATCAAGTCAATCGAATAACACATCGTTGTTTTATTGCAATTTAAAGTTCTATACCTCTAAAAAAACACCCTATACATTAGTATATTTCTATGTATCTTTTTTTATTAAAAGAGGTAGCTAAAGTCACTGTTTTTCATGTATAATTTATCTGAATATCTCAATAGGTTTCCTTAAATATACAGAAAAAAAGGAATATCTTAATCATTAATTAATTAAACATGAATTGGTCATCATTTCGTCCTTTTTGTGATAAAATAGAAAAAAAGGGTAATTGAACAGCATAGAATAAATGGCAATTCTATAAAATTTAAAAATTCAAAATATCTAAAGAAGCAAGATTTAAAAAGTTTAATACAAGTATCTTTTCTTCTAAGAAGTAATTCTTATAATTATAACTTTTTTCCAAAAATAAGAATGTGATTCTAATTTGAAAATAAAGAATATAATAATCTTTGTATTTCATATAATCTATAGGATACTATCCTTTTTTTCTATACTTTCTTTAAAATATTTTTAATTAAAAAAATTGTTTTTTAATATTTTGTTGATGAAAATTGCTAACAATATTATAAAAAAATGTTTAATAAATATACTTTACTTTCATAAACTTAGTTTTTTTCATAAAATAATGTATTACTCTCATGATTTTGGAATAAATAAAATGCAAAAAATTATTAATTGTTATTATTTTTTTCTTTAAAATGTTTTTGTTTTGTTCTGTTGTTTAAAATTATGAATACAAGTTAAAGCCTGTATTGAAATAAAAAGTTGTTTTCAGTATAAATACAATATATATATATATATATATATATATATATATATATATATATATATATATATATATATATATATATAACAATTTATATTACTTTGGAACTTCGATGATAAAAAGAAGGGGCGGGGGCGAGTAGAGAAAGAAAAAAAATGAGTCAGAATAATCAAACATTAACACAGAGAAAGAAACAAGCTGAAAAACTGGAAATATTTTACTAGCTTAAGAAGTCATTTATAAATCGATATTTTTTCACTGTTAAGTATATATTTTCTTATTTACGCTCACAATAATTCATATTTTAAACTTTATGACATTTAAGTTGATAATATTTTTTTGTTTTTATGGCAGCTGTCTCCTTATCTGTAGTGATAATAAATTAGGTTTCCTGAATCTGTTTTGACGGAATGTCAGTTTTTAACTGTAATTAAAAACAATTCACGCGAGCCTCTTCCAGTATGGGCACTATAACTAATGAATTATTGAAATATTAGATTTCAATGAATAGTTATAGTTTAAAACATTAGCAGAGCCTGTTGTAACGCCTTTTAATTTTCACCGTAAAAAGATGCGAGAGAGCCACCGGATGTATTTTTGTAACTGAGTAGTAAACAGTAAATAAAGCTTCTGCAAACGGACAGACTGATTACTTTCCTTCGCATTCAGACCCTAAACCCACTGGCCTAAAACTAAACTTGCAATAAGTCAGTTTTCAAATAAATACCATTCCGAAATGTTAAAAGCTGATACGAGAGTAAACATTCAATAATGAGAAATATTAGTAAAATAAAAAATCTTTCTAATATGGGATTAATGTTTAAGAAACTTTTAGAGCAATTACCTTGTCATCGAATACTAGCAACAAAATATCAAAACATTTTAGCACATGAAATAAAGACGTTTTAAATTGTGATTAACCTAACAAATTTTTAAATTATAAGATCAAACGATGAGTATTAGAGTTAATTTTTACACAAAACAAATGTTGCCACGCAACCTTTTGAAAATGCAAACGCTAAAATATTTCCACAGACTGATGTTTTGTACCAGAAAAATATTTCTAATTGAATAGCATTTTTAAAATAGTTTTTTAACAGTCATAAAAATATAAAAATGACAAAATAACATTGTTAATATGAAGGTGTTCTTTTTTACTAAATTTAACTTATGCTTTCAAATTCTAATATTTTTCATAACGTGCACATTTTTCATACAAGAACAATACCAGATTTAAATCAAAGTGCAGAATATAATAGCTTGAGTGTTTTCAGTTATTTTCATCAAATTTTGCTGTATACTTTTCTGATACCATTTACATTAACAATCTCTAAATAGCACATAATATTATTTATTATACTCACAAAAAATCTGTGAGATAATATGTATATATTGGTAATGCACATAAATTATTTAAAAAAGCATTAAATATAGTATTATATATCATAAGTATAGCTTTCTGAAATAATACATGGAAATGTAATTCTTTATTTCTAATCTTACAACAAAAAATTTAACACTTGAATTATTAATACAAAAAGTTCCATTTACATTGAGTTAAAAAAATTTAAAACATTGCGATTGATAGGTAATTTTTAAATGTATTTAAATCTTCATTGGAAATACCAAAAGAAAATCAACAATCAATTTTTTTCTCTTTTGTGAATTACTAAAAACATTCCTTCACAAAAACTAAGAAATGGTTTTTTGACAAGAGCGTTGTAAATGCATTTGAGTTTTATTTTCCTTAGACTTAAACATTTCAGGTTCAAATGTATGCTTTGGAAAAATGTATCAATTTTATGGAATTATATCGTTTAGTAATATGGAATTTTACATCAAAATATGCTGGGAACAAGAAATTAAATTTGAATGGGAAATTTAGAAAATTTACTAAAAGGAAAAACAGAAGAGAAATATTTTATCATTAAATGTTGAGTAAAAATGTAGTGACAATAAACTTCTGTGAGCAAAGTATTTCCGTAGCCATACAATTACTTTTGCAACATTCTTATTGAAATCTATTCGACATTTCTATGGTTGAAAGGTAAATACAATTTTTGTTAAAAGTACCCCAAATAATAGGTGGTTGATTTATATAAAAAAATAAGTCTTATATGGAAACCCGATTATTCTTAGTGGAGTCAAGTCAACATTTACATGTAGCTAAATATAAACTGCTGATTTTTGAGAGCTTTGTCACAAAATTTTGTGTAATTTTAAAATATTTAAGAATTTTATTTAAATAAAGAAACTCCAATACTTATATCCAGGATTAGATTAAAAATGAAGAACTATGCTTATAGAGTAAATTATACAAAGTTTGGCTCTTTCTGCTACAAAAGCTAAACTGCTTATAAGATTGTAAAATTGAGTATGCTCCATGTTCCTGGAATTCATCTTTTGGGAAAAGACGAATTCCAGGAACATGGAACAACTTTTAAGAAAAGATTAATCCTGTCTAGATTAAACAGTGCCCTGAGAAATTGGAAGTAAGCAGACTAAATATTTAAAGTGCTCATATCTTGGTGCACTGTTATCATATGAATGATTTTTGAAATATAAACATTTGATTTTGATCAAATTAAAAGTATGATGCAAAAAGTTTTATCGTACTACCGAGAATTTTAAGATCAAAATGTTTAGAAAGGATTTCTAAAACCAGAAGTTTAAATTTTTTGTTCTTTTTCTAGAGTGATTGTGATAAGTTAGTAGCGTATGACATACACACATCATCACAATTAGTTTTGAAAAATTTAATATTAAAAATTTAGATTAACCATTATCTGCACCATCAGATTCAGCTCGTATGAAGCTTTACAGAGTATGCATACTTGATTTCTAGAATTTTAAAAAAAAAATTGTGGTTGGTTTCCCCAAAAAAGACGTTAACAAAATATATATATAAGTATGATTTAGATAAAAAGTTTAAAATTCTGCTGTCAAAATAAGAACACAAATTCAAAAAAAAATAAGAATAATAGTAACTTTAGAGTTAAAAAATCAGTGTCGGGACTTAATGTGTCTCCAACCTTTTTTTCTTTATTTTTTATATACGTCGAGTAGGTCTATTTCTAAAATCTAATGCGGAGAATCTAAGGAAAATTTCAAATATTCTGGTTTGTTACAACATTTACAAAAATAGTTCTTCTTTAGAGCATATAAAGTAAATTTGTTAGAAAATCAGCTTTAAATATAGCTAAAAGTTTAAATATTCCCCATATGAAGCAAATGTCACTTTACTAAAATTAAAATTGTGACTCTACACATTCAAGGAATCAACAAAAAGGAAAGGACTATAAAAAAAATCAAGAGCTTCCAAGGGCATTTGAGAGAAATTTTAAAAAAATATTTTTAAATTCCAAAATTTTTAATATATATGCGTACATTGGGGTTGCAAAAAAACTCACTGCGTCTCAATACAAAATTCTGAAACCTATCGTAAGGAAAAACTACTACAAAAGCCTAAGATTCATAAGTTAACTATGTCAAGAACTGATAATAGATACTTCAGCATCTGATTTACTACCACGGCTAAATGAGCTTGATTTCCAGTTAAGTGTGTCCAAGATACGGTTGCTGCTTACCAGCAAATGAAAAAAATGCAAGATTGCTATAAAAATAAATTGTAATAGAGTAAGCATCTCTATACGAATCTTTAGAAATTTTAAGACTCAAGCAGAAGCAATTCAATTCTCATATTCAGAACACTACAGCTCGACAATAGCGACCTTTGAAATTCAGGAATAACCTTATTATTTTAAAATACTGGAAAAATATTATATTGCATTAGAATTTATAGTGCCTTATAGTCATTTTATTGAAAAGAAATCACAAAATGTATTGAATTATGCAGCTTAATTTATTCAATTTCTTCCAACCGAGGTGCTCCATTTACGATAGCATCAATGAGGGAATCATTAAGTATTGTAACAAAGGCGCGAAGTAATTAAAATTTTCTATAGTTGTTAATTGCTTTGAAATTTAATTTAAATGTTTAAGCTATTGTCAGTAGAATTCAATATATTATCCGGTAATTTAAATAAATACATAAGCAATAAATGCCTTTAACAACTAAGAAATATTGATGATGTAATCTAGTAAAAATTACTTCTCTGAGGTATTAAAAGAAATGTTTATCAGAAAGTTTCAAAATTAAATTTCAAGACAGCAAGGTGATCAAATTTAAAATAAAACTAAAGTTAGCCTTATTTAAAAGCTAGTAAGTGATATCAGTAAAAAGGTGTGACAACGTTTTCAATTTAAATTCTCACATTTATAAAGAAAATCGGCAAAATTTGATTAATCATTTTTGGTAATATTAAACCAAAGATATTTGATTTGCATGTTTTAGATAGTTTTTAACTATATATAGTTAATTTTATTATTATAGTTTATTTTTCAATTTATACCTTCGAGTTGATTACAAAACTTTACAAAATTAAGCTTATTCTTTTTTTTATGGTTTTTGGGCTTCAATCAATATTAATATTGAAAATTTTTGCAGCATTTTTTTTATCTAAATTGCCTCGAGCTATTTTTGTTTCAGGTATATTTCAGGTTTGTTATTTTACAATTATCATATGTTTACCGTATTTCCTTCTTTCTCTATAGCCCGAAAGCATAGGTAAGTAATAGGTGAAGATTGGCTGGTCAAAAAACATTGTTTGAACTCGCATTCTTGGTCTCTAAGACAAAGAGTTTGCTATTGTATTACTGTGGCTAAACTTTCTTACTGTGTTTTTCTATTTGTATTTAAGTTTATAACTATTTATATATATTATTATGGATTATATATATATTTATAACTATTTATATATATATATATATATATATATATATATATATATATATATATATATATATATATATATATATATATATATATGTATATATATTTATAATACATTATTTTGCTGTGAAATGTGTGTGCTTAAATTTATTCATTACAATATAAATTTATTAGTATTTATTCCTCTTTGCTTGTTAAAACACTTCTGTTGTATTTTTGTAGTGTTTTTAATAACATTTATTTCCAATATTTTTTTTTTTCATTTCTTCTCATTTAGGACTATTTATTACTTAGATTTTTTAGAACGTATATTTTCGTTTTGTTAACAGGGTATTGATCGGTTAATTTAGTTCTTAAGACTGACCTGTAATAAGTTATTTTTCATGAAGTAGAGCTATTTGACGTTCCATTTTTATCTTTTCTTCTCCTTTATTTATTTATCATTTGCTCATGATAGCAAGCTAGCAAAATGCAAAGAGTAGGTTAATAATCGAGAGCTATTTGTGAATTTTTTTTCCATTTTTTTTCAATAAAAATGTATACATAAAAAGACTAGAATTTTTAACTTTTCTTTTCACGTTGAGAGAACGTTTTTATGGAACTATTTTAAAGAACGTTTATAAATACTTTTGAGACAAATCTTCCACGAAGAAACGATGCTTAGACTCCACAAATAGAAAAACAAGGAGAAATTGTCAAAGGAAAGATTCAATGGTGATACTTTTCTCAAACGAAATGTATATTCTCTTTAGCTCATGCTTCACGTTTGGGGAATTCGGTAAATTTATTCTTCAGACATATTTTTTTTTATTTTATTTTACAGTGAATTCAAACTTGCAATAATAACACTAAAAAGAAATACTCCAATCCTTTTTACTTCCCCAAAAGGGCGCTACCTGTTCCTAGGTGATACTTCTTCCACCGTGTGTACATCTGGTAAGTAAAACTCTAAAAAATTCTGTCTTCTAGAAAAGAAGCATTTAGAATTTAAAATTGAAATATTAATATTAGCATAAACTTCCCTTCTTTCGCCTTTCTCCAAGAAACAGCCGTGAAATCATGTATAATAAAAGCAGCAGTTTCCCTACACTGTCGACTTGTTGTTAACAATGCAGCGGTGCCTTGCTTCAATATTATCTAGAATTTTTCCCGAGTAAGAATTTTCTGGAAAACTTATTTTGAATTTTGTAGCCGGAGTCATTTGCCTAAGTCATATTTGTTATGATTGTATTCTTTTCCCAAAACCATCGCAATAAAAAAGTAAGTCTGGTAGAATCGTTAGCCGCATAATGTGAAACTATTATTTCGAATGTTAGGTTTCAAAATGGTTCTTCATCCCCCCCATATTTTTTTTTGTTCTTTCTATCTTCTGCATTTGAACTGCTTTGCTTTCAGTTTAAAACACGTTTTCATTCTTTGTAAAGCGCAGATGCAACATCTTGCAGGTGGTGCCAACACCCATTAGCAAAATATTTTTCTATTCGAATGAAAAAAAGGGAAGAGAACGCTGTAGAATTATATATATAACCCAGCAAACAATTTAAGAGTGCAGTGGAGTATGGAATAGAAAAAAAGGAGAAATGTATACTTATGTTAAATGCTTCTGAGATTAAGCATTATATAAAATACCAATTCAGTGGAAAACTACTTAGTGTGCTTTTTGTGGTAAACCATATTTTATTAGTAATGGCGGAGCAGTATAATTTAGATATATAAGTTGTATTTAATGTAATAAGGATATATGAAAAACAGGTTTAATATTTCTAGTAAACGACAATGCAATATTTCCAAGTGCTAGCTATTTTAAGTGATATGCTTAACATTATAGGCATATTTTAAAAGTTTTTTTTTATTTCACCTGAAACTGCTATTTTTTCCTCTGAAAGTTCATGGTATGGTTGAATGAGTGTCACTAAACGTGAGACTTATTTTTATTGCAAATGCATAATTTTATTAATTAATAAAAATAATATTACAGTACTTGTTTTTAATAAACAAAATGTGTCGCTCAACATAAGAAAAAGTTATGTGAAAATTTTGGATTTTCGATTGAGAGAGTAATTTAAAGATTTTAAAAGCGAAATTAGAACAAATTTTTTAATATCATATATTCCAAATTCAACTTTCAAATATAATATCTGTAGGGAAATAGAAGCGTCAAAGGTTCCGCTTTAAATTATTATAACCATTTTTTTATTTCTGATAAATATCAGGTTTAAAATCATTAAATTTAGTCTTCATCATTTGATAATTTATGGAAATTTTATATGCATTTTTTTGCTTGTGTGTGTTTTAATGTATGACGGGAATGTGTAACTAAAAAGATTTAAAATAACCAAATTCAAATTTGTATAGATTTATCACACAACCAAATTTATTTTAGCATAATTTAAATACATAAAAACCTAAAATTATTGATATTATGAAAAATGTGTACAATATACGTACAGATCAAATCACTTTATAGTTTAGAGGTAATTCATAGGATTCTATTCTTAAAATTTACAGCGTTATTTTTTTAGATATTTTTTTTTGTTTTTAAAACTTTTCAAACAGTTTAAAATATATTTTTAATAGTTATAACAGTTATTCTTTTTGATGTGTTTATTGCCCTTACAGGATTAAGTTTATTTTGATTCAGTAGATATGGAAGGAAATAAATTCTAACACTAAAAAATAAATTTAAATGAAAATGATTCCTTGATCTGCATTTAAATAAATACTTTTGAAAAGCTAAGAGAATTTTGAATGAATTTTCAATTACTTAAATTATTTATTTTAATAAAATACCCTCTGTTCTGCTAATAATGTATTTAAATAAGAATCTTGCTTTTTAGTACTATAAAAAAATACTTTTTGGAGATGATACTTTCTGCATGTCGTTTCTTTCAAACACATTTGCTTCCAAAAATTAAACCAAAAATATCAGAAAAACTGAATGTGAACTATGTCAATTCTTCTGAATTTATATAGAAAAAAAATATTGTTAAATATTTTTTCCAGAAAGTTCTAGAATAAAAATAAATGAAAGAGAATTATCTTATTTTCTGTCCGTAAAATATACAAAATAGAAATGTACCAAAAATCTTTTTAGCTGAGTTCAACATATGACCTGCTGTAATGCGTTTAGTTAGATCAACCGATATTGTGTGGTCCAGCAGTTACGTCTCAGATGAACGAGACATCCGATAACTTGCGTAAAGAAAAATGATTGTATCAATAATGCTGTTTCTCTACTACTGAGCATTACTCATGCCTCCTGGGACCATATACAGTTTAATGAAATCATTGTAACAGATACTTGTCTACACTCGTAAAATAGGCAATTAGTATTTGTATATATAACTTAAATTCTTCTTCGACCATACCTTTTAAAATATGATTCTCTTACTTGTAATCCATTCATACTCAATGAATTTTTGAAAAATTAACACTCAAACATCTTGTTGTATAAGATTATTCATGTAACTGATTCTATTCACCGAATAACACATCCTCATAATTCTTAAGATAAATAATGAAATAATGTCGGTTACCCATCCTCCCAGCAAATTATTATCTAAAAATTTCGCTACGCAGTTTCAACCTTTTTAAAAAGGCAGATGTTTTTAATTTTAATCCCTGTTTTCGGCTACGTATCCAAAGAAGAATTTAACAACATGTGTGTGTATGCGTGTGCATGTGTATGCGCATGTACGTTCGTGTGTACATGAATGTACACACGAACGTATATGTACGTGCATGTGTGAATGTGAGTGGGTGTGTGTATGTGCATTTGTGTGTGCCTGTGCGTACGTGTGTGTATGTGAGTGCGTGTGTGTATGTGAGTGCTTGTGTGAATGTGAATACGTTTGTGTATATGCGTGTGAGTGTATGTGCGTGTGTGTGTATGTGCGTGTGTGTGTATGTGCGTGTGTGTATGTTTGTGTGTGTATATGCGTGTTTGTGTATGTGCGTGTGTGTTTGATAGTGTGCTTGTGTGCGACCGTGCGTGTGCGTGTATGGTGTGTTACATTCTAAATTTTCATACCTTCATCGTAATTTTTTCTGCATATTATATTCTTTTTACGCATGTTACATAATTTTCATGAAAATTTGCTTAACTGTGGCTATATAAACATACTTTCTTTCTTTTTTCCTTTAATTTATGGGAATCAAAGATTAAAAGCTGTCACATGAAACAAATTGTTCAGGAAAAAATTATCAGTAAATGAAATGGACAACAAGAAAGATAATTTTGTTTGTCTCGTAACTGAAGTTGGCCTTTAAACATTATGCATTTGAAATAAATCTTGAACATTGAAATTTTACTTTGAAGGGAAATTATAGATTTTTTTTAGAAATTGCAATTAATTAAACACGTTTAATGAACTCCGTTGTGACCTTACAAGTTTCTCTAAACGTTAAGTTAATGACATTTCTGTAAATTTCATTACTTAGTATTTTTTATTAATATGTATTTAAATAGCTTACATAAGTTCCGCTGTGATCAAATTATACTTATTTTATTATTTTCCTAGCAGTTTCTTTCAGATTAAAAAAACTTGTTAATTATTAGGTGTGCGTTAATGAAAAATTATGTCAATATAAGATGTTATTATAATTAGCTTATTATTGTTTTTTAATCTAAAATGTTCAAATGAGTATCAAGTCATTTAAAATTAATGACATTCACAACAAATGTATTTTTTTATCTTTTTTTATATTAATATGGATTAAACTACTGTTTTACCAAATTAAATGAATTCACTCCATTACAAAGGACGGTTTTGATCTATAGGCTCAATTAATAAAAACATTATCATATTCATTTTTTAAACAAAATATGTAATTAATTTTTTTTTCAAAAAATGAATTGGAACAATGAGATTGTTAAAATATCCATATAAGAGGTTTTTCAAATGTTAGACATTTATTTAAAAATTGTTGTAGTTCCTTGACAAATAAAAATGATTTCAATCAGAATTTAAAGAGACACAGTACGATTCAATTGACGAAAATCGGTCAAAAAATCAAATCTAATTGTTTTAGCCTAAATTATTCTTTATATACTTTTCTATAACCTCGCAAAATTTGAAAGCTCTAAACTTAAAAAAACGCAGAATTATGATAGCTTTAACGTTCGTTTTTATTCACATTCCTATGGCAAATCAAAACTTTAAACTTGCTTACCTCAGAAAGATAAAATAACTAGTTTGTCTTCATTTAAAATGCTAAGGCTTCTTTTCTATTGTACCTAATGCTTTGAAATTTGTTTACCCAATGCTAATAGTACATGTAACAAAAGTTGGTATGCGTTTTTGAATCAAAGCAGTACTTTATATTTTTAAAAAATAGTTGAACACAGAATGTATGCATTTTTTAAGGAATTTTCAGTAAGAATTCATAAAAAGATAAGTATTGTACAAATACCAATCATATTATTGTAAAACCGATACCAATTTTACTATACATAGTTTGACGTACTTGTAAATAAAATTTCATGCTTGCATTTAAATTTTTGTAGGAGGAGTAACATTTTAAATTCACTTCACAAAGTTTAAGTTTTTTTCCTTAAAAAATTAAATGAATAGATTTTTATAAAATTTTGAGCATAAAATCTGTTTTACATAGCATCCACAAATAGGAGGCAGCCAAAAAAATTTTGAAAATCCTTAAATTAAAAATTTTTACGTAAATCGTACCATGTCCCCTTAACTTGAATATATAGTGAAATACACTTTTTTAAATAAATTTAAATTCTGAAAACTGTCTTTGGTTCAAATGATTTAATTAATACTACTTCCAAAAATGAGCTTCATATTATAAAGTTTTTA
The DNA here is from genome assembly GCA_019973935.1 of Trichonephila clavipes. NCBI lineage: Eukaryota > Metazoa > Arthropoda > Arachnida > Araneae > Nephilidae > Trichonephila > Trichonephila clavipes. The sequence continues at coordinate 403,735 of BMAU01021248.1, read as the reverse complement.
CTAGAGTTATATATATATTATTTCTTCTGATAAAAACTTCTCTGTAATATATAAACACAATATCTATAAATAAAATCCTTAATTTTTCTTCAGAAAAAATTAATTCCGACTCTATACTTTGCAGAGTCATTCACACATACACACAGATTTCATAGTCCTAGTCATCTCATTCATTTATATCATTCTAAAATTCCTATTTTTGCAAGTTTTTTTATATAAATACCTGCTTAAATATTCACAGATATAACTTTGTATACTTACTTACGCTCTCAGTAACGTAGACAGATAGACTACTTTATTGGAAATGAGTTTTACATCTAAAAAGAAAGTAGACAAAAATATTAACATTTGACGTCCATTGTTGTCAATTGGACACCGAAGCCTGTTTACTTATACTCCTTTCCGCATTTTTGCAGGGAATTTGAAAAATTTTCGTGACTTTTAATCATTTTTCTTGGTGATTACACATATAAAGTTTTGTGGTTCTAGGTTAATTGGGAGAGATAGAACGGCCGATGGTGTCGTTTCGACACCAAAGCAATATATAATTATAAATAGCTGTCATTCAACAAAATATAGTTCATTAAGTAGATACCATTAGTAAAACAAATTTCTCACTGTCCTAACACACATTTATTTGACCTTGAATTCCTTGTCATTGGGTTCACAGTGGAAATGAATCAATTATACTAAAATTGTTGTGTCTAAGTGTTTCGTTACATAGTATTTACTTATCTGCTCATAGAAAAAATATCAACCAATTTTCAAACATAGTGCAGAGCCCATGAAACGATGGCTCGTAGAAAAATTCTAAGGCTGTTGAAATTGCTAATTTGTTGCGATTGCTTTCTGAGAATGAATTGATGGTGGTGTGAGCTGTCTTGCTGTCTTGCTCTAATTTAGATTCTGATGAAGGCATAAGATTAAGTGAAAGTGGCTGCGAAAAATCTAAAAATACTGCAGATGCAACTGATATCATTCCAGTATCAGTGCATCCTGATATAAATGTCGCTAAGGATGGCACATATTGGATACTGCATAATAATAATGTTCCTGGCAAATTTTCGACTTGGAATGTTTTGCCACAAAGCAATGGTCCAACAAGCTTTGCGAAACATAATGTGAATATGATAAAAATTAAAAACTTCTTAGTATATAGGAGGCTTTTAAACCCCAAAGCTCTCTTCTTTGTATACTTTACTACGAAAGTCTCTTATGTGTTTGCGTGTGTGTTTGTAACATCGGACAAAATATATTCGAAAGTAATGAAAACAAAAATATATATGAATTTAAGCGATTCATTTGCGTGTATTAACCAGATTGTGCTTTTTGCATATGAATGCATTAACATATAAAAAGAAATGATAGTGTTAAAAAAGAAACCCTGAACTTTTTCTAAAAAAATGCGATTTATATTTTTTGAACTTATCTTAATTTTTTTAAAGATACATATCCCTACCCCACAAAAAAAGAAAAGAAAGACGAATGAATCATAGATGGGTAAAACACGAATTTTGTTCCGGCACATCTAGAAAGATAATACATCTTTCAAGAAGAAATAAAAATGCAAAATTGAGAAACCGTAAATCACAAGCAAAAATGGTAGACACCATCCGAGTCCTAAGATCGATTTCGTAGACTCAAAAAGTAAGGTAAAAGTTCAAACGCATAATAAGACTTTCGGGAAATCGAATTTTTTTGTGCTTTTCTTCCTTTCTTTCCTTTTGGATAACGCTGCCAGTTTAAAAATGCTAAATTTTTTACTTTCAAATTTACCAGTTACTTCGAATTTCATAGCTTCTCCGAAAGTCGTTTTCTTCTAAGATATCGAAGTTTCCTTTTACTCTGTTGTTACTGCTGCCATTGCTAAGAATGAAATTCTATGAATGGAGAAACGGAAAACAAAATCTGAGTTACGTGAGCATTTGAATAAGAAAAATGGTGGTCAAAATGCTTTCTTTGTAACTGAAATTTTTTTGATACAGTGCTAGACAAAGTTACAAGTTTGGTCCAAATAAATATCAACTAAAAACTTATTTTTTCAGAAAAAGTATATTAAATAACTAAAAAAATAAAATATCTAATAATATATTTCTTGATTTCAAGATAAATGGAAATAAATTTGTGTAAAATAGTAACCAACTTACTGCTTTAAGTGCTCAACGGCCTTTTTATTCTAATTAATTAATTTTTAAATAAACGAATCATCCTAAGCAAATGAGAAAAATTAATCATTCGTTAAGGGCTTTTAATCTACAATTTATTTAATTTCCAAACCGTATCTCTCTAATATCGTTACTGACGATTTAAATAATAAAATGTATCAAAATTTGAGATATTTGATCAATATGTGGAAACACACTATTTTACTTAAAAGAGAATACTTTGAAAAAAGATTTTGCGCTTAGAGTGTAATACTTCATTGCTAAGACCCAAATGACCTCTTTCTTAGGTAAATACGGGCATCACAGCCCCGAGATACTTAGTGATTTGTTTTCCTTGCCCATGGGTTTTACTGTTTTTGGTAAACAGGCGAGTCGAGCCTGAAAATATCCTAAAGATTATTCTCTTTTTCCGATCTTCTTTCTTGTCAGGCTATTTAATTTTTTTTTTCTTCTTTCTATGTTTGCAGCATAGTGTTTGATGTACATAATATTAAAGAGTCTTCACACACACCAAAACTTTATTTCAATATTAACTGTCTTTGCACTAAATAAAATTAACGTTATAGAAGGAGATTGATTTAGTTAAACAATAACTTATTTGTCCTTCGTTTTAGCTGCTTTTGTTTGAAGTTTCTTATTTTCTATTAACACTATTGACTTGACAACCCGCTTGTTCACTATGTTCGACGTTCCTTAAGGAAGAAAATGGTTTCCTGGGGATACCTTTGATTTTCCTTTAGACTACATTTTGCTTAGAAGGGTGGCAGGAGTATCCCCACTTCATTCAGTCGGCTAATAATAAGTCTATGAGGATTTCTTTGGGGTCCCCAAGGGAATAATACTTTAAATAAGTACTAAGTGCCTTGAGTTTTCCCATTGGATTCTTGCCGTGTGTGTGTGTGATGTTATTGTTCAATTTCATAGGTGACCTCCTAGTATGTGCTGAGTCTGGCTATTGATAACTGCTTCCCTTGTTGTAATCCATTGGGAATGTAGGTATTCCAGGAGGAACGCCCCTCAACTTCAAAATAGAGAGGGACGAGGCACTCAAAATTATTAAAACAAATCATATTGTTCCAAACTCTCCTTTTTAAATTATGACTCCTTGATAGCAAAATATGCCCAGAAAACAACTACTTGCTGTCTAAAATGCTTAATGGGAAATAGGTGTATATATCTAAAATCAGTAAAAAATGTATCTACAGGTAATTTCCTGACTGAAAGGAAAATTGCCATATAAACCAAGTCATTCTTGTGAGTCAAAACTTGCCTGATTATTTATTCAATTGTAATAAATCCTAGTCTCTTTATAATGCAAAACATCTATTAATCCTTGTCGTAACATCATCTCCGAACCTGGACCATTATGCAAGTCTGAAACAAAAATACTTTAAAGTTTTTCTTATTAAGGTAAAACTCAAGTCAGAAGAATCATAATATAAGGCAAAGCTATTATTCCTTCTAAATGTTTACTTTTAGCCTTCAACAACAATTAATGAATACAATTTAAACTACTAAATACGTCCTCATGTTGCGAATCTTCTGCGTAATTTCAAATGTGCCCTAGCCTGAAAACAATTAATTCCACGGATAACACTAATGTACGCCTATGTTGCTTAATCATCAAAAATCTCACATCTACAATCTAAATTGATCAAAATATAATGGAAATAATTTATTCACATCTAGAAACCATTGTTATTTCACTCCTTCCCGATGCCAAGTGAATATTCCTCGATACCAGCCGTTTCCACATCGTCCTCGTAAACACAAATAAAACGTATTTTTGTGAGCATGTCTTTTTTAGTACTTACCCTATCATCTGAGTCATACTCATTCATACATCCATCTATTTTCGCACCCACTGTTGTTTCTTCTGCATCCAAAAGTCAATAGATATCCGTTTTATTTTTATTAACTCAATCATGCTAATTTCCTTCAACGCCTGCAAAATATTCCTACTTGTCAATTGAAACCTTGCAATCTGTTCTTGTACTTTACACTGCAACCTCTACATTCAAAGGTCAATCAGACTTTGATACATCTAATGCGCTTCCAACTTGGAAGCAAAATACAAAAATACAGAACTAGAAAGCAGGATTTAAATTAAAACACAGCATTACAATAGGAAGTAAACTCAAAATCGAAAAAAATGATACCCCGTTAATCCAAGAAAAGTGTATTGAAGTCGAAGACAGGCGTAATCACCTACTAGAGGTTTTAAGTGCTTAGGGGGTAGTGCAAAGATCAGGCATACAGTCCCTGGCCAAATTATTAGACGCACTATAAGATTTTATAAAAAATATGAATTATCATGTGATACTATACATATTATTTACATTTATCAGATACAGTGTATGTTTTTTGGTTGTCCATTTAATAATCTATTATTATCACAAATAAAACATCATCATTAAAGAAAAAAATGTATTTGTTGACTTTTGAAAGAAAACAGGAACAAATATAATTAAATATTAATATTTTGTCGAGCCACCTTTAGCCACTATGAGAGCTTCAATTATGCGCAGCATTCTATCAATACGAGTCTGTACTGTCTCCTACATTTGAGGAGGAGGATTCCACACATGAATTATTCTTTCTAAGAGCTGCGTTTTATTTGTAATCACATCTTTTGCCACTTCTCTTTTCATTAACTCCCAAATGTTTTAGATTGGGTTCATATCAGGGCTATTACCCGGCCAATCCAATAGAGGGATATTTTATTCTATCAAAAAAAGGTTTGATAGACCGAGCTGTATGGCAGGGAGCTTCCTCTTGCATAAAAATGCATGGTTCTCCATTTTGAAACCATTCTTCCAGCAGCGGAATCAAGCAGTTTTGCAAGACATCTTTGTACTGGTCTTGCCACATCATACCTTTAACTACGTACAGACGTCCAGTACCCTTGCCACTGATGACTGGCCAAATCATTATTTTTGTAGGGTGTTTCACAGTCTGAACAACACAGTCAGAATGAAACTTTTCTCCCCGACGACGACGCACAAACTGAGCATTGCTCTGCAAAATTTCAAATGTGCTTTCATCACTGAAGCAGACCTGTTCTTTCTGTAATCATAGAAAATGGTTAAACACTTTGTTTGTGAATAAATTATAACAACATACCGATCTCCAGAAGTCCACATCTTTATCACGCCACTGTTTGGCCCAATTCATACGCTTTGCTTTCATTTCAAGGGTTAACTTGGGTTTCCTGGCGGGGCGACAGGTCATAAAATTTAAATCTTGCAATTTTCTTCGAACAGTGTTTTCAGAAGCATTCACACTAATATCTTGAAGTTTTGTGGTAGCAAAACTATTTTCAAGGCAAATTTTCTTTAAAGATCTTTCTGACCTTAGGATGAAAGTAGGTTACCACATTTTTTCTTTCTTTTTGGGCTCAATTCTTCCCCTGACTCATTTTTCTTTTTTATGCGTCGTACACTAGCTTCAGAAACTTTCAACCTCATTGATACTTTGGGGTTTGAAAACAATTTTGCACTCACAAGGGCATTTACTTCTGCTTTCTTACATGGTGAAAGATCGCCTTTTTTACCCATGCTGAAAGTCTACAAACTGATTATTTAAACGCCGCACACGAAAAAAACAAATAACTGCGTAATATAAAACTGCTTAGTTAACAAACAAAGCACATTAACCCACAGAAACACGTCCGCAACTGAAGCATGCGTGAACGCGACTCGAGCAGTTTTAGACTTGTTTACGTTCGTGTGAGAATTTATTAAATTTGTGTTGCCATGTGTGAAAAATAAATACAAATGCAAAATATATAATAAATTTCCTCATGAAAAACCATTGAGTCTATGTTTAAATGTGAAAGTATTGCATATAAATTAATATAAAACAATTAACTATTAAAAAACAGGAGTGCGTCTAATAATTTGGCCAGGGACTGTAGTAAGCTTTAAACTCAAATTTATTTAATCTCTTTTACTTAGTCAATACAACTAAAAGTATGAAATGCACTTAGTAAATAATTGGAAGAGCAATCACACGGCTTAAGGCTACTGCATATATGTATAATTTACTCAACTTACTTTAGGAGTACTCTTGGCTTCTCTAAGCTAGAATTCAATGAATATATCATTCTTAATTATGCGAACTCCAGTCGTAAATCTAGTTCTCAATTTTAATCTCCAATTATTAACTGTCGACTATCCAACGACTATTCGTCGACTAACATTGCGTACCTAAGTGCAAACGCTTAAATAGAACAACTCATTTTAATAAAGCAGGACTTCTTCTTCAAGGGAGTGTTTTCATCAGAACTTACAGTTAAAAGGAACATTTTTACCCCAAGAGAATTAAGGGAAGTTTAGCGGAGAGAGAGAAATAGACCCCTTACACAGGATTTTCTTCAATGTAGACGAGTGATACATCATCAGTGAAAAAGTTAGTGTTTATCAACGTATTAATATATAGCAACACGGCGACTATTGACAATGTACCCGTAGTTTTGAAACTCGGTCTAACGACAAGAACGGCATCTGAACTGCCAAATCATCTCCAAACTACCACACCAAGCCAATGTGAGGACTGATCAGTGGTCGATCTAAAGTGCATCAGCCCGTTTCAGTGGCACTATGGCTCTAATTCTTGACACGCCATCCTCAAGTTCGTGACCGCAACCTCTAGGCTAATAAATAATCCATCAGGAAAAAAAAGGCTTACCTGCAATATAATACCAACACTCCAAAATAAACTCCTATGCATACCATTCCAAGTGAAGGAGCTTTTGCTCAATTGAATGTAATAAATAGCAACCTTCACTATCTTCACGAAGGTATTATAGAGATAAGATTCGAGCCCTCAACACGATTTAAACATTGGCAGGCACTAAAATCTGTGCACTAGAATGTAAATGTTATGTTCTTTACAGATACGCTACCTATGGATATCAGGTTACGGCCTAGTTTCAAAAAATCCTCATTCTTCTACCATATCGTGTTGTCTTTCCAAGAGCTTGAAACATCTGATCATTTGTCTAATACTTCATAGTTTTTATCAAGCTTGCATTCTCTTGTCTTAATAGAATTCTGCATTAAATACACTGTTAAATTATTTTTAAAAAAAATAATTAAGCTACACAGCATGATCAAAAAAATATTAATAAAAATATAATGCTAAAAAACTTACCTATAAATTCATATGTTTTATGAAATTGTTTTTTATTAAAATGGACCCCTTTAACGATAAATATATGAACTTAAGTATTATTTGCTATGGAGATATTTTGGATAACTTAGTTATTTACAAATTGAAGACAAACACACTGTATTTGTCTCAATTTTTATAGAACATTTGCATATGCAAAAATATTTCAATACACATGAATGCAGGAAACTTTGGATTCACTATTGACTCTTTTTACGATACTTTAAGATTAAAATTATTTCTTTCTTCGTCTCTGGAAGAAACTCATGTTATTGCAAAGTCTCAGTGTTTTTTGTAAATCTCCGGAAAGAAGTTGAAGGAGTAGATAGAGAATTCTTAGAAACTATGCATTTCTAGCTTCTTCCGGTGAAGTAGTATCTCTAGTTCGAGATTTGAGTTTCTTGCGGCTACGAGAGGAAAAAACTGTTCTTTTTTGGTTTGTAATCCATAGGCCCTTAGGGAGGGTTTGCTGCTATTTTTTTTTCTTTCGTACACTGAGACGTCGCAAACAATTGCTTTCAGAAATAAGTTATTTAGTTCCCTCTTTTTTTCTACTTATCCTTCTCCAATGTGAAAGAAAAATTTTAAAGGAACGCGGTTTCAATATTTGTTGTCTAGTAATGGAAAATACATGCCGCGAGTAACTTTCTGTACTTGTTAATTGATTTTGAATTCCATTTTTGTAAGAGTTGCTGTTTGTTAAATAAATTTAAAAAATGGAATTGAACAAAGTATTTTGTGCCTAGAAATAACATTTTTGCATGTTCATTTGGACTTTCTGTTGAATTATCCGTTACAAGGTTGTATTAAAGAGAAAAGTTAGTACAGCTATGTACCGAGCCTTCTATTATTTTCGCATTCTGTATAGCTAAACAGCATGTGTTTTGTCTTAATGTCTGTGATTAATCCAGTTTAAAGGGAATTAAAATTGAAGTACTTTTGTCCTATTTAAACTTTATTTTTCAAAACGTGCGGAAATGCATTAATAAATAATTTTCCTACAGATTGAATGTAATTATTAAAGTAGAGTAAGTCAACATTATATACTAGTACGCTTATTGAAGCTATACAAATACTGAATTATATTACTAAAACACTAAAACTGCATGCTTAAAACAGTATGAATTATTTCTATTTTATACATATAACAAATTTGATTCCTAGAAAAAACATAATTAATATATTACATGTGCTACGTGGTATTTTTTTCTGTATTTGCAACTTAAATTGAATTTTCTGTCACATTTCCTGAACAATTATTTGACTGATATGCGAATCTCTTTTTAAAGCTTTTATTAAAACTGGCAACAAAAATATGGGTTAAATATGTGTTTATGAATTTAAGTCTGATTTCTAATCATTTAACCTTTCAAGTAAAATATCAAGAAAAAATAAGATTTTAAATGCTTATTTTAATCAACTAGGTAATTTTTAATTTCTTCAGTTAAATCAATAAGGTTAAACAAATTTAAATATGATATAAACTGAATAATTTCAACTTAAGAGAAAATAGTAACTGTAGATCAAATTCATTGACTTATTTCTTACATTGAATTTTGAAGCTAAACTATGTCTCCTGCTGACGAACTCCGTGATTTTCAATCTCGGTCAGGGACTGAAGATCACGGAGTTGAAGATAAATAAACTGCTTATCTATTTAAAAGTTTGTTGATGGTTTTTGATGCTGTTGTTTTAGTTATGATGCAATTCAAAATATCGGTCTCCTTTTAAAGGCAGAGCTAATAATTTTATTATGAGATTAAATAAGAAGAATAATTCGGCTCTTTCCAGAGATACATTTTCATAAGTATACTTGAGGAAATTTAAGTATAATAGACAGAAAAAAAACTAAAGGTATCCGACTACGTTCGGAACCGTGATTCTGCAAAAGCGTATAAATGGATAATATTTATGATATTTAGTTTCGCTTAGATTATAAAATGTATATAAAATTGTGTTTCAAGAATATTGTTAGGATAAAAAATTATTTCAGTACAATATTATGACAAAAAATGAACATAGAATGACCAATTTTCAAAATATTCTCCTTTTCTAAAAAATGCATCTATTATAATAATATTTTGCCTGTATATAGCTCAGACCTCTGTACAGAGACTCAACTAGAATTTTTGAGATATATAACTTAGAAGTGGATTTATTCATTTTTTACGACAACAGAGGGGAGACATTTTAAGAAAAAAACGTCGATAATTATTTCAATTGGTTGTAATCCTGGAAATGATGTAAATTTTTCAAAAAAAAAATAGTTAAGACTCTCTGGGGAAATCTTTACTTTATGTAAGAAAAATATTATTTTAGAAGAACTTTTCATAAAAGGAGAACATTTTGAAAAAAAGTTATTCTAAGTTAATTTTTTGCCGAAATACTGTATTTAAATACTTTTTTTGTTAAAATGACCTTAAAAACAATTTTATACATGTATACTAATCTAAGTGGCACTAAATATCACGAAAATTATCGATGTGTACGCTTTTTTAAAATCACGATTCCGAACGAAGTCGGATACCTTAAAGAATGATATATTTTTTTACAAAAATAAGTAACTAAAACTATAAGTCACTTATTTCTTAAGCCATATATTTTCCTTACAATTTGAATTCAATATGAATTTATTATTTTTCATACCCTTTACTACATCAAATTTATTAAAAACATTCTAATCATACACTTGCAGGGAAAAAGCATATTAGTTTTTTATTACAACATACAGGTTCGGACATTTCGCGATGTTCTCAATTAATTAAGAAATTATTTATTTTTTTTAGCAAAAGAGCAAAATTAACATATAAATTTTTTTCACCTTAATCCTGTTGAACATGTGACTTTGCAGATATTTTTCACAAAGGGTTTCAATTAGTCTTAGCAAATTAGTATTATTTTACAACCCGTGTTTTGACAAATAAACAAAAGAAAACTAGATGATTAGTGAATTTGTAAAGTATTTTCTTGTCATTAATGCTTTTTTCCCAGATAATGATCATTAATTCCTTTGAGTGTAAGAAATTAGAAGAATAAATGTAACTGAAAAAAGGTACCAAATATATGGATTATAAATGTAGAAATAAAAATATTTTCATATAAGAAGTAAATAATTTAATTAAAAATAAATAGAAAAGAACATTCAACATATATATGTTATTTTGATATTCTAACAAACCCTATTAATGTTCTTTTCAGGCTTTCTATTTGTGTATTCATAGGGTAACAAATAATTTTACATAGAAAATTCCCGAAGAGTAAATTTTTTTATTATATTAATATTCCTGTTTTTAAAATATTAACGCTAAAAATGTAATAATCCATTAGAAATTGTAACTTTTTTTTAAAAAATGAAGAAAATTCAAAGAAATCTGATAAATTCAATATATTTTACTACGTAAGAGGCATCGAACCTGGTAAAAAGATCAAATCAAAATGTAATACGGCAATTTTACTTTGGGGTTTTATTTCTCTCTTTGACGTATTTGATACTTAAATTTAATGAAGAATGTGATTCCATATTTATTCCAATTCGTTCCATATTTATAATGTTCCATATTTATTCCAAATCATTCCATATTTATAATATTCCATATTTATTCCAATTCATTCGATATTTATAATAGGACTAATAAAATTAAATGTATTTCAAGAATTTTATAGCATTGATAACGTTTTAATGGGTAAAAATATTTATGAAAATTCACGATTCAGTCTATTGAGATATCAATTCCATCTTATATATAAGCATATTTTAAATCAGTATTGTACTTTTATTAAAAAAAGAAATAGATTACAGAATTTTAATTTTAAGAAAACCAAGAAATCCAGCGAAAGGAAATTTACTAAATATGTATAACATAATTTAGCATTTAAATAAATGTACAACATTTAAATA